>JAJEJO010005519.1:0-86034 GCA_020662805.1 Glaucomys volans | reverse complement strand
CATTGCTGGTGGGAGTGCAAGTTGGTGCAGCCACTCTGGAAAGCAGTGTGGAAATTCCTTAGAAAACTTGGAATGGATCCACCATTTGACCCTGCTATCCCACTCCTTGGCTTATACCCAAAGGACTTAAAATCAGATTGCCTCAGTGATGCAGCCACATCAATGTTCATAGCTGCTCAATTCACAATAGCTAGATTATGGAATCAACCTAGATGCCCTTCAGTAGATGAATGGATAAAGAAACTGTGGTATATATACACAATGGAATATTACTCAGCCATAAAGAAGAATAAAATTATGGCATCTGTAGGTAAATGGATGATATTGGAGACTGTTAGGCTAAGTGAGATCAGCCAATCCCAAAAATCCAAAGGCCGAATGGTCTCTCTGATAAATGAATGATGATGCATAATGCGGCGGGCGGGGGGGGAAGGGTGGCAAGAATGGAAGAAGGATAGATAGCATAGAGGGAAGGGAGGGGTGGGGGCGGGGTGGGGGGTAAAAATAATAACAGAATGTGTGACAGATATCATTGCCCTGTGTACATGTATGAACGCACAAATGGTGTGACTCTACTTTGTGTACAACCAGTGAAACAATAACTGTACTCCATTTGTGTTCAATGAATCAATAAGTTAAAAAAAAAAGGATTATCTAAGTGGTATCTGTAGGCATGTAGGGTGGTTTGGAGGAGGTGGGTCCATGGAGGCATGCCTTTGGGTTATATATTTTGCATTGGTTAAACAGAGCTCTCTTTCTGCTTCCTGATCATGTTCTGAGCCGATTTTCTCTATCATGCTCTTCCACCATGATATTCTGCCTCACCACAAGTCCCAAGGAATGGAGCCCTCTGTCTTTGGACTGAGACCTCTGAAACCATGAGTTTCAAAATAAATTTTCTCTTCTTAAAATTATTTTTATCAGGTTCATTGGTCACAGCAGCAAAAAACAAAACAAAACAAAAGTTGACTGAACAGATATTAAACAGGTAAATTAAAAGAGCATAAAGTTGGGGCTGGAGTTGTAGCTCAGTGGTAGAGTGCTTGCCTAGCACTTGTGAGGCACTGGGTTCAAACCTCAACATCACCTAAAAATAAATAAATAAAGTAAAGGCATTGTGTCCATATACAACTAATATATGTATTTTTTAAAAAGCCTAAAATGTCTAATGTCTATATTAACTAGACTGTCAATCTTTTTATGTGAGACAAACACTATTTATATAAGCCACTAATAGTCAGGTACCTGCTTTTTAAATCCTAACCTGCTTTTGTAATCCTGAACAATAAATAATAATAACATCCCTATTTTATATATGAAGAAACAGATCTACAAACCTTAAGTAACTTGCTCAAATTCACACAGCCTGGTCAATAACCAAATTTAGGAATTTTCAAAGTCCAGTGCTCTTTTAGAAGCAACTCCTTTTTGAAGACTAATAGAGTAGAGAAAGGGGAACAAGAGGAAGGGAAGAGAAATATTGGGGAATGAAAACTACCAAATTATGCTATATCTATGCATGAACATATCTCAATGAATCATATATATGATTATATATTATTATAATGCACAAATTAAAATAACAACAATAATAGGAGATCAGTAGATTAGAGGAAGCAAATCAGGGTAGGAAGGAGAAGAGGGAAAGGGAAGGCATTGGGGAATGAGATTGATCAAATTATGGTATGTGCATGTATGAATATGGCATAATAAATCTCACTATCGTGCACAATTATGCACTATTAAAATTGGAAAAAAATAAATTACTCCTTTTTCAATAGTTCATGAGCTTAATATTGGAATGATATTAAATAATAAAAGTGAGGCACTAAAAAGAAAAGCTAATATTATTATAAAAGTATTCAGACTATCCGGAAAGAAATGTATATGATGTTTTCTTAGAAAAGGTACAAAACTTGCAGTAAAACATACTATAAAGGGTAAAAGAGAATACCAATTATCTTGATATCTTCTGATAAAAACCGAAGTAGAAGGTAAAAACATCTACTCAACTCTATTTCCTAGCTAATAAATGTATTGTTTCGAGTACACAAGAAGCAACAATTGTAACTGATGTCATCATCATTCCAGAGTCTTGAAATAAAGTATCCATATTATTAATATTAAGAAAATAAAATTACTGAAATGGCCAAAGATATATTTTAGGTCTTAGAAAAGTACCTTTCAAAAACATTTGGGAAGAAAACTAATATAATGTATAGATTCTTCATTCAACCTTACCTGTTTGAAATTGTAACAATGACTACATAAACACAAAGCAAGGATATTTATCAAAAATGTACATGGTCATATATCTGGAGGAAGAGTTACCATCATAGATAAAAGATTCAAAATTTGAAATTATTTTGGCAACCTTGAACCTTGGGATGAAATCCTCAAGACAGAAAGTGAAGGCCTAAATACAAACTCCTGCATTTACAGATTCAGGATGGTGGATTAGAAGAAGGCTGCATTTCCAGTTGCTCCGTGGCTTCAAATTCAAACAACAGGAATACTGCTTCTCAGAAAAGTGAATGAAATAGGGATTTCTCTAAAATTTAATATGGATAGTCAAGGTGTCTTAGAGACTCAGAAATTCAGGTGCACTGAGGGAACACTAAAGAAGAGTTTCTGGAGCTAAGCCCGTTACAACATTGGCTAAGACGGCAGCAGTGGGTGCTAGTTCACCACTGAGGGAAGGGATAACACAGAGAGAGAAACACAATGGACAGATTTGGTATGAAAAAAACTGTAGATCAGAAAAGCAGCCAGAATTTAGCTGATGCAGAGGCTGTACAGCAAACAAGTACTTGAAAAGCCCTCTCTCTTTCTCAACTAGCAAGCAAAGAGCTGAGGCAGGAGCCATCTTGAGGAGGTCACACTGCAGCCTGCTACTGCAGGAACCTGGGAGGTCATAGCAAACATTGCCATACTCTTCCAGCAAGCACATACCATGTGGCCTAGGGTGTACCCAGGAAAACATAAGTGAAAAAGGCACAGAGAACCCACACGGATTTAAGTTAAAAAAATTAAAACTTCTTTTCCCTCTAAATTTGGCAGTTCATTTGATGAGCTAAAGAGAGTAGGGAAAATGAAGACGTGGGTGTGAATCCACCTAGGGACTAAGTCTGGGAAGGCTGCATTCAAGGGCAGCAGAATATGTGAAGGATTGACTCTCCTGCCCCTCAAGGAGAATTCTTGTGAGGTGCCAGGTCCCTTAGATCCAGACTTCCAACAAAGATCAGAACCTGCCTATCCTAGGAGTGTGTTGCTGTAATCTCTCCAGAGCAAATACCATCCAACCAAGTCCCTAAGGTCATATCTCCAGAACTCCCCTCACAGAATTCTGCAACATCCCCCCCATGGAAGTGTATCCATCTCATCTCTGCAGACAAAACTTCAATCCCCAGTGATTCCCATTCTATACTACCTTATGCTGGTGAGAGGGAACCTGAAAATTATTTCAATCAGCTTCAGTTTTGGGCTATTCCAACTGGCAGCTCAGTGAGCAACACAAACAGAAGAAGGGGTTAACAACCACCAGCCCTTCTGTGTTTTCCTTCCCTCTCCCTCTCCCTCACCTTCTCCTTCTGCCTCCCCCTTCCTCCTCCTTTCTCCCTCATCTAAATAGCCCAAGAAATGGAAATACAGTTGGGCAAAGACAGTGACCATCTACTCACTGATTTTTGACCACCTCAGTGGAGACTCTTTTTTCATTTTTCATTAAGAATCTTTTTTTTCCTTTTCTTTTCTTTTTGGAGTGTGTATGTGTATGTTCTTGCTGTGCTGAACAGTTCATAGATACATATAAATACATCAATTCGTTTTCTTTCTTTTTTTCTTTTTTTTAATAAAAGTTATCATTTTCCTCCTTGTTATTGAGGGTTAGAGGTTTGAGGTTTATTTTGGTTTGGTTTGTTTATTTCTCTTTCTCTCCTTTCTTCTGCTAAGAGCCTAACTCATTCTCTCTCTCCCTTTATTTTGTTTTTCCTATTTTTTCCTTCCTCCTTTATAACCATCACTTGCCACATCTCTGGTGCATTCTCTCTGTTCAGATTTTGAATATTCTAAATGTTCTTCTACCTTCCTATTACATTTACTTTTCTCTTAATGAATTGTATTTTTATCATCTTTTAGAATCTTTGTTTTATATCATTCCTGCTCCCACCATTCATATAATTGTAATCATTCCTGCTATGACAGTTGACATCTGCCATTCACTTTAATGCCACATCTAGCTCCCAGTTATTTGGGGGTTTTCTTTTAGAGAGGTTGTTTTGTTTTGTTTTTTGTTTATTTTTTTTTATTTATTTGCTGTTGGCAATTGTTGTCCCCACCATTCCAGTTTTTGTGGTAGAGTTGTAGATGTCATAGTAGGCACCATTTATTTGTTTTAATGCTACATATTGTTTGAGTCAGTTGTTGGTACTGTTTGTTTCCCCATTTTCTATGAGGTGCTTGGAATCTGTAGGGACACTACAGGTTCACAGGGTAGAGACTCTGCCACTGAATTAGACTCAAGCAAAAGATAGCACACCTTGCTCCAAACACAAATTAACCATACTCAAACTTCAGCAATACTTGAATACAAAGAATAGAAAAGATGAAAGACCAAATTAATGACAGGACCCAAGTATAAATGGTGAGGTGTGGGATCTCAGGTTCCACTCATGGACATCCATTCCTACATCAAAAACAGAAAAAATTAATATAATATCCAAGTGTAACACACCTGCAAGGTGTTCTCAATCTATAATACTATAGGACACCTTGGCAAAAGAAGGCTGTGCCCCAAAAAAGGCCCACATATAAGAGTAGAAGAGAAATCCATCACAACAGATGCATAAAACCCAACACAGGAATATAAGAAATGTGAAAAAAAGGAGGTAACATGATGCCTCCTAAAGTCCATAATCCACCAGCTACTGACTCCAAATATATTAAAGTGGATGAAATATCAGATAAAGAATTCAAAAGAATCATTGTAAAAATGATCAATGAAGTCTAAGAGAACACAGAAAAATACCTGAATAAATTAAGGAAGTTAGTACAGGATCTGAATGAGAAATTCAATAAGGAGATAGGGAATTTAAAAAGATCCAAACTGAACTCTTAGAAATCCAAGACACATATCAAATAAAATGTTCAGTAAAATGTCTCTGTAGGAGCTGTGGTTGTAGCACAGTGATAGAGCACTTGCCTAGCATGTGTGAGGCACTAGATTCAACCCTCAGCACCACATAAAAATAAATAAATAAACAAATAAATGCATTGTTTTCATCTACAACTAAAAAAGTTTTTTTAAAGTCTCTGTAATAGAGTAGACCAGGATGAAGACAGAATCTCAGAGCTGGAAGACAAAATGGAAGATCCCAAACATTCAGACAAATGTTAAACAAAAGAAAATAGGGAACCATGACCAGAAAATACAAGAACTCCAATACAACATTAAGACACCAAATTTAAGAATCACTGGAATTGAAGAGGATTGTAAGATGCAGACTACCCGAATAGACAAATCCTTTAGGGAAATAATAACAAAATTTTCCAAACCCTTAGAATAAGGTAGACATCCTGATACAGGAGTCATTAAGGTTATTCAGAAATAAACAATATCAAAAAAGAATCTCTCCAAGACACATTATAATCAAAATTACTAATATACAGAACAAGGATAGAACTGTAAAGGCCTCAAGAGAATAACAATAGGTCACATTTAGAGGCAAACTAATTAGAATAACTTGCATTTTCTTAGCACAAACTCCAAAATACAGGAGGGCTTGGAATGATGTGGTCTAAATCTTGAAAGAAAATAACTATCAACCAAAATTGATATAGCCAGAAAGGGTATTCTTCAGAATCAAAGAGGAAATAAAACAAATCTTCCAGATAAACAGAAACTAAAAGAATTAATGTCTACTAAGATGGCAATAGACAAATACTTTAAAGAAATACTTCACACAGAAGAAATTTTTTAAAACCCAAGAGCTTATAGTTGGGACAAATCTCACTTGAAGAGTAGCAATGCAAATGAGAAACAAGACTTAATTAATGATTATAAATAAATCAAAAATGGAGGACTTAATAAACATATCTCTCTAATAAAACTGAATTGGTCTCAACTCTCCAAATAAAAGACAAAGACTGGCAGAATGAGGTAAAAAATAAGACCCAACAATATGTTGTTTGCAGGACACTCCCTTACAGTCAAAAACGGTCACAGACTGAAAATAAAAGCATGGAAATCAATATGCTAAGTAAAAGTAGCTCCCAAACAAAAGGAATAGCTACTAGCATATCCAACAAATCAGACTTCAAGTCAAAATCAATCAGAAGAGAAAAAAAGGTCATTTCATACTGGTAAAGGGAACAGTTCAACAAGAAGATATAATGATAGTAAATATTTTATGCCCCAAATGTTGGTGAACCTAATAACATAAAACAGACTACTCAAATTAAAAATTCAGACCACAGTACAATAATACTAGGTGATTGCAACACATCTTTCTCACCAATAGATAGGTCATCTGGAATAAATTTAGTAGACTCTTAAGAACTAAAAAAATTATAAATCAAATGGACTTAACAGACATCTATAGAATATTTCATTCAACAACAGTTAAATACACTTTTTTCTCACCTGTTCATGGAAACTTATCCAAAATAGACCATATTTTAGGCCATAAAGCAATTTTTAGCAAAATATATATATATATATATATATATATATATATATATATATAATTCCTTGCATCTTATCTGATCAAAATGGAATGAAATTATAAATCAACTTCAAGAAAACCCTAGAGAAACTATAAACACATGTATATTGAGTAACACACTGTGAATGAAGAAGAAATCAGGGGAGAAATTTTAAAATTCTTAGAATCAGATGAGAATATTGATACAATATACCACAATCTCTGGGACACTATGAGGGCAATTCTAAGAGGAAAGTTTATAGCTATGAGTGCCTACATAAGAAAATCAGATCCCAAACAAACAGCTTAATGATACATCTCAAGGCCCTTGAAAAATAAAAACAAATTCCAAAACAAAAATCAATGAAATTGAGAATTTAAAAAACACAAAGGATCAATGAAACAAACAGTTGGTTCTTTGAAAAGAAACCAAATTGATAAGCCCTTAGTCAAACTAACAAAATGAAAAAGAGAGATGGTACAAATTAATAATATCAGAGATGAAAATGAAGAAATCACCACAGACATCACATAAAGCCAAAAGACCATTGAGGACTATTATGCAAACTTATAGTCCAATAAATTGGAAAACCTAGTAGAAATAGATACATTTTGACACATGATCTATCAAAACAGAATCAAGAGGACATAGAAAACCTAGACAGACCAATATCTAGCACTGACATAGAAGTAGTAATAATTCTTCTTTTTCAAAAAAGAAAAGCCCAGGGCCAGATGGATTCTCAGCTGTATTCTACCAGTCCTTCAAAGAAGAACTAATGCCAATGCTCCTCAAATTATTCCATGAAATAGAAAGAGAAGGAACACTTCTAAATTCATCCTCTGAAGCCAGTACCACCCTAATACCAAAACCAGACAAAAACACATCAATGAAAGGAAACTACAGACCAATATCCCTGATGAAGTTATATATAAAAATCTTTAATCAAATATCAGCAAATCATATCCAACAACATATAAGAAAATTTTACATCACAACCAAGTTGGTTTTATCCCAAGAATGCAAGGATGGTTTAACATATGCAATAAATGTAATTAATCATTACATTAATAAATGTAATTAATCAATCAATAAATGTAATTAATCTCATAAATAGAATTAAGGATAAAAAGCACATGGTCATCTCAATAAATGCAGACAAAGTCTTTCTCAAAATTCAGTACATCATTACCAATTAGGGAAATGCAAATCAAAACTACACTGAGATTTCATCTTATCCTAGTCAGAATGGCAGCCACCAAGAATATGAACAATAATAAATGCTGGAAAGGATATGGAGAAAAAGGACCAGTTTTACACTGTTGGTAGGATTTTAAATTAGTATAACCACTATGGAAATCACTATGGAGGTTCTTCAAAAACCTATGAAAGAACCACTATATGACCCAGTTATACTACTCCTTGGTCTTTAACCTGAAGAATTAAAGTCATCATACCATACGATACATGCATACCCATATTTATGGCAACACAAGTCACAATAGCCAAGCTATGGAATCAGCCTATGTCCATCCATGGGTTAATGGATAAAGAAAATGTGGTATATACACACAATACAGTTTTCTTCAGTCATAAAGGACATTATGTCATTTGCGGGAAAATATGTGAAACTGAGACCATTATGTTAAATGAAATAAGTCAAACTCAGAAAGTCAAGGGTTGTATTTTTCTCTTATATGTGGACTCTTGAGAGAAAAAAGGAAAAGAAAGTTGGGGGTAATCTCATAAAATCAAAGGGAAATCAGTGGAGTAGATATAGGAAACAGAGAAAAGAAGAAAGAGAGGGAAAGGGAAATACTGGGGAATGATAATGGCCAAATTATATTGTTATATTGTGTGCATGTACAAACATGTAACAACAAATCCCACCATTATGTACAACTGTAATGCAGCAATAAAAAAATATGGAAAAGAAGTCCTGTGTTCATGCTGAATATTAAGTACCTAAGACAAGGTGGGAAGGTCAGAAAAAAACAGAAGGTCATATATTTAGGATTTTATTAAGAGTTGAAGGATTTAGCTGTATATGAGCTTAGTATGTCAGTCACCAAAACGATTAATGCAATCTTAGTATAAATTAATAGAACTAGAACACCCAGAAATACCAGAGGCAACATAGTTGTACTGCAGCATAGTGAAGAGTTTCAATTGAAAACAGAACTTCCTTCAGATTCTTTTCTTCTGGTCACTTATTAGTTGTAGAAAGGGTGATGAAAGCAACTCTCTAAGCCTCAGATTCTTCAAGTAAGTTACTATAGACACAAAAGGATTCTGCACTACTCATACCACATATTAAGAACCCAATAAAGGGTTGCTATTGTTTTTGTTATTAGAATTCTACTTGTGGCATTATATCTACTTCCAGCTGTATAGTCTCAGAAAGAGAATGTTTATCTCAAGTGCACTGAAAGAAAATTACAAATATGGGAAATAAGTTTGATTTTTAAAATGGCAGAAAAACCGAGTGTTGATCCTGGCCAAGGGGAAAAAAAGACAACTTGTTTCATTCAGAAGAGATAATAAATCAAGTGTACCTCCAGAAAATGCAACATATAGGAACAGCCAAAAAACAAACAGGCACTGCATTTCCACATGAGAAAACCTTATAAAAGAAGCAATCAGATAAGGAAAAGGGCTACTTGAGAATGAAGTGAGTTTCCCATCCACAGAGATATTTAAGCAGAGATTAGGTGACACAAGTACAATAAAATGATTCTACAACAGGCATTAAAACCTGCCAGGGCCAGGAGAGGTGGCATATGTTTGTATTCCCAGCAATTCAGGAGGCTAAGACAGAAAGATCACAAGTTTAAGACCAGCTCAGCAACTTAGCAAGAGTCTAAGCAACTTAGCAAGTCCCTGACTCAAAATAAAAAATAAAAAGGGATGGGAGGGTATGTAGCTCAGTGGTGAAGTACCCCTGGGTTCAAGCCCCAGAACCATAAATAAATAAATAAATAAATAAATACCTGCCAAGTACAGGGTTAGGTACTATATGTGAGGCAAGACGGTTAAAAGGTAAGGTTTGTAATTCAGATAAAGTTTGGACCCCAGTTGTATGACATACTAGCTCTCAATGCCTCTCTTGATTTTAAAAACTTTAAATGACTTTTTGTAGTAAACATCATAGTAGCAAAAGCATATTAAGATACTTTAGTTGTTAGTATACTAGATTACTATAATTAGAATATCAAAAAGTTATTGGAGTATATGATTATTCTTTTAGGTCATTTTTAACAAGAATTTTATGACTCCACGAAAATGTATGCCTTTTGTGTGTTCTTTCCAAGATACAACATAAAGAATAAAGACTCAAAGCCAGAAGACCTAGGTGTGAATTTAACCAATTTACCAAACAGAAATAAAACTGTAGACTCAACATTTAAAACTGTGTCTCAGTTCTTTTTCTGGCCTATCAAACTGGGAAACTGATTGCTAGAATTATCACTAGACCTCTACTAGTTCACCCTAGCAGTTTTCCCCTTTGGCTGACATTATTTGTTGTAATCAAAGTAGTTCCACATTTGGTCTACATATAAAGCTAACCATACTCCTTTCTCCATTTCCCCCTATGATCTTACCCTGATATATAATTCAAGGATGCCAAAAGACTGGACATATACCTGGGGCGACAACAAGAAAAAGAGTATCTTGTACCAAAGATGATGTCCTAGAATCAAGTTATTATCTATAATTACTTCTGAACATGTAAGTATGAAAGTGTTTATATTTTTGTTCTTTATTATTTCTTTCATAAATCTTTCCATGAATTATACCACGGTTATTATTCCACACTTGTGCAAACCTAAGGTTGCAGTTCTAGCTGGGGCAATCAACAGACTGGCAGGCCTGCCAAACATTTTAATAGGGACATTCTGAAATGTATAGAAGCTATATAAACTTTCCACACAACCTTGACTGACTAGAAGGCTATGTGCACACTGGGGAGACCCAACATAACTTTTTACACACATAACTGACTGACTGAAAGACTTTATATGGAAACCCAAAAGGTCAGAAGTAAGGTAAAAGCTGAAGAAGACATGAAATTTCCTATAAAACTGAGTATGTTTACCCCACAGAAATTCATTGGTAGAGACTAAAACCCTTACAGGTTCAAACTGTTTGAAATTAACCTATGAACAATCATTGGTTGATTACTAAACTATGTAGACTCTCAGGCAAATGATAGGAAGCCAAACTTAAAAGTAAAATAAAGAATTTTTCAAATACAGTTAAAATAATTTTAAAATACATTTTAAAATACAGTTTTAGAATACAGTTTACAACTCTTGTTCACTCTTACAATTCTATAACCAGAAAGAAAATACAGGAAAGACATGCTGAATCCAAATAATGCACTAAAAAAAAGGAGCAAAACAATACTCATAGGGATTCAAAAAAAAGACAATGGATTGCCTATGCCATATTCAACATGTTCAGTTAAAATATTACAATCCATGCCAAAAAAATGTTTTGAAAAGTTGGGAGGGTGACCCATGCTCAAGAAAAGATGCATATAATAGAACTAATTCTATGTGAGCCCAGCAGACAAAGACTTCAAAGAAGATATTATAAATATGTTTTTAAAAACTAAAATAAACCATGCTTAACTAACTAAAGGAAAAAATTAAAAATGATTCAGTAAAGAAGAAACCAAAATTTAAAAATAAAAACTTCTTTAAAAGAATCAAAAGGATATTCTATAGTTGAAAAGTAGAATAGGCTCTCTGCATCTTCCCGTTCAACAGATGGCCACTTCTTCTCAACTCGTGTAGTGCCAGCCATGTCACTAAGACCCGATGGTGAAGGTTGAAGTGAACGGATTTGGCCATATTTGGGTGCCTGGTCACCAGGGCTGCTTTCAACTCTGGCAAAGTGGATATTGTTGCCATAAATGACCCCTTCATTGACCTCAACTACATGGTTTACATGTTCCAGTATGATTCCACCCATGGTAAATTCAATGGTACAGTCAAGGCTGAGAATGTCATCAATGGAAAGTCCATCTCCATCTTGCAGGAGTGAGATCCCGCCAACATCAAATGGGGTGAGGCTAGTGCTGAACATGTTGTAGAGTCCACTGGTGTGTTCACTATCATGGAGAAAGCCGAGGCTCATTTGAAGAGAGGTGCCAAAAGGGTCATCAACTCTGCCCCTTCTGCTGATGCCCCCATGTTTGTGATGGGCATGAACCACGAGAAGTACGACAACTCTCTCAAGACTGTCAGCAATGCCTCCTGTACCACCAACTGCTTAGCTCCCCTGGCCAAGGTCATCCATGACAACTTTGGCACTGTGGAAGGACTCATGACCACAGTCCATGCCATCACTGCCACTCAGAAAACTGTGGATGGCCCCTCTGGGAAACTGTGGCATGATGGCCGTGGGGCTGCCCAGAATATCATCCCTGCATCCACTGGTGCTGCCAAGGCTGTAGGCAAGGTCATCCCTGAATGGAATGGGAAGCTCACTGGCATGGATTTCCATGTGCCCACCCCCAACATGTCAGTTGTGGATCTGACCTGTTGCCTGGAGAAAGCTGCCAAATACGATGACCTCAAGAAGGTGGTGAAACAGGCATCAGAGGGCCCCCTCAAGGGCATCCTGGGCTGCGCAGAGTACCAAGTTGTCTCCCTATAACTTCAACAGTGATACCCATTCTTCCACCTTTGATGCTGGAGCTGGCATTGCCCTCAACGACCACTCTGTCAAGCTCATTTCCTGGTATTACAATGAATTTGGCTATAGCAACAGGGTGGTGGACCTCATGGTCCACATGGTCTCCAAAGAATAAGAGCTTCTGGACCATCTGCCCCAGTAAGACACAGAGGAAGAGAGAGGCCCTCTGCTGGGGAATCCCTGCCCCCAACTCAGTCCCTCAACACAATGAGAATCTGCCCTCCTCCCAATTTCCATCCCAGAACCCCTGAAGAAGGGGAGGGGCTTAGGGAGCCCTACTGTCACATACCATCAATAAAGTTCACTGTACCCAGAAAAAAACAAAAGAAAATAGAATAACTGAAATAAAAAATGCACCAGATGGGCTGAGAAGCAAATTTGAGATGGAAAGAGAGATTTTGGACAAGTTGGCAGATTAGCGGGAAATAGCTTTTATCACAGCTCTTTGACTTGGGACTCAAAAAGAAAACTACTTCTCTGTGAGGTGAGTGAAAAAAAGCATTCCACTGATACTCAATACTGAACAAAGAGTCTGGAAGACTGGGAAATTTTAGGTATGTCAGGCAAGGACAAGGAACAGAATTGGAATTGAGCTCTTGGTGGGAATGGGGAAAATTAAAATATGAGGTTGGACAAAACTAAAAAGTTCTGGGAAATTCTTAGCAAGGGAAATCCTAGGATTGAAGGGGCAGCCTATCCTGGCCAACCCAGAGGCTATCTGGCTCATTAAACTGATGCAAGAAAGTCACCCAGGTCAGCCTGCTGCTCATGGGAGCCCAAGTTGGAGACATATTGGTACCTCCATGCAACAGCAGTGCCAACTCAGACCAGGAACTTAGATACATGAGTTCAGGGCTGAGTCCAATACAGAATTCAGCAGACGCCAACTGTGAGATCTAAACTGAGCCTAGTAAATCAGGAGACTCTCTGTACGAGAATTTCTGGCATGGAGATCATTTTGTCTGGGGGAAATAGAGATAAGAAAGGCCAGAGAAAGTCAGCCCTACCCCACTCCCTTGAACCTGGCAGCACACAGGACCAGCAGCAGGGAGAATCTGAATGCATGGAGTAACTGAGCTCAGAGCTTGGAAACAGTCTTTGGGAGGCCAAAACAGAGCATTATCCCCAAACAACAGAACCAGCAAAGGACTGACTCCCCCTTCCCATGAGTAGTGCCCTGGGGAGAGTAGTGGGGTACAGTCCTAGAAGTACACTGATTCATTAACAGCCAAAAACTCTCCACACAATAAAATACCTGGGGCAATACCAGATCAAATCCCCAGCCCTGGAAGATTCACTTGCAGAAACTCGTCTCACAGAAACCAGTGGCAACCATACCCAAGAAGTGAAGACAAAAGTATCTTCCACAGCTCCTCACACCATTCTGCTAGGACGGGAAGCTGAGAAATGGAAAGACAGTTTGGCACAGACAATGTGCATATAATCTCATTGACTATTCTGTTATGGTTTTGTTTTGTTTTTGAATGTGTACTTATTGATACATGATAGACATTTATACACATACATATTTGTTTCTGCTTTTTCATTTTCAGCATTTCTTAAAGGTAATTATTTTTCTGTGCTGTTTTTTGAGGGTTAGGGTTTTTGATTAGTACATTTTGGATTGTTTTTCTATTATCTATTTCACAACTGTTTTCCTTTATTTCTATTTCTTCCTTTATTCTTGCTGACAGCCAAACTCCATTGTTCTCCCTTTCACTCTTCCTTAACATGCAAATGGCTAATAAACACATGAAAAGATTCACATCATCATTAATCATTAGGAAAATGCAAATTAAAACCACAATGAGGTACTACTACACAGTCACTACAATGGCTATCATCCCAAAATCTGACAATACCAAGTGCTGTCAAGGGTGTTGAAAAGTAAGAGCCTTCATAATGCTGCTGATGAACATGTAATGATACAATCACTTTGGAAAGTACTCTGGCATTTCTTACAAAAACAGACTTACACTACAACTCAATAAATCCACTCCTAGGAACCAACCCAAGAGAAATGAAATTTATCCACCTAAAGACTTGTACATGATTGTTCATAATGGCATTGTGCATTATACCCCATTCCGGAAACAACCCAAAGGTCCATGAACTGGTTAATGGATAAACAAAAGTGGTAGATTCACTAAATGGATAATATTCAGCAATAAAAAGAAAGTATTGACAAATTCAAGACTGGGGTAACCTCAACATTAGGCTAAGTGAAAGAAGCCAAACACAAAATATTGTATATTATATGATCCCATTTGTGTAAAATTTCTAGAAAAGGCAAATCATTAAAGACAAAACCATATCAGGTTTCCTAAAATTAGAACAGGACCTAGGGTTGATTACAAACAGGCATAGGACTGTTATAAAATTGAATTGTGATGATTGCAAAACTATATATGTTTCATGGAAACAATTCAATTATACACTTAAGATGGGTGAACTTTATGGTATTTTGTCATAACTCAAAAAAAGCTATTTCAACAAAAACAAAAATAATACACTCATATAAGTACTACTCACAATAATCAAAAGACAGAAACTACCCAAGTGTCCATCAACAAAGAAAAACCAGATACACCAAACGTGGCGTATATATTCAATAGAACATTATTCAGCTTTAAATGGAAGGACATTCTAACACGGGCTTCAGTATGAATGACACTGAGAACATTATATTAAGTTAAATAATCCAGTCACACACACACATTAGTGTTTTGGGGTACAGAGTTTCAGTTTTGCAAGATAAACATAATTCTGGAGATGGATGATGTTATGATTGCACAATGTTCTGAATCTATTTAAAAACACTGAACCACATACCTAAAAAGGGTTGAGATGGTAAATTTCACTATGTTCATTTTACCATGATTTTTTTAAAAATTTAAATAATAAAGATAACAGAACTATATGGTTTTTCAATAATTAAAACAATCTTCAACCCAGCAGTGGTACATGCCTGGAATCCCAATTATTCCAGAAGCTGAGGCAAGATGATCACAAATTGAAGGCCAGTCATGGCAATTGAGCAACATCCTGTCTCAAAATAAAACATAAGAAGGGTTGGGGAAGTACTCCTGGGTTCAATCCTTAGTACTGGGGAAAAATGAAATAAGTCAGGCGTGGTAGAATGCATGTATAGTCTCAGTTACTCAGGAGGCTGAGGTAGGACTGCTGGAGCCCAGAAGTTCAAAACCAGCCACGGCAACATAAAAGGACATTGCCTCAAAAAAAAATAAAATAAAACATAAATCACCTTACAACCTTGGAGCCACAATACCATTGTTACATAGTACACATTCTGTTTTTTGCACAGATTATACAAAATTAGCTATTGCCACTTCGAGAAAATAATTTGTATGCTGCTATTGCAATACTGGATCCAGAAAAATAAGACGTAGGCTTGAGAGATATGTGTTGACTGCCCTCACACAAACTGACAGAGGTTGAGGCTAAAGCCACTCCATTCTCTCCAGGCTTCAATGGAGCCATTCTGACAGCGGGAGGATATAAAGATCCTGAGGAAGCCTCAGACCACTGAGAGATTCACAGATCTCTGGAAGAGCCTCTGCACAGAGCTCCTGCAGGCCCACACTCAAGTCCTCATTATTTATTCCTTTCCTCCTTCCAGTTGCCCTGTTTTTTAATTTCCCTGGTCTCCAAGTCTCTTATTCCTTATCTTTTCTCATTCCTTTCTCTTTCTCTTTAGGTCACTAAGTTTATCTACTTTGGTTTTGGTTTTTCTTTCTCTTTAGGTCACTAAGTTTATCTACTTTCAGGGATCAATGAGGCATTCATCATAACATCTTTAGAAAAAAAATCATTTTTACATAGTTTGAATTACAAAATGTTCCAAAAAGAAAAATGTACAAAGAATGACCAACACATGCATGTACCCTTATACTCAGCTATATCCTTACAAAACATTTTGGCATATCTGTTTCAGGTTTGTTTAAAAAAATAAAATAGTTCAGAAACATTTGAAGTCTTCTGCTTACCTCTCTAGTTTTCTTCTTTTGTTTTCATTTTTGTGTTTATTTGTTTTGTTTTGCAGAACTGGGCATCAAATACAGGGCCTCATGCATGCTAAGCAAACAGCTCTACTGCTAAAGCTATGCCACCACCCCTACTCCACTTACCGCTGCAGTGGCAGTCTGCCTTCTCTCCACTCTCAGAAAGATAACCACCATCCTGAAGCTTGCAACTAGTATGTTTACATATCTACTTTATCGTCCCAGCTTTAGCTACTGGGAGTTCTTTCAGATTGGTTTCTGTTACCTTTTAACATGATTCTTTTCTCTCTCTCTCTCTCTCTCTCTCTCTTCTTTCTTCTTTGTGTGTGTGTGTGTGTACTGGGGATTGAATCCAGAGGCACTTGACAACTGAGGTGCATCTCAGATCTATTTCATTTTATTTTATCTTATTTTAGACAGATCTCGCTAAGTCTCCAAGGCAGGCCTCAAACTTGCAATCTTCCTGCCTCTACCTTCCAAGTGGCTGGAATTATAGCCATGCACCACCATGCCTGACCTTCACTTTAATTTTTAAAGCACTTCCTGGCACCACAAGAGTCTCAGGCTTAACTTGCATTTTCTCAGTCAATCCTAGAATCATCCACTTCTCTAAGGAGACCTTGTTTCTTTTACTGGAGAATGGTACTTAGAAAACAAGATCTAGGGACAACATGTGCTCATTATTACAGCAATGTCACTACCTCAAGGCCTCTCAAGTAGAGAGAACTAGAAAAGGTTTAAGTGTTTACTAAATGATGCATACCCATCTATATTTATGTATCTTTATATCTACTAAAAGAAAAAATAACATAATGCTTCCAACTCCAATTCATCACTAACAAGTTCATTAGCTTATCTGTAATTTCTTTTTCTGGAACTGAGAGACGTGGTTCTCATCTACTGTATTTGTTTATTTATACACAGCAGTATATATGGAAAATAGTTTCAAAATTGCTAACCCATACTTCCCAAGAAACAAATTTACCAACTATAGTACAGTATTTTTGTATAGTTCATACCTCTTTAGCCTTACAAAATCCAGTGAAAATAGTTACTTAGGTCAGCTCCTTTCTTCTCCAAGCTTTTGATGTGGTTGGGTTATTCATCACAATATGATTAGATTCATTTACCAAATCTGCAGTCCACCTTGGGTCCCTCCCTCCAACTTCCACAAAAGCAGCTGGTATTTTTAGTTTTGCTTAGTTTTTAGACATTCTAATAGATTTGCAGTAGTATCTCATTGTGGATTTAGTTTCCATGTTCTTACTGACAATAATCATAAGCATTATTTTCATATACTTATTTTCCATCCATATACATTATTTGGTAAAGTATCTGTTCATATCTCTCACCCATTTTTATTTGTTTATTTATGTTCTAATCTTTTCAATTTTAAAAGTTTTTCATGCATTCTGGACACAAATCCCTTATCAGATTGTAATTTTTCAATATTCATTCTGTGACTTCAATTTTTCATTCTTTTAAGAAGTCTTTTGGCAGAATAACTTTTTTAAGTCTGATTAAGTCCAATTAATCAATGTTTTATTTTATATTTTAACGTATCTAAAAATTTTTTGCCAATTGCAAGGTCACACAGATTTCTTCTGTCTTTTCTTCTAGAAGTTTTGTATTTTACATTTAGATATATGACCAGTTTTCAAGCTAATTATTATATGAAGAGTTAGGTATTAAGAAATTTTACCTTTTCACATAGGAACTTTCAATTGTACCAGCATTATTCGTTGAAGACTGTTCTTTCTCCATTGAGCTGTGTTCCTTTGTCAAAAATCAGTTGACATTATTTCTGTGAATCTATTCATTTTTATATTTTATTGGTGCATTTAATTATACAAAATAGTGAAATTCATTGTGAAATATCATACCTATACATAACATACTATGGTTAATTTCATTCCCCAGTACCTCTTATTTCCCTCCCTACCTCCTTCCAATTGATCCCTGTCTACTACTCTACTGGTCTCCCTTCTATTATTATGAGATTTCCCCCTCCCCCATTTCTTTCCTTTTTTCTGTCACATGAGAGAAACATATGACTTTTTGAGACTGACTTATTTTCACTTAACATGATGTTCTCCAATTCCATTCATTTACCAACAAACATAATTTCATTCTTTATGGCTGAGGAAAACTCCATGTGTATATATACCACATTGCTTTATCCATTCATCTATTTATGAACACCTACACTGGTTCCATACTTGCCTAGTGAATTGTGCTACTATAAACGTGGTTATGCACATAGTGCTGTTATATCATGATTTTAGTTCTTTTGGAATAAATACCAAGGAGTGGTGTAGCTGGTTCATAGGGTGATTCCACATCTAGTCTTCTGAGGAACCTCCATACTGACTTCCACAGTGGTCATACTAATTTACAATTCCAAAAGTGTAAAAGCGTTCCTTTTTCTCCACATCCTCTCCAGCATTTATTATTGTTCGTATTCTTGATGGCTGCCATTCTTATTGGAGTAAAGTGAAATCTCAGAATAATTTTAACTTGCATTTTTCTTGATTGTTAACTATGCTGAACATTTTTTGCATATAGTTTTGGCCATTTGTATTTCTTCTTTTAAGAAATGTCTATTTAGTTCATTTGCCTGTTTACTGACTGGGTTATTTGAAGGTTTTATTTTGGTGTTGTTTTAGTTCTCTAAATACTCTGGATAATTATTACTCTGTCAAAAGAGTAGCTGGCAAAGATTTTCTCCCACTCTATAAGTTGTCTCTTCACACTCGCTTCTTTTGCTAAGCAGAATCCTTTTAATTTTATGTCATCTGATTTATTAATTCTTATTTTTTGAGTTGTGTGTACACATATGTTGGAAGTTTTGATCCTATGCTTTCCCCTAGCACTTGCAGCTTCTGGGCTAATTTCTAGGTCATTGGTCCACTATAGGTTTAATTTTGTGTAGGGTGAGAGACAGAAATCTCGTTTTCATTCCCCTATATGTGGATATCCAGTTTTCCTATTTGTTAAAGAGAACCATATGTTTAAAGGGCTGTCTCAGGCTGGGGATATAGCTCAGTTGGAAGAGTGCTTGCCTAGTAAGCAGAAGGCCCTGGGTTCAATCCCCAGCACCACAAAAAAAAAAAAAAAAAAAAAAAAAAATTTTAAAAAGGCTGTCTCTTCTCCATCAAATGTTTTTGACACCATTGTCAAGGATCAGACGACTCTATTTGTGTGGGTCTTTTAATCTATTCCAATGGTCTCCATGTCTGTTTTGATGCCGATACCATGTTGCTTTTGTTACTATAGCTCTGTAGTATGATTTCAAATCAGGTATTGTGATACCTCCTAACACTGCTCATTTTGCTCATTTATTTTAACTATTCTGGATCTTTTTTTTTTTTTGCGGGTGGGGGGGAGGCGTCCTTTATTCTTCCAAATGAATTTTTGGGCTGTTTTTTCTAGTCCTCTAAGAATGTCATTGGTATTTTGATGGAGACTACACTGAATCTGTAGTCTACACTGTAGACTACAGTGTAGACTAATCTGTAGACTACACTGACTACTACACTACAGACTACTAATCTGTAGACTACACTGAATCTTTGCCTTTGGCAAAATAGCCATTTTAACAATATTAAGTCTGCCAATCCAAGAACATGGGAGGTCCTTTCATCTTCTAATATATTCTTCAATTTCTTCCTTCCCTGTTTTATAATTTTAATTAGAGAAATATATCACCAACTTGGTTATATTTATTCCCAACTATTTTAAAATTTTTGAATTTTGAATGAAAATGTTTTCCTGATTGCTTTTTCAGTGGATTAATTATTGGTGCATATAAAAGTTATTCATTTTTGAGTGTTCATTTTATAGCCTACTACTTTCCTGAATTTGTTTTTATCAGTTCTAGAAGTCTTGCACTAGACTATTTTGGTATTTTAAGTATAGACCATGTCAAAAAACAGATTGTTTGATTTCTTCTTTTCTCATTTCTATCCTTTTAATTTCCTACTCTTATCTAATTGCTCTGGCTAGCGCTTCAAGAACCATATTTAATAGGAGTGGTGAGTGTGGATACCCTTCTCTTGTTTCCAATTTTAAAGGAAATGCTTTCAGTTTTTCACCATTCAGTTTGATGTTGGCTTTGGATTTGTCATATACAGGCTGTATGACATTGAGATAAGTTCCTTCTATCACTAGTTTCCTCAAGTTTTTTGCAAAAAATGGGTGCTGAATTTTGTTGGAGGCTTTTACTGCATCTATTGAGATGACCTTGTGATTGTGACCCTAATTTGATTTATGTGGTGAATTACATTTATTGATTTGTTTCTGTTGCATCAACCTTCCAGCCATGGGATAAAACCAGCTTGATCATGATGGACATAATCTTCTTCATGCTTTTTGAAAGTGAATTGCTATATCTTTTCTTTAAGAGAAAAAGTTAGGACCAGGTGGGTAGTCAAACTATATTTTATTATGGATTTTTACATCTATGCTCATCATGGGTTGGTCTGTAGTTTTCTTTCCTTGATTTGTCCTTACCTGGTTTCAGAATCAGGGCAACACTGGCTTCACAGAAGAAATTTAAGAATACTCCCTCCCTTTCCAAAGTTCATGAAATAATTTGAGGATTATTGGCATTAGTTCTTCTTTAAAGATATTAGAATTAATCTGAAAATACATATGATCCTGGACTTTTTCTTTGTTGGAAGGCCTTTAATTACTGTCTCATTCTCATTGTTTGATACTGATGTGTATAGGTTTACTGTATATTATTGGTTCAATTTTGGTTTTTATAAATTTATTTTTATTCACTGTACACAAATGGAGTATAGTGATGTTTCTGTGGTTGTACACAAAGTAGAGTTACACCATTTGTGTCATCATACATGTACATTTTGATAGGTCAGATATGTCTAGATATTGATCCATTTCTTCAATATTTTCCAATTTAATGGAAAATAAGTTTTCAAAATACTTCCATGGGGTCCTCTGAATTTCAGAAATTTTTGTGGTAATATCTCCTTCTTTCATTTATAAGTTTATTAATTTGAGTCTTCTCTTTCTTGGTTAGTTTGGCTAAGAGTTTATCAATCTTGTTTTCCTTTACAAAGAATCAACTCTTTGTTACATTGATCCTTTGTAATCTTTTCTTATAATCCATTTCATGAATTTCAATTCTGATCTTAATTATTTCCTTCCTTGTACTGGTTTTGGAACTGGTTTGTTCTTGTTTTTCTAGGGCCTTGAACTACTTCATTAGGTTGTTCATTTGGGATCCTTCTGTTTTGTTAGGAACTCATGGTTATAAACTTTCCTCTTAGAACCACCTTCATAGAGTCCTAATTCTACTTCTATTTGAGTCTAGAAATTTTTAAATTTCTCCCTTCATTTCTTCTATGACTCTTTCATTGTTCAAAACTGTACTGCTCAGCCAGGCGTGGTGAAGCATGCCTATAAACCCAGTGGCTAGGGAGGCTGAGGCAGGATTGAGAGTTCTAAGCCAGCCTCAGAAACTTAGCAAGGTCCTAAGCAACTTTGCAAGACCCTGTCTCTAAATAAAATACAAAAAAGATCTGAGGATGTGACTCAGTGGTTAAGCAGCCCTGGGTTCAATCCTCAGTACCCCCGCAAAAAACAAAAAGCTATATTGTTCAATTTCCATGTGTTTTACAGCTTTTCTTCTATTTCTAATTTCATTCCTTTGTGACCTAATAAAATGCAAAGGATTACATTGATTCTTTTGTATTTGCTGAGACTGACTTGTGACCTAAAATATGGTCTGTTTTGGAGAAGGTTCCATGGACAGCTCAGAAGAAAGTGAATTTAGCTGTTGTTGAATAATACATGTTTAATAGATCCACTTCAATTTTAATATTTTTCAGATCCAAAGAGCCTTTACTGAGTTTATGTCTGGATGATCTATCTATTGGTGACAGAGGTTTGTTTAAGTCACTCAGTTTTACTGTACTGAGGTTTATGTGACTTTATGTTGAGTAGTGTGTGTTTTATATAATTAGGTGCACCAATATTTGGAGCATAAATATTTATTGTTTTATCTTCTTTTTGTTCTCTTTACTAGTGTAAAGAAACTTTGACTCTTCTGATTACTTTTAGCTTGAAGTCTTCTTTGTCAGATATGATAGTTTCTATTCCTACTTGCTTTCGAGTTCCATTTTTATAGTATACCAATTTCCATCAATCCACTTTCAGTCTGTGGATATCTTGGCCTAAGAAGTGGGTCTTTTGCAGACAACATATAGTTGTCTTATTTTCCAATCTATTCTGCCAGTTGATGTCTTTTAATTAGAGTTGAGAACACTTAATAATCATTGTATTATAGAGGTGTTTCTTATTTTGGTTTATTTCTAAGGTTTAATTAGATCCTAAAACTCATTTGCTTATCTACTCTTCTAATGAGATTTATCTTTTCCCAAGCTCTGCTCTTTGTTTTTATATTTTGTGTATAGTATTTCCTTAAGTATTTTTTGCAATTTTGGCTTATTTTTCATGACTTTTTTTGAATTTATGTACATAGATGTCCATCTCATTCACAAGATTTGGAAATTTTTCCATTGAAAACAATCATCATTAGTTGGTACCTCAATTTCCTCCTAGAATCCAATGATTCTTATATTTAGTTTCCTAATGTTGTCCCAGAGTTTTTATACATTCCGATCATGATTTCTTATTTTTTCTTTATTGTTGAAAATTCAAGTTCATATACTTTTGTTCAAGGACTACAATTCTGTCTTCTTCATGATCTAATCTATTGGTGAGACTTCCAACGAAATTTTTAATTTTTTTATTTAGTCTTTTATTTCCAGGTTTCTGTTTGGCTCTTTTTAAGAATCTCTCTTAAGGTGCAATGCTCTTTCACATCCTGCATCTTTCTCTTATTCTTAGTTTATTCCTTAGATCTTCTGTTAGTTGAGTGCTCATCAAAACAATCAACTTCTGCATCTATTGAAATAATTATGTGGTTCTTGACTTTAAGTCTGTTGATGTGGTGAATTACATTGATTGATTTCCAGATGTTGAACCAACCTTGCATTCCTGGGATGAAACCCACTTGATCATGGTGCACTATCTTTTTAATATGCTTTTGTATGCAGTTCACTAAAATTTTGTTAAGAATTTTTGCATCTATGTTCATTAGAGATATGGGTCTGAAATTTTCTTTCCTTGATGTGTCCTTCTCTGGTTTTGGTATCAGGGTGATATTAGCTTCATAGAATGAGTTTGGAAGGGTTCCCTCCTCCTCTATTTTTTGAAATACTTTGAGGAGTTTTGGAATGAGCTCTTCTTTGAAGGTCTTGTAGAACTTGCTGTGAATCCATCTGGTCCTGGACTTTTCTTTGTTGGTAGGCTTTTGATGACTTCTTCTATTTCATTGCTTGAAATTGATCTATTTAAGTTGTGTATGTCCTCCAGATTCAGTTTGGGTGGCTCATATGCCTCTAGGAACCTGTTGATGTCTTCCAGGTTTTCTATTTTGTTGGAGTATAAATTTTCAAAGTAGCTTCTTACTATGTTTTGTATTTCAATTGTGTCTGTTGTAATATTTCCATTTCCATCACGAATTTCAATAGATGCAGAGAAAGCATTTGATAAAATACAGCACCCCTTCATGCTCAAAACACTAGAAAAAATAGGGATAGTGGGGACATTCCTTAACATTGTAAAGGCTATCTATGCTAAGCCCACAGCTAGCATCATTCTAAATGGAGAAAAATTGAAAGCATTCCCAATGAACTGGAACAAGGCAGGGATGCCCTCTTTCGCCACTACTATTTAACATTGTTCTTGAAACTCTAGCCAGAGCAATTAGACAGACCAAAGAAATTAGAGGAATACGAATAGGAAAAGAAGAGATCAAACTATCCCTATTTGCTGATGACATGATTCTCTATTTAGAAGACCCTAAGAAATCCACCAGAAAACTTCTGGAACTCATTAATGAATTCAGTAAAGTAGCAGGATATAAAATTAATGCTCATAAATCTAATGCATTTTTATTCGTAAGTGATGCATCCTCTGAGAGAGAAATTAGGAAAACTACCCCATTCACAATAACCTCAAAAAAAATAAAATACTTGGGAATCAATCTAACAAAAGAAGTAAAAGACCTCTACAATGAGAACTACAAAACACTAAAGAAAGAAGTTAAAGAGCATCTGAGAAGATGGAAAGATCTCCCATGTTCTTGGATAGGCAGAATTAATATTGTCAAAATGGCCATACTTCCAAAAATGCTATACAAATTCAATGCAATTCCAATTAAAATCCCAATGACGGACCTCATAGAAATAGAGCAAGCAATCATGAAATTCATTTGGAGGAATAAGAGACCCAGAATAGCTAAAGCAATCCTTAGCAAGAAGAGCAAAGCAGGGGGTTTCACAATACCAGACCTTCAACTATACTACAGAGCAATAGTAACAAAAACAACATGGTATTGGTACCAAAATAGACAGGTAGATCAATGTACAGAATAGAGGACACAGAGACAAACCCACATAAATACAGGTATCTCATACTTGACAAAGGAGCCAAAAACATGCAATGGAGAAAAGACAGCCTCTTCAACAAATGGTGCTGGGAAAACTGGAAATCCATATGCAGCAAAATGAAACTAAACCCATATCTCTCACCCTGTACAAAACTCAACTCAAAGTGGATCAAGGACCTAGAAATCAGACCAGAGACTCTGCACCTAATAGAAGAGAAAATAGGTCCAAATCTTCATCATGTTGGCCTAGGACCAGATTTCCTTAACATGACTCCCAAAGCACAAGAAATAAAAGCACGAATCAATGATTGGGATAGAGTCAAACTAAAAAGCTTCTTCTCAGCAAAGGAAACAATCAGCAATGTGAAGAGAGAGTCTTCAGAGTGGGAGAAAATCTTTGCCACACACACTTCAGATAGAGCACTAATCTCCAGAATCTACCAAGTACTCAAAAATCTTTACACCAAGAACACTAATAACCCAATCAATAAATGGGCCAAGGAAATGAACAGACACTTTACAGAGGAAGATCTACAAGCAATCAACAGATTTATGAAAAAAATGTTCAACATCCCTCGTTATAAGAGAAATGCAAATCAAAACCACCTTAAGATTTCATCTTACCCCAATTAGAATGGCTTTTATTAAGAACACAGGCAACAACAGGTGTGGGTGAGGGTGGGGAAAAGGGTACATTCATTCATTGCTGGTGGGAGTGCAAGTTGGTGCAGCCACTCTGGAAAGCAGTGTGGAGATTCCTTAGAAAACTTGGAATGGATCCACCATTTGACCCTGCTATCCCACTCCTTGGCTTATACCCAAAGGACTTAAAATCAGATTGCCTCAGTGATGCAGCCACATCAATGTTCATAGCTGCTCAATTCACAATAGCTAGATTATGGAATCAACCTAGATGCCCTTCAGTAGATGAATGGATAAAGAAACTGTGGTATATATACACAATGGAATATTACTCAGCCATAAAGAAGAATAAAATTATGGTATTTGTAGGTAAATGGATGATGTTGGAAACTCTTATGCTAAGTGAGATCAGCCAATCCCAAAAATCCAAAAGCCGAATGGTCTCTCTGATATATGAATGATGATGCATAATGTTGGGGGGAAAGATGGCAAGAATGGAGGAAAGATAGCTAGCATAGAGGGAAGGGAGGGGTGGGGGTGGGTGGGGGGTAAAATTAATAACAGAATGTGTGACAGATACCATTGCCCTGTGTACATGCATGAAGGCACAGATGGTGTGACTCTACTTTGTGTACAACCAGTGAAACAATAGCTGTACTCCATTTGTGTTCAATGAATCAATAAGTAAATAAAAAAATTAAATTAAAAAAAAAAGAAAGTATATTGCTGAGATTACTTCCTACACAAAACATATTATGTAAAACCTTTATGTGGTGTACCAAAACGACCTGGAGAGATGAGCTCTATAAAGCAGGAATGGAGAGTCATATGAAGACAACATTCTGTGATTAAATTGAACCAGAAGATGAAGTCAGCAAAGAAATAAGCAAAGAAACAACTTCGAAAAAATAACAGAATAAAAACTAATATTTACAGCAGGAAAATCTACAACGGACACCAAAAAAACCAAATTGGTAGCAAAGAGAAAAACTCCAATGATCCTCTCAAAGTTAGAAGAAACAGAAAAGGAGAATAAAATCAGCCTTCCAAAATTCATCACCGTCTGGCCCCTGATACTTCTTCGGACTGACTGGACCATCATTTCAACTCCTCTGCTGATCCCATCCCACACCTGAACCTTAAGTAACTAACTATTTATGACCCTCTGAACATGAAACTGCTCTTTCCATTTCCCCAACTGAAAAGCATCAGTTATGAAGTGAAAATGCTAGCTCAAACTCCTACTCTTTCCATAACTAGGTCTTACGATCTCAAAAAACTATAAATAAAAGGAAGACCAGCAGAGTAGAGGAAGGAGAACAGGGAAAGAGGAGGAGGAAGGAGGGAAGGGAAAGGGGAAGTACTCAAGACTGAAGTGGAGCAAATTATATTCCATGCTTATATGATTATGTCAAAATGAACTCCAATATTATGTGTAACTATAATGTACTAATAAAAACATTTTTATGAAGTAAAAAAAAAATAGATGAATGGATAAAGAAACTGTGGTATATATATACAATGGAATATTACTCAGCCATAAAGAAGAATAAAATTATGGCATTTGTAGGTAAATGGATGATGTTGGAGACTGTTATGCTAAGTGAGATCAGCCAATCCCAAAAATCCAAAGGCCGAATGGTCTCACTGATAAATGAATGATGATGCATAATGCGAGGGGAAAGGGTGGCAAGAAGGGAGGAAGGATAGATAGCATGGAGGGAAGGGAGGTGTGGGGTTGGGGTGGGGGGGTAAAAATAATAACAGAAATTGTGACAGATACCATTGCCCTGTGTACATGCATGAACGCACAGATGGTGTGATTCTACTTTGTGTACAGCCAGTGAAACAATAGCTGTACTCCATTTGTGTTCAATGAATCAATCAGTAAATTAAAAAAAAATTAAAAAATTAAAAAAAGAAAGGAAAGGGGTCAGGGAGAGAAGAGAGACAGAAGTTAAAATGAGGAGAAGAGGATAAAGGAGAAGGGAACACTGCAACTGGAAGAGAAGAAAAAATATACTGAGAATGGATTTAATTGCTTGACAAAACATAAAATTAGATAAACTATGATAAACACAATATGGGATACACTGAAAACCAAGTAGTTAATATCAAGCAGTTAATGCAATTGAAAGTCATACAGAGGTTTCGTTTTCCTCTTGCTGAGGTTTTTTGAAATGGAGACCTTTCTTCCCAAGGCTGCAATTTTAAAATCTCCCAACTGTGAGAATGTTTGTGTGCAAATTAAGCTGTTTGTTCTCAGCTCTGACCCAAACTAGCCAAACTTGTTAGGGAATCTGTATGCTGAGTTCCATGCTGCCTTTGTCTGGTAGCCTGTAGTGAGGGGGTGTTGTCTCATTCAAAGCAGCATTTACCCTCTATATGGCTTTGGATTGTGCATGGGGGTGAAAGTATAAGTCTGGCAGGGCTGCTGGTCAGCCTTCACTGACTCCGCCTGTAGATCAATCTGAATCAAGTCTTCAGAGAGCCTCAAGTCTGTGTGCTGTAGGGAGGTTTGTGGAACCTATCAATGTATCCTCCAGCTGCTTCTGGGCATGGGGGAGGTGATGCATGGGTTCACTGCTTTCCACCTGACCCTGATCCATCCAGTTCTAACCCACCCCAACAACCATGCCCTTTATCCCAAAGATCAGACCACCACTTTCAAATAAAAGTATCATATTCTACTCTCAGTTCTGCAGACTAATAAGAATGGCAACTGCCATAGTCACCCTGAGTTTCTCCCCTGTGTCTGTTACAGTCTCACTCCTATACCCAGAATGACTCACAGAATACCCACAGATCCAGTGAAAAGTGGAGTGTATGTGGTGATTTGGTCTGGAGTAATAAAAAAGCCAAGTGTACCAAGAACAAGACAAAAAAGAAAAAGAAAAAAAAAACATGAAATACTGAAAACAAAGGTAAACTGCAGAGGTGCCTAGTCTCCCTCTAGGGAAGTGAAACACAGGGAACTGCAGACTTTTGGTAGAGGCTTTTTATCAGGTTAGGGAAATTCCTTACTCTTCCAGTGTGCTGAGCTTTTATTATGTATGGATGCTGAATTTTAGCAAATGCTTTCTCCACATTTATGAAGATGGTCTGCTGGTTAAATACATTACAAACACACACACACAAACATACATACACACAGCTTTTAGGAGTCTTAACTGTATTCAATTTATGAATTAATTTGGAGACAATTTCAAGATATTTAGTCTTTCTATCCATGACATCATGCATCTCCATGTAAGTGTTCCTCTTATGTTATTCAACAAAGTTTTGCAATCTCCTCTGTTAAAACTTGGTGCAACATTTGTTAGATTTATTCATAGGTACTTTGGCTTTTGCTACCTTTATAAACAGCATAACTTTTATAATGTATATTCTAAATTTTTGTCCCTACTTTATAAAAAAAAACTGATTTGGGTATACAGAGATGGACTCCAACAATCTTGGTGAACTCTCCTCTTATTTCTAACTATTTGTCTCTAAATGTTCATAAATTCACTGTGGGAATAAAATATATTTTTGTGTGTTACTTTTTGTGTTTTTGATACTGCAGACTGAACCCAGGGGCACTTTACCACTGAGTTACATCCCCAGCCCTTTTTGATTTTTGTTTTGTTTTATTTATTTATTTATTCTTAATTTTTTTAAGACAGGGTCTCATTAAGTTGCTTAGGGCCTCACTAAGTTCCTGAGGCTAGCCTTGAACTTGCAATCCTCCTGTCTCTGCCTCCCAAATTGTTGGGATTACAAGCATGAGCCACCATGACTGGAAATATCTTTGGCTAACAATAACAATTTGGAGCTGGGCGCAGTGGTGCACACCTGTAATCCCAGCAAGCTGTAACCCCAGCAAGTTGAGGAAGGAAGATGGCAAATTCAAAGCTAGCCTCAGCAAGGTGCTAAGCAACTCACTGAGACCCTGTCTCTAAATGAAATATAAAATAGGACTGGGTGTGGCTCAGTGGTAGAATGTCCCTGAATTCAACTCCTAGTACCCAAAAAAACAAAAAAGAAAAAAAACACAATTCAGTTTCTTCCTTGTCCATTTTTATTTATTTTATTTACTTTGGTTTGCAGACTTCTTGGAACACATAGAATCCTCCCCTCATATTTCTGCTAATCTTAAAACCACAGACACTGACTACTTGTGTTCCAGATTATCTATTGAGGTATATTTGCACAGTAAACAGCTGTGTAAGATAGACATACTATCTTCCTCCAGGCAAAGGGTAGTAGACATGTTTACTTACAATACAATAAAAATAAGATTTCCCTTAAAGGAAAGGTCTAATACCCATTATGATGTGTATTCTCTAAGCTCAGGGTTCTCTTCCTGCAATACATCCATTGCAGCAATTATTTGAATATTTATTGCTCCCAAATCATGTTGAAATTCGATTGTATTCTGATGGTATTTGGAAGTGAGACCTTTAAAAGACATATCGGTCATGAAGGCTCCACCCTCATGGATCAACTAATAGTATTATCACGGGATTAAGTTTACACCCTCTCTAGCCCTCTCTTCGTCCTTCCACTAGAGGATGGCTTCCACAATGCTGTACACAGCAAAAAGGTCCTTAGGAGAGGCTGGTACATTGATTTGAACATCCCAGCCTCCAAACCTGTTAACCAATAAATTTCTGTTCATTAAAATTACCCAGCTTATGGTATTGTATAGCAGCACAAAATGGAAGAATATAATCACCTAGCCTCTTCTTGTTGTACTGTGGGAATTGGGACTCAAGAAACAGCAAATGCTGATACTTTTGACCACTGTTCTTGTGAAAATAAATTCTTTTTTTCTCTGACACAGGAGTCTCATCTCTCTTGTCAGCACACATGAAATTCTGGCAGGCTACCTCTGCTAGCTTATAAGTAAGGTAAAAATCTCAGATCCTTCACAATTGATACCATTTTTGTGTAGGCTAGAATCTCCAGTTAAAAGTAACCTATAGGCATCATTGGTTTCATCCTGATTATAAATGGAATGCTTATAACATTTTACAACTGAGTATAACAAATAATAAAGTTTCCAGGTAGATACCTTTTCTCAGGTTAAGGAATGTGATATAAAAAATTGTTTTAGTGGCCTAAGAATTGTAGCTTTCAAAAGTGTTTCTTTTTAGAATCAAATAGGAGAAGGAATCTTTATGAGGGACTTACTGACATTTCAGGCCATTCACTTCTTCATTATGCCCTGTCCTACAGGATATTTGACATTCTTGGCCTTTGTTATGATTTGGATCTGGAATGTTCCCCAAAGAAGACTCCTGTGTTGAAGACTTGGTCCCCAAAGCAGCAATGTTCAAAGGAGGGGCTTTTGGTAGGTTATTGAATCATGAGGGTTCTAACCTCATGAATAGCTGAATGGATTATTGAGAGATGATGGAAACTTAGGGAGTGAGACCTAGTTGAAGACAGTGGTTATTTGGGGACATGCCATTGGAGAATATATCTTATCCCCAAGTCAGTCAGTTTGTCTGTCTATCTATGTGTCTGCCCCTCTCCCCGCACTCCTCTCTCTCTCTCTCACCTTCCTTGGCTGCCATGAGATGAACAACTTTCCTCCACCATGTTCTACCAACATGATGTTCTGCCACAGGCCTAAAAGCAATAGAGTCAGTCAAACACGAATCTATGGAACCATGAGTCAAAATAAACCTGACTCTTTAAAGTTGCTTTTCTCAAGTATTTTGTAACAGTAATTTAAAAAAAGCTGACCAAGACAGCCTCCACTAACCCAGTACCAATACAATCCTCATCTTAATGTTTGAAAACTCCCCAATTTTTTTCAAATGTTCTCTAGAGCATGGTAAACAAACTCTTTCTACAACCGCCAGACAGTAGATGTTTTAGATATTTTAGGCCCTCAAGTCTCCGTTTAAACAACTGAACTCTGCTATTGATATTCAAAAGCAGTCACAGATGATATATAAGTGAACAGGCATGGCTGTATTCTGATAAAACTTTACAAAAACAGGTGGTGACAAAATTTGGTCTGCAAGTTATACTTTGCTGACTCCTCTTCTAAACTAACAGGCAACAGTAAAATGTCTTTAAATTTCACAAATAAAAAACTGGGACCAGGGATGAAGAGATCTGCCTAAGGTTTCAGTGATTTTCTACCAACCAAAGATTAGAACCCAAGCTTCTACTGGTGCTCTTCCCATTACATCACCCAGAAGAACAAATGACACTCTGGCAGGATTTGCCTTGGCAAGTATTTTTATCCACTTCAACTAAATGTATGCAAATATATATGGATACTTGGCAGATGTCCATGAATATTCAAATCCCTGCTCCACCTCCCTCCTCTGTTGTCTGCGTTATTTCTCTAGTTTTGCATCATTCCCAGATGAAGACATCACAGTTCCATCTCAAAAATGTTCACGAGAACATATAATACAACTAGGTTGGAGGCTGAACCCAGCAGCAGAGGCTTCCCACAACTAATCAACATAAATCATTCATCTGCTAAATATTTTGAAGGCCCTCCTCACAGTATTGACCACAACCCTGATTTTTCATCTGTATACCAGAACTTATACCCAATCAACTTGAAGTCTACTTTCAAGTGAAAGTCTTTGTAGAACTGGATCTAATACTAATCTAAGCAAAGGATCAGTATGCATCACATCTACTTCATTTCTTTCATCTGAAATTGCTGAAATTCCATCCACAAAGATATTTTGTTTGGCCTGACTGATTCTTCACAATAGTGTTAAATAAAAGGCCTGAGAGTAACCATAAATAACTGTCAGCACTGATACATAAAGCTTGAAGCAAAGTATTAGTACTTAGAAGAAGATTGGGTTCAAACAAGAATAACTACATAACCACTTAGGCCAAAACCAAGACATTTGCTAGTTCACTCAATGTACCCAGGACCATTAAAACCATATTTAGAAGAATTCATACAATGGGTAGAAGACTGAACTACATGAACTAAAGTTTTTCCATTCTAAGATTCACTTATTCTGAATTTAGAAAAAAAAAAAGAGTGGCTGTTATAATCTGGGGAAACCCTCAAAGAGGATGAGCTCCTCCATGAAGTCTTTAATTTAGATCTGGAAAGAAAAAAAAAATGATACATGAAGATATTGATGTAACTCTGAATGTTCCTCTTTTAATCCTCACCTCCAACAGTAAAAATCACTGAAGAGTTCTTAGATTATCTCAATATCAGTGGCACCCTACCCAGACAATCTTTTAAAAAATGATTTAGAATTGGTTACACCAAAGTAGTAGTCATGAATACCACTTATAGACAACAGTTTGGCATACCTGGTGCCTGAGCAGCAGTTCTCCTAGGCAGTAATTTCTTTTGGGCTCTAGATATTGAAATCCTTTGGAAGTTAAATGAATGATAGTCAAAGAACCCTTAGTACATCCTTCTTGATGAAGAAGACAAGAAATATTTAAGTCCTGGATTATGGAGTCGCTATCCCTTGCCTTCATTCTGTGCCCGAAAAAAACTCACTTAGCCTCTTTGAGAATGACATTTCATTCCATGGCATGGATAGACTGGCTCAGAGTGGAATGTTCATATTCCTGTTTCATCAACATTTAGGTGTAAATTCTCCAAAGGGATATTGCAATCGAAAGTTGCTAATGCCAAAGTCTACCAAAAAAAAAACCCCAGAATTCCAAAAAGTTAAAACTACAGGTTTAGACAACTGAACTTTTGATAAAATTTGTCAAGCATTATCAGTCCCTTGACTAACCTGGAATCAAATCAAATTTCCTCATGTGGATGGTTTTGGAGCCTCCTAGTGGCAGCCTCAGGGGACCTACAGGGCAAGCTTGGACCAGGCTTTCAAGAGAGTATTAGTTATATATGCCACTGATCAATTCAAATAAACATATCAACTCCTAAGCGTGCTCAACATACTATATTGGACACTAGAAATATAAAGTTTAATAAATACTGGTCCCTCTTCCATGGAACTCATAGCCTATTATGAAAACACACAAGAACAGGAATAACTCTGAAACAATGTAACAAGTACCTACAATTGCATCAATCGAAAAAGGGGATGAAGTCAGGGGCTATGTAATAAAAAGGGATAACATTTTGCCTTAAAGAGTGAACTGAAGTTCTTAATTTTACTTTGGAGAATTCAAGTACATTAATGTTTTCATGACTTTGCCAATTCTGCTCCCTGCTGAGAATACTCCCTTTCCACTTGCCGTAATACTTAGAATACTATGCCTAGAGTACAGAAAAGTGGAAAGAAAGCTGGAACAAAAGACTAGGAACAAACTTATGGTTTGAGCTTTAGTTGCTAAGCTCTGAAGAGAAGTCAGAAGCTCTGAAGCATAGAAATGGCCTACTGAAGGCTGTTCACTAGAACTTTGACAGCAGTATGAGGAACATATTAGGAGATAGGGAAGCCTATTCTTTTATCATGATAATTCAGGAAAGCCATAGGAAGAGCTAGTACCACAGCAGTAGCAAGAAAGGATTTTAGAAGAAGGAACAGCTATATCTGGTGACCAAACTAAGATGGAGATTAGTCTCAGGAAAGAGTTAAAAATAATTCAAAGTTTCCTTAAGACGCAAGGTGAACAATGATGCCCTTAAGGCAGGTAACCACAGGAGAAGTTGAAGGAATCAGTGATAATGAGAAACTTCAGTACATTTTATTTGGCATATAAATTAAGAGCTGAGATTTGTTTAATAAACATTAAAAAGGGTCTGCAAAACTTGTAACTGAAAAAACTGTACTCCAGCATCACAAAATGCATACAAGATTTGTAATCACTATGAAAATAGTAAGGTATCATGCCTAAATGATAGGGAAGTGGAAACAATTACTTCCATTTTTCACAAATGATACCGTGATCCACTCTCATTAGATAATGAAAAGATTTTTAACAAAAATGAACATTTTATTGCCTTAATTTTGTCCTTTTTAGCTTATCTAAAAATTTCCATTTTTGCCACAAAGTCTTATTTCCTCAGACCTCATTATATCCAACACCTGTGAACATCCATAACATTTAAAAGTAATACTCTACTACCCTCTATGATTTGCTTGAGTTTTAAGAAAATTTTGTTAAAAAATTCCAACTATATCTAAATTCTTTAAGGACTAGGGCATGGACCTAGTTCTGTAGCTTCTACAACTCCTACCACAGAGCTACACAGAGAGGGGATGTATGGGCCATACTGGCCATACTATGGGAGCAAACCTCTCTGTTTTGGTGATGACCATCATGCTATGCCCCATCTTGTAAATTTAATAAAGGTGCCAATACTTATGACCAGCCACTTTCAGTCCTAGATTGGTAACATTTGTAAATCAAATCACAGAAATGTCTGTAGTAAATAAATGGATGCCTGTCATTGCTGTGTTTATGGAAACACTAGCTGTTATAGGAAGAATTATGACCCCTGCCAAATTCATATGTTGAAGCCCTAATCCCTATACTTCAGAACACGGCTATATTTGGAAACCAAGCCACAAAGAGTTAATTAAGTTTAAATAAGGCCCTTAGGGTGAGCCCTAATCCAATTCAATCCAATCTGGTTTCCTTAGAAAAAGGGGAAGATTAGGACACACAACAAAGACACATGCACACACAGAAGAAAAACCATGTGAGAAGACAATGAAAAGGCAGAAGCCATCTACAAACCAAAGAGACAGATTCAAAAGAAACCAAACGGACTGGCACCTTGATCTTGGATTTCTAGCCACCAGAGATCTGTAGAGGAGTCCCCTTACATCTTTGGGTAACAACCTAGACATGTATGTGAGAAAACTGCCAAGTTAAGGAAAAGAACCACCAGGCAGTATAAAGTAGAACAATCATCACATTAACACAGGACTATGAAGAGTTCATCTTTATAACCACAGTTCATGGTCTGGACAGTCAACTGAAAAGACCTCATAACCCAGAACAGGCATTTTCAAAGAACTATCAGAAAATCCAGCATCTAAATAAATTAAGTTCAAAGTGTGACATTTAATTTAAAATTACCAGGCACAAAAGAAGTGGGAAAATATAAGCCACAGAGGAGAGAGATTAAAATATAAACAGACATAGAAATGACACAAATTATGGAAGTAGTAGATGAAGATACCAAGAAAAGCTATTAAAATTATATTTAATATGTATGTTCAAGAAGAAAAGAACGCACAAGAGTAAAGATGAGTATTCTAAAAGATATAAACAAATTGAATTTCTAAAATCAAACAGTAATGAGAGAAATGAAAAGTATATTGGATTGGGTAGCCAGGCATGGTGGCGCACGCCTGTAATCCCAGCAGCTCGGGAGGCTGAGGCAGGAGGATTGAGAGTTCAAAGCCAGCCTCAGCAACTTTGCGAGGTGCTAAGCAACTCAGTGAGACCCCGTCTCTAAATAAAATACAAAATAGGGCTGGGGATGTGAGTCAGTGGCCAAGTGCCCCTGAATTCAATCCTCAGTTCCAAAAAAAAAAAAAAGAAAAAGTATATTAACAATTTATATATTACAGAAGAAAAGATCAATGGTGTTAACAACTTAGCAATACAAACTATCCAAAACAGGAGAGAGAGAGAGAGAATGGGGGCAGGGGAGAAAGAAATAAATACTGGAAAATCCTTAATAGACCATCACTGAGCAACTGGACAATACTAATGGAGTTAACATACAAGTAACTGGTGCCCCAATCAAAAAAAGGGATGGGAGAATAGAAGGAAAAAAGTACTTGGAAAAATATGGTCCAAACCTTCTAAATTAGGTGGAAACTATAAAACCAGAGACTATCAAGATGAAGAAACAGAAAGAAAACAATATCAAGGCACATCAAAATCAAACAGCAGAAAAACTACAGATAAAGAGAAAAAATTTAAAGTAGTCAAAGTATACATTAAGTATAGAAAACATATATATATATTATATATATATATATTATCAGAACTATGCAAATAAGAGAAGATTGGTCTATACAGACTACCTAATAAAATGACAAGAGAAAAAGAAGTCAAAAAACAGAACAGAATATCCAAAGGCAGAAGAACAATATTAAATGGGATGTTAAATGCATAAATGGAACAAGACTAAAGAGACTATGGCAGAGACTTTTTCAAAACTAATGACAGAAAACAAGCCATAGGCAGATTCAACAAACTCAAATAACACTAAGCAAGATAAATACCAACAACAACAACACACACACACACACACACACACACGTGCGCGCGCGCACACACATTGTAGGCCTATTATAGTCAAATTCAGGGAAAAAAGGTTGGGGTGGGGAATGGAGTGAAAATTAAAAGAAAAAAAATGTTAGCACAGAATTCCATTATCCTTCAAAAGTGATGAAGAAATGCTTTCTCACACAAATTCCTTGTCAACATACCTACTCTTTAAGAAATATTAAAGAAAAGATCTTCAGGCAGAAGAAATACAATGTATGTCAGAAACCTGAATGTGAAAGAAAATAAAGATTCATAGGGAATAAATAAAGGTAAAACAAAGTAATTTTTCTCATTTTTAATTACTCTGACATAACTAAATACAAAATAAAAAACAATGAATTTTGTGTATAGCATATATTTAGGTGAAATTATATCAACAGCATGAGGGATAGAAAAATAAACTTATATTATGCACAAAGCAGTATAGTAGTATTTGAAAGTTGGCTCTGATTATTTAAGCCCTTGAACACACAAGGCACAAATTATTTTTTAATGATGAATTGGACATCATCAAAATTTAAAACCTCTACCCTCCAAAAGATGCTATAAGAAAACAAAAAGGCAAACCAGAAGCAAAAAGAAAGTTATGAAACAACTATCTAACAAAGTACTTATATCTGAAATACTTTAAAAACTCTCCCAACTTGATAATAAGAATAAAACCCAACTTACAATGAAGAAAGGATTTGAACAATAATTTCACCAAAGAACACAAACTGGGGGAAATGAGTGCATGATTCAATGCTTAACATGATCAGTTATTAGGGACATGCAAATGCAAACATAAGGTACCCCTGCACACTGATGAGAATCTTTTTAAAGTCAAAAAGACTCCACAAAAAGCTGTGATTAGGATGTGGAGCAACCAGAACTCTCCTATGTTGCTGGGGAAATGCAAAGTGATCCAAGAACTTTGGGGAAAAGTTTGTCAATTTCTTAAAAAGTTAAACATCGACCTACCACAGAATCTAACAATTCCACTCCTCGGTATTTACCCCAAAACAATAAAAACACATGTACATGAAAAGATATAAATGTTCATAGTAGTTCTATTTGTAATAGTCAAAAACTGGAAAGAATTCAAATTTCCATCAAGTGGAAAATGAATAAGTATTTACAGTATATCCAGTCAATGAAATACTTCTTAACTTTACAAAGGAACAAATTTCTGGTAATTACAACAACACAGATGAATCTCCAAAGCATTATACAATGTGGAAAAGAAAAAAGTCCAGGAATGAGGCAGAGGATTAACTGTGAAAAGTATAGAAGAAACTTCTGAGAAGTAGAAATATCCCTCAATCATGTATCATGATTGGAGTAGGAGTCAACCACGACTATATCTGTCAAAATACACCCAATTGTACACTTAAAATTAGACACTTAAAATTAGAAGGAGGAAATTTTTTCAAATCATTTGCAAAAGCTGTCAATTGTCTGTCCATTCACAAGGTAATTTCTCACCTAAATCTAATTGAGAGATCTACTAAATACATTTTAAACAGCAACAAATAGTACAATACATTGGGAAAAAAGCTTCAGACAAGAGCCATTGCCAAGAGTTCATTTTGGAGTAAAGGTAGAACTCAAATAGAAGATGGAACTAAAATAGAAGTTGAAAGATGGGGTCAGTCTGAATTAGAAAAAGTCTTTGGACAAGAGAAATGATTTGTTTAAATATTTTTAGAATATTGAAATGGAAATTCATTTGCAGAGATGAAAAACTATTTTTGGAAAAAGCCCTTGAGTTCCTTGTGGATCCATATGGACTAGTTTGAGTGCTCATGACTTCTCAGGCCTGAGGAAAACTGGAAATTCCACACTTGTTTCTCTCTGCAAAAGTCCTATTCCCCCCACGTGACTTTTCCCCTTTTTAACACCACAAAGACATCTAATTAACTTCTGCCACATGCAGCTGGCATCAAAGCAAATCAAGCTGTGATGTGGCTGACCCAGATTACTGATGAATGTTCAAAATAAACATGCTTTCAGCCAATCTGGAATGGTATATTTCTAAGAGGACAGAGAACTCTTAAAGTTAATTAACTCAAAGGGACAAACTGTCCATCCAGTGGAAGTTTTTCAGTAATGAGTATCAGACCACAAATTTTCCTACAGCTGAGCTTGTTGATCGTTTAAGGAGGCACGTCTGCACGTCTCACGGATAGTTTCATAATTTTTATTTTCACTGGCTTCTGGCTTCTTAGAGTTATATAAACAGGCCAAGAAAGTAAAACATACATAAGAGCAATTTTAAATGGAAGATCCCACACTTCCCCCAAAAGGCACCTACCTTTTTCCTTTTCCACATGTCAGAGAAGACAACTAAGGAGCAAAGACTAAGTATGGGAGAATAGAAGGCCTCATTATAAAACACAAACTTACTTATATGATTTTGTAGTTGTATGGAAATTCTAATAAAGTGCTCTCTGTTGCAAAGTTTGATGATTGCCTAGTGTGAGCTATACAAAAAACAATATCAGACCCACATGAAGATTACATCTTAACCCTAAATTAGGAAGCACCAAAGCAAACTTCATGAAAGGACTTACTTGACTGCATGGCACAGACAACCAATGCCATGTCAGGCAAAGGCTCTTCTGTTGTTTCATTTGCCTGTATGCTTACTTTTGGTTAAATAGAATATAATCTTCTAGGGCTGGGGATATAGCTCAGTTGGCAGAGTGCCTGTCTCACAAGCACAAGGCCCTGGGTTCAATCTCCAGCACCACAAAAAAAAAAAAAAAAGAATAGAATCTTCTAAATGGGCTCTGACTGGTTCCAGGGGAGCAGTACATCTCACATGGATCCTTTTTGAGACAGAAATAAACCCTTGAAAGGGGTAATTTATCCTATTTGAATTAATTGGCCACCTCTGCCTAACAGTGAGTTCTTGCTTCCCTTAGAGGGGGTCCCAAGAGTCAGTGTGGCCAGCTTCAGAAGTAGAAAGAGTACTTCCAATACTGAGAACTAGCCTAGGTTGATGCTTCTGTTACCCAACAGGAATTTCTCCCGCTGCCTGCCTCCCTCTGGACTCAAAGAGTCATTTGTGTCAAGGTTCACTTAACATGGCAACAAAGTAGTGACTCATCTAAAAGAACAAAATAACTACCATTAAGTACCCACTAGTCATTGGGCACTGTGACAATACTTATATAATATGACATAACTCTAAAATAATACAATATGACGACAGTCTTATAGAGCAATAGTTAAGAGCACAGATTCTAGAGTCAGACTGACTACTGAATTAGATTTTATACTTTGCCACTTACAAGCTGAATGACACTGGGAAGTGACATAATCTTTGTTCTTTACTTTCCATATCCATCTATAAAATGAAGATAATGAGAAAATCTATTTCACAGACTTTCTCTAAAGGTGAAATGAAATACTCAATAAATGTCAGCATATATCATTTCTGCTTTACAGATTAAAATAACAAACAAATTAAGGCCTAGAAAAATTAAGTGACTTGTCCAAGCTAGAGATCAAATACAGGTCTGACCCTAAAGTTCTTAACTGCTATACCACTATGATCCCCCCTCCCCCCCCCAAAAAAAAAAAAATCTAAGAAACAGGGTTTCTCAAAGTATGTTCTATGGAATTCTGATTTCATGAAATCACATATTTTATCCCTCCCTTGGAGATTTGCACTACCTATTAGTATTTTAAAACTTCCTTGAAGAAACCCAATGTTTTGCAACTTGACAAATCCATAGATAATCAGGAATGTACAAACATCCCTTACTAAAAACTCCAATGAGTAAATCCATAACAAATAAAATGTGAGTAGTGTTGGCAAGAATTATGTCCAAGTGCCTAATTTCTACAATAATATTTACATTGGTCATTGTCTACCATCCTGGTATCTTAAGAAAGAGCAAAGTTTTTAAGTTGTTTACTAGGAAAAAAAGCACCCTATGGAATTCAAATTTTACAAATAAACAGACTCAGAAATAAGGAATTACTTGGCCTATTCAATGGCATCAGAAACAAAATCTAATCTTCTGACTTAAGCTCTGTCTTCTATACTAGTGATCTCCAAAATGAGTTATGTGTGCACAGGGAGATATGAAGAAGAAATAATGTAACATCATTTAGACATTTTAATATGTTAAAATTTCTGGTTTTGCATGTATAATTAATATCCTAATATAAGTACATAATTTATGACAAATATACAAATAAAAATTTGTTAATGCTCAAAAGCATTTTATTAACAGAAAGACACTATCAAAAAGTGTATAGTCCACTATTTCAGTCTTCAGACCTAAAAAGTACCATGCCACTATGATAGAGGACAACAGAGGGCAGAGGAGAATACAGTAGTTATGGTGTGCCCCAGTAATGTCTTCCAAACTGAAGATTCAATCCCCTGAAGATGAAAATAAATTATTCTCATCATCATATTTCTTAGACATTTTAAAAAACATAAAAATCAGCTTTTACCTGGAGTTCTTAAGCAGCTACAAAAACCAAACAAATTTGTAAGTTCAACAGAAACAAGTTAGGGAAAAAAAAAACATATAACATTTAAATTATCATCATCAATTTAACATGGAAGATGGTGTCATTTTCTTAATAAATCACCACTTGTGACCTAACTATAACTAAGACTTGTGACACAAGTTATGCCTCAGCTCCCTCATAGAAAAAACGCTTTTTCTTAGTCCATAGGGCTATAACTCAATGAGCTAATATCTATAGTTAATGCCTATAAAGTACAGAGAATGATACCTAAAACAAAGCAAGCAACCAATAAATATTAACTTCACCATATTCATATCATCATCATCATCATCATCATCATCATCATCATCATCATCATGAATCTGGAGTGGTGGGTATGAATCACTCAATTACTCTACTATTTTTTCTTTATTTGAACTATTTCTAAACTTTTGTTCCTAGAGCCCTTCTCTGACAGGATATTGCCTTCATATGCTCCAATCTAATTATACTGTTCATGTATTAAGTCTGCCCCTGCTGTTTTTCCATGAATATGAAACAATTAAAGGAGTATCACTTGGCACTGACACAATTCTAAATGCCAATAATGTAGATACTAAAATCCCATGACAGAAGTGTTCATTCAGATGAATCAGAATGCATAATATTAGATTACTACCAAGATGAAACACGTAAGATTCTAGTACAAAAAAAAAATTCCTAGATACTTGAAAAAGCATTCACACACACACAACCCTGCAAGAGTCATCAGATTGCAGTTAGGGATACACTGCTCCACAAATGTATTAAAAGATGAAAACATGTATTCTGGCTGAAGATGAGTTAGTTCTTCAAGTCTACTTTAAACCACAAGAATATGTTCATGGTTTCTGGTTAATATTAGCATTGTATTCCATGTCTATGCACAATCTATCTTCCCTACAAGAGGAGAGAAAGAGTACTAAATATGGTGTTTAAAATATACGTTCAAGATTCTCTCTGACCCAATTAATAGCACTGTGAATCTGGGCATGCCATCTGATTTCTAAGTGGGTTTCTTCTTTGTTAAAACTACTAAGAGAACCCATGCAATAGAATTTTTTGAAGATTAAATGACACAAGGCTCTACACCCATGAACAAACCTCTAATTGAAAATATTTTTAAACAATGCATCTATGCTATGAACATATATAGACTCTTGCCATTATTTCTTTAAAAATACGTTATAAGAACTGTTTACTTATATTAGGTATTATAAGTAAGCTAGAGATGATATAAAGTATACAGGATGATGTGCACAGGTTATATACAAATACTACATCATTTTCTATAAGGAATTTGAGCATCTGCCAATTTTGGTATCTGCAGGAGGTCCTAGAACCAATTCCCAAGGATATGGAGGAATGGATGTATACACAAAGTATTTAGTGAACAGTGAAATAACATGCAAATACAATTTAGAAATTCTAATGTAAACTATTAATCTGACAGAGCAAAAAGGACATATCCTCTTCAAATACTCAATACTACCTAGGCATAAAAACCACTAAATTATACATTTAAAAATGGTTACAATGATAAATCTTTTTCCAGGTTAACAATAATTTATAGTGGCTGAAGAGATGTTTTGGAGTAATAAAAAACAAATAATCAAATTTTATGTGGTGCACACCTGTAATTTCAGTGACTCAGGAGGCTGAGGCAGGAGGACTGCAAGTTCAAAGCCAGCCTCTGCAAAAGTGAGGCACTAAGCCACTCAGCGAGACCCTGTCTCTAAATAAAATACAAAACAGGGCTGGGGGTGTGTCTCTGTGGTCGAGTGCCCTGAGTTAAATCCCTGGTACCTCCCCCCCAAAAAATCTTACTAATGTCATTTCACACAACTCACTTATTTCTAAAATTAAGATACCTCATTATTTCAAATAGGAAAAGAAGAACTCAAACTATGCCTGTTTGCTGAAGACATGATTCTGTATTTACAAGACCCAAACTCTCCACCAGAAAACTTCTAGAAGTCATAAATGAATTCATCAAAGTAGCAGGATATAAAATTAACACTTATAAATCAACTGCATTCCTATCCATCAGTGAAGAAGCAACTGAAAGAGAAAATAGGCAAATTGTCCCATTCACAATAGCCTCAAAGAAAATAAAATATTTGGGAATCAATCTAACAAAAGAGGTGAAAGACCTCTACAATGAAAACTACAGAACACTAAAGAAAGAAATTAATGAAAACCATGGAAGATTTTGGAAATCCTGGAAAGATCTCCCACGTTCTTGGAGAGGCAGAATTAATATTGTCAAAATGGCCATACTAACAAAGTGCTATTCAGACTCACTGCAATTCCTATTAAGGTTCCAATGATATTCTTCATAGAAATGGAAAAAAGTCATGAAATTCATTTGGAAAAATAAGAGACCCAGAATACCCAAAGCAATCCTCAGCAAGAAAAGTGAAATAGGAGGCATCACAATACCAGACTTTAAATTATACTACAGAACTACAGTAACAAAAACGGCATGGCATTGGCACCAAAACAGACATGAAGACCAATGGTACAAATGAGAAGACAGAGAGACAAACCCACATAAATACAGTATCGCATATTAGTCAAAGGTACCATAAACATACATTGGAGAAAAGAAAGCCTCTTCAACAAATGGTGCTGGGAAAACTGGAAATCCATATGTAACAGAATGAAATTGAACACCTATCTCTCACCCTACACAAAACTCAACTCAAAGTGGATCAAAACCCTAGGCATTAGACCAGAGACCCTGCACCTACTAGAAAAAAAAGTAGGCCCAGCTCTCCATCATGTCAGCTTAGGAACTAAATTCCTCAACAAGACTCCTAAAGTGCAAGAAGTAAAATCAAGAATCAATAAATGGGGGCTGGGATTGTGGCTCAGTGGTAGAGGGCTTGCCTAGCTGACATGAGGCCCTGGGTTCAATCCTCAGCACCACATAAAAATAAAATAAAGGTATTGTGTCCACCTACAACTAAAATATATATATGTGTGTGTATATATATATACACACATATGTGTGTGTATATATATACACACACACACACACACACACACACACATATACACACACACACACACACACATATATATAAGTAAGAATCAATAAATGGGATTGTATAAAACTAAAATGCTTCTTCAAAGCAAAGGAAACAAGAAGAGAGAGCCTACAGAATGGAAGAATATCTTTACCACCTGCACCTCAGATAGAGCATTAATCTCACTCCACTCAGAATAGCAACTATTAAGAATACAAGTGACAATAAAAGTTGGTGAGGATGTGGGGGTAAAAGTTCATTACTATATTGCTGATGGGAATGCAAATTTACCACTCTGGAAAGCAGTATGGAGATTCCTCAGAAAACTTGGAATGGAACTACCATTTAACCCAGTTATCCCACTCCTTGGCATACATCCAAAGGACTTAAAATCAGCATACTATAGTGACACAGCCACATAAGTGTTCATAGCAGCTCAATTCACAGTAGCTGAACTACGGAACCAACCTAGGTGCCCTTCAGCAGATGAATGAAAAAAGAAAATGTGGTATATATACACAATGGAATATTAATCAGCCACAAAGAATGAAATTATGTCACTTGCTGGTAAATGGATGGAATTGGAGGCTATCAAGCTAAATGAAATAAGCCAATCCCAAAAAAACAAAAGCCAAATGTTCTCTCTGATATGTGGATGCTGACTCACCATGGGGTAAGTGGGGAGTGGACATTCACCAGATTGGGGGAAGGGGAGGAATAGGGGGAAGGGAGGGGAGATGGAAATGGAAAAGACAGTAGAATAAATCATACATAAATTTCCTATATTCACATATGAATACACTACCAGTGTAACTCCACATCATGTACAACCACAACAATGTGAAGTCATATTCCATGTATATATGATATGTCAAAATACATTCTACTGTTATATATAACTAAAAACAATAAATCAAAAAGATACCTCATCATTAAAAGGTGAATAACAACTTTCTATCAGGGTTCTACAAATATTTAAATGAAACAAATGATATTAAACCTTTAGCACAGTATCTGGTACATAATAAGTATTAAAAATATCAGTTCTTTCTGGGGATATAGCTCAGTTGGTAGAGTGCTTGCAATGCATGCACAAGGCCCTGGGTTTAATCCCCAGCACAAAAAAAAAGAAAAAAGAAAAACAGAAAGAAAGAAAAGAAAAAGAAAAATATCAGTTCCATTCTTTAGCTTTAAGGTCCTTTCTTTTTATAATCAAAAGTATCAACTATCTACTATATGGTTTCTCCACCATTTTTAAAGGATGGGGAATGGAAGAAATAAAAGACATGGACTCCACTTTCATAGTGCTTACAACTTAGAATGCCAAAATAGTTACAGAGAATAACACTTTCAACCCCTAATATATACATATAATAAAATGTAGCATTTTATAATATAGTTATGATGGAAGTCTTTTTTATATTATTGTGGTAAGAATACTTGACCTGATATCTAACTTATAAACAAATTTTTAAGTGTAGAATACGATGTTGTTAGCTATATATACAATGTCGTACAGCAGAACTGTAGAGCTTAATCAGAGAGCCATAACTGAGATTTTATTCTTCAGCTTCCCATTTTCTCCTTCCTCCCAGTTCCTAGTAAACACCATTCCACTCTGCTTCTATGACTTTGACTATCTTAAAACCTTGTCAGTAAAATCATTAATTATTGTTCTGTGACTGGTTTATTACTCTTAGCATAATGTACTCCAGGTTCATCAGTGTTATGGCATATGGCAGAACTGCCCTCTTTTCAAGGCTGAATAATATTTCATTATTATGTATATACTATATTTTCTTTATCCATTCATCCATCAATGGACACTACGGTTGCTTCCACATCTTGACTATTGTGAATACTGCTGCAAAGAACATAATAATGCAAATCTTTTCAGATCTTGATTTCATTTTCTTGGATAAATACCCAGAGGATTGCTGGATCCTATGATGCTTTATTTGTAATTTGTAATTTTGTATTTCCCCTAGAGACTATACTATTTTACATTTCCACCAACAGTGTACAAGGTTACCATTCCTCACATCCTTGCCAACACTTATTATCACCTTTTTATAGTAGCCGTAATAATAGGTGTGATATGATATCTCATCATGGTTTAATTTTCATTTCCCTGATTGTTGGTGATGTTTAGCATCTTTTCATGTACTTGGCCATAAGGATGTTTTCTTTGAAGAAATGTCTTTGCAAGCCTTCTGCCCATTTTTTAATCAGGTTATTTGGTTTTTTGCTATTGAGTTTATGGAGTTTCTTTTATGTTTTAGATACAATTCCCTTATCAGATAGATGGTTTACGAATATTTTCTCCAGTTCCATAGGTTGCCATTTCATGATGTTGTGTCCCTTGTTATGCAGGAAATTTTGTTTGATGTAGGCCTACTTGTATTAGTTCCTTTTGTTGCTTGTACTTTCTGTGTCATAACAAAAAATCATTGCCTAAATAAACGTTATGAAGATTTTACCCTATGTTTTCTTCTAGAGGTAATACAGTTTCAGGTGTTAGATGTAAGTCTTCAGTACATTTTGAGTTGATTTTTGTATATAGTTTAAGATAAGGATCGAATACCATTCTTTTACATGTGGACATCCAGGTTTCCAAGAGTCTGCTGAAAAAGAAATAAGGAAAACTAGTCCATTCACAGTAACCTCAAAAACATTATAATACTTAGTAATTAACCTTATGAAAGATGTCAAGGACCTCTACAATGGAAACTATAGAACACTGAAGAAAGAAACTGAAGGAAACTTTAGAAGATGAAAAGATCTCCCATGTTCTTGGATTGGTCAAATCAATCCTATTAAAATGGCCATACTACCAAAAGCACTATACAGATTCACTGTAATCCCCATCAAATTACCAATGACATTCTTCACAGAGCTAGAAAAAGCAATTCTAAAATTTATTTAGAAAAATAATAGATCTAGAATAGCCAAAGCGATTCTGAGCAAAAATCAATCATGCTTTAGGCATCATGATACCAGAATTCAATATACTACAGAGCTATTATATCAAAAACAGCATGGTAGTAGCACCAAAACAAACTTGAAGACCAGTGGAACAGAAGACACATAGATAAATTCACATAAATACAAATATCTGATGCTAGACAAAGGTGCCAAAAACATTCATTAGGGAAAAGACAGCCTTTTTAACAAATAGCAGTGGAAAAACTGATGTGCCTATGTGCAAATCCCTATGTGCAAAAATGAAACTTGACCTCTATCTCTCACCCTGAACAAAAGTCAACCTAAAGTGTATCAAACATAGGAATTAGACCTGAAACTCTACAACTGCTATAAGAAAATGTAGGCCTGTCATTCCAACATATTGGTATAGTAATCAACTTCCTTAACAAGAATCCTAAAGCATAAGAATTAAAATTTAAAATTAATAAGTGAGATGGAATTAAATTTAAAACTTTTTGCACAACAAAGGAAACAATTAAGAACATGAAGAGAGAACATACAGAATGGGAGATCTTTGCCACCTGCTTCTCAGGGCATTTATATCCACAACATATAAAGAATTCAGAACACTTGACTTGACACTAAAATAAATAACCCAATTAATAAATGGGTAGAAGAACTAAACAGACACTTCTCAAAAGAAAAAATACAACTGATCCACAAATATATGAAAAAAATGTTCAACATCTCCAGCAATCATGGAAATGCAAATCAAAATTACACTGAGATTTCATCTCACTCCAGTCAGAATGGCAATTTTACAAAAAATACAAATAATAATAAGCATTGGCAAGAATGTGGGGGGAAAAGTACACTCATATATTGTTGATAGGACTGCAAATTAATGCAACCACTCTGGAAAGCAGTATGGAGACTCCTCAAAAAACTAATGGAACCACCATATAATCCAGCTATTCCATTCCTCAGTATATACCCAAAAGATCTAAAATCAGCATACTACAGTGATGCAGCCACATCAATGTTTATAGCAGCACAATTCACAATAGCCAAGCTATGGAACCAATCAAGGTGTCCTTCAATAAATGAATGGATAAAGAAAATGTGGTATATATACACAATTCAGTATTACTCAACCATAAAGAAGAATGAGATTATGGCATTTTCTGGTAAATGGATGGAATTGGAGATTATTATGCCAAGTGAAATAAGCCAGACTCACAAAGCAAAGGTTGAATGTTTTCTCAGCTATGTGGGTTTGTCACATATGGCCTTTATTGTGTTGAGGTACATTCCTTCTACAAGCAAGAAAATAATCAACAGAGTAAAAAGAGAAACTATAGAATAGGAGAAATTATTTGCAAGCCACACATCTGATAGGGGCTTAAAAATCTAAGATATATAAAGAACTCAACTCAGTAGCAAGAAAATAGCACAATTTAAAAATAGGGAAAATACCTGAATAAATGTCCAGTAAGTATATGAAAAATATATTCATCATCACTAATCATCAGGGAAATATAATTCAAAACCCACAGTGAAATCACACCTGCTAGAATAAGTATTATCAATCACAAAGATGAGGGCTGCCAGAAATGGTGGTGCATGCCGTAATCCCAGCAATTTGGGAGGCTGAGGCAAGAGGATCTCAAGTTGAAGGACAACCTGAGCAACTTAGCAAGAATGCCCAAAAATAAAAAATATAAAGGACAGGGATGTATCTCAGTAGTAAAGCATCCTGGGATGCAATCCCTACTACCTCAAACAACAACAAGATGAGGGCTGGCCGTGTAGCTCCGTGGTAAAACACTGGTCTAGCATGTGCAGCGCTCTGTATTCAATTCCCAGTACCACGAAAAGAAAAAAAAAAAAGATGGCAAGGATATGGAAACAAGGAAACCCTTGCAATTGTTGGTGGGAATGTAAATTAGTACAGACATTATGTACAACAATATACAATTTCCTCAAAATATTAAAAATAGAATTATCATAAGATCCCGTAATTCCACCACAGGGTATAAAGCCAAAGGAAATTAAATTAATATTGATTAATTTAATTTAATTCATATTGATTAATTTAATTTAATTAATTTAATATTAAATTAAATTAATGAAGAGACATCTTGACTCCTATGTTCATTACAGCATGATTCATAATAGTCAAGGTACAGACTCAACCTAAATATATATCAATGGATAAATAAAGGAAATGTGGGAAAGAGATATAGATATATATATAGGTATATCTCATATACATATACATAAATATTATTCAGCCTTAAAAAAAAGAAAGAAGCCGTGCATGCTGGCGTATGCCTGTAATCCCAGCGACTAGAGAGGCTGAGGCAGGAGGATCACAAGTTCAAAGCCAGCCTCAGCAACTTAGTGCTCTAAGCAACTCAGTGAGACCCCATCTCTAAATAAAAAACACAAAATAGGGTTGGGGATGTGACTCAGTGGCTGGGAGCCCCTGAGTTCAATCCCCAGTTCCAAAAAAAATAAAAATAAAAATAAAATTAAAAAAAAGAAGGAAATCCCGTCATTTGTGACTACATGGATAAACCTAGAGGACATGGAGTTAAGTGAGCCAGACAAGAAAAACAAATACCATGTGATCTCCTTTACAGTGGAATCTAAAAGAAGTTGAACTCATAGAAGCAAAAAACAGAAATGTGGTTACCAAGAATGAGGTGAGAGGTGATAGGGTGGGGGGATGTTGAGCAAAAGATAACAAAATTTCAGTTAGGTTAAGAATAAATTCAGAGCTGGGGATACAGCTCAGTTGGTAGAGTGCTTGCCTTGTAAGCACAAGGCCCTTGGGTTTAAAAAAAAGTTCAAAGAAATAATCTATACCTTTATCCAGACCTAACCATTTAAAAAAAAGAATTCAAAATATCTATTGTACAAGATGACTATAGTTATTCACAACATGTTATATTCTTTAAAATCACTGAGAATAGATGGTAAGCGTTCTCACCGCAAAAAGTAAGTATGTGAGGTAACCCATATGTTAATTTGTTCAACCAAAACATTCCACAATGTACATACATCTTGAAACATCATGTTGTATATAAATACACACAATTTCTAATTGTCCAATTAAAAATAATTTATAAATTTTCTTGAAGAGGGTAGATGCTCAAGAAATAGTCATTCCTTTTCTTTCAAAGAAGTTACTGCCACTGAATCCTTTGAGGATGTTACCATTTTAGTAGAAGGTCTGGAAGAGGGCAGTAACAGGTAGGTCAAAAGTAAAATAGAAAATACCAAAGGCAGTTAAAGAAGCAAGAAAAAGAGTTGGTGCTGCATCAGAAAGTCTTTATTATATTCATGAACTAACTAAAAGAAACATTCTTTTAGGGAAAAGATATCAAAATAGGGTTTTTTCCCCCTACCTTAAGCAAAATGAGACATCTAGGGAAAATCCAAAAAGCAGAGAAGAGAAAAAGATATCCTGAAGGTAAAATAATTTGGATCATTACCCTTCAGTAAGAAGAAAGAAAAAAATCCCTGAAGTCTCAAGTCCTGAATTCCTTTTTAAAAATCTCTAATAAATAATCATACAATGATTAAATAGACCACTTCTGGCCTTGAGCTCCATCCATCTGCTGCACAAGACCATGAAGTCCATGACCAAAGGAAAACATCATACTTCCCTGAGTTTTGGCAAAAAAAAAAAAAAATTCCCTTTGAGGTACCCACAAACACACAACTTTCAATTTGAAGTAAATGTTGTATTCAATGTCACTGTCAACAGCCAAAGTCAATAAAAGAAGCCTAAAAGCTTTATGTTTTCCCTTACACATCTGTCCCCTGGGTTCATTTTTTTAGAAAAAGCAACTGGAGGAGGCATAAGGAACTAAGTATTAAAGTCCAACTGCCTACTGAGATGGCTGGGATGGGTGGGTAGGGGTGGACATAATATCCTGGCTCTGCTACTCACTATCTATAAAGGGCTTTCCCACCTCTCCCTCACTGGGGATTGGACCCAGAGGTGCTCAATCACTGAGCTACATCCCCAGCCTTTTTTTTTTAACTTTGAGACAGGGTCTTGCTAAACATCTGAGGCTGTCCTAGAATTTGCCATCCTCTGCCTTAGCCTCCCCAGTCACTGGGATTACAGGCATATGCCACCACACTTGGTTTCTATATGAGCTTTAGGCAGAGATTTAACATTGCCAAGACTCAAATTCCTCTTCTATAAAATGGGACTATCAACAGCATCTACTTCCCAGTAACATCATGAAAACTAAATGAAACATCATCAAATTTTTTTAATTGTGCTTCAAAGAGCATAGTCAAGAAAGTAAAAAATAACCATGGGATGGGAAGAAATGTATGCAAGTCATATATCTGATAAGGGACTTATAGCTAGAATATATTTTTTTTTAATTCTCTAATGACTCAATAATAAAAAGACAAATAACAATTTAAACGGGCAAAGGATTTAATGGCAAAGATACAAATGACCAAAATGCACAGGAAAGGATGCTCAATATAACCCATCAGGGAAACGTAAATCAAAACCATAATGAGATGCTATTTCACATCCTCTACAATGGTCAGAATCAAAAAGAGACAATAACCAATGTTGGAAAAATGTGGAAAAATTGGAATCTTCATCCTTTACTGGTTCAAACATAAAATGGTAGAGCCATTGGGCAAGTTTGTCAGTTCCTCAAAAGTGAAAAACAGAATTACCATATGACCCTGCATATATTTCCACTCCTTGGTATATACTCAAGAGAAAGGAAAACATACATCTACACAAAAACTTACACAAATGTTCATAGCGGCATTATTCATAAAAGCCAAAAGGTAGAAACCAAAATGTTCATTAAACTGATAAATGGATAAACAAAATGTGGTGTATCCATACGGTAGAATGTAATTCAGCAATAAAGAGAACCAAAGTACAATGTGTACCACAACTAGGCTGCACCTAGAAAACACCTCACTAAGAAGTCAAAAACAAAAGACCACACATTATATAATTACATTCACATGAAATATCCAGACACACAAAAGGTAGAATAGTGATTGTCAAGTGTCATGGGGAGAGGCAAGTTATGAGAAAATGGCTAAGGGGTACAAAATTTCCTTTCAGGGTGATGAAAATCCTCTAAAATTGTGGTATATGATTGCACAACTCTGTTAACATACTAAAAGTCACTGAACTATAAACTTTAAATGGCATGTGAATTGTATAGAATATGAATTATATCTCAATAAAGCTATTTTTAAAAATAAAATAAAATAAGCCAATGCTTTTAAAGTAGCACAATTCCAAGCACCTTGGAATTATTCAATAAATACAAGCTGCTGATGTTACTGATATTCCATAAGAAATACATTCATTTTTTAAAAAAGTTATGTATGTAACTGATGAGAATCACCTGGATCTTTCATCTCAAAATTATAAAACCATTCTAAATGCAGAAGAAACTTTTAGAAACATCAGCAATGCTCTAATAATCTAAACTCTTAAAATGTTTACAATAATCAAAAGCAAGATCAGCACTACATTTGTCTGGGACACTTGTGAAATATTCCTCAGCTATTTCTTAAAATTACTGCTTCTTCCCCAGTAATTTGCCTGTTCACATTTCTACAATATCATTATCTATTTTATGTCACTTTTCCCCACTAAAGTCTAAGTTATATCAGGACAAGGACTGTGTCTCATTCATTTTTGTATCCTTAGAAAGAAAACAGTAAAATGCTGATTACATAGTAGGTGATTAAGGAAAAGAACATTTAAGTGTGAAAACACATGGCTTTCTTGAAATTTCTCATCCATCTGAACTTCTGTTTCAGCCCCTTTAACAAGAGGAGGAAAAAGTTTTGACAACTGATCAATTTAACAATTACAAGCATGTATCTTACCTGACAAAAATGCCTCAACAAATGAAGTCTTACAAAAAAAAAAAAATGAAGTCTTACAAGTTTTACCAGTCTTGACATTCAAAGGGTTTTCAGGAACAGGAAAATAATTTGCAACAGATTAGTTAGCTTTAGATAAGCCTAGGATGGCCCTAGGAAAACGTTGGGATGTTTATTTAATTGGCCTTCCATCATCACTAAAGCAAAATGAATGAGAAGTCTCTCCAGCTCCTCATTTTGCTGCTGCCATCCAGTGAACATTTTTTTCCTTTCGGCTCCCATAAATACTAACATTAGTAACCAGTAGCAAAGCTTTGCTGTTCCCCTTTGCCAACAACATAGACAGTCACCTAGAAGTTTGTCAGAAATAAAGCATCTCATTTTTAACTAGATCCCCATATAAAACATATGTACATTAAAAGTTTAGGCAGCACTACAATACTTGATGCCTGAGCTCTAGCTCCAAATGCCACTATAGACCAGTCAGGGTGCCTCAGACAAATCACTTCATCCAGAGGTTCCCACCTGGCTGTGCACTTTAGAGTCACTGGGAAGACTTTTTATTTTTTAATTGAAATGCTGATGCTCTGCCCTAGAGACTGATTTAACAGTCTAGAACCCCAATATATATTTTCTCCATATTTTTATTGGTACATTACAGTTGTATATAATGGTGGAATTTGTTGTTACATATTCTTAATATGCCAACAATATAACAGTATAATTTGACCAGTATTATTCACCAGTATTTTCCCTTTCCCTCCCCTCTTCCTTCCCCTGGTACCTTTCATCTACTCTACTGATTTCCCTTCAATTTTCATGAGATCTCCCCAAACCTTTCTTTTCCTTTTTCTTCTAGAGATTTCACATATGAGAGAAAACATAGGACCTCTGACTTTCTGAGTTTGGCTTATTTTGCTTAACTAATATTCTCAAATTCCATTCATTTTTTTTTCCATTCATTTTTGCAAAGGACATGATTTCATTATTCTTTTGTGGTCGAATAAAACTCCATTGTGTATATCACATTTTCTTTATCCATTCATCCAATGGTGGACACCAACGTTAGTTTCATACCTTGCCTATTGTGAATTGTGTTGCTATAAACATGGGTATGCACATATCACTATAATATGATGACTTTGATTTGTTAGGATAAATACTAACATGTAGTATAGCTGAGTCATGCGGTAGTTCCTCTAGTCTTTTGAGGAACCTCCATTCGGATTTCATAGTGTTTGTACTAATTTACAATCCCACCAACAGCATGTGTTCCTTTTTTTCCATGTCCTCTCTAGTATTTATTATTGTTCATATTGTTGATGGCTGTGATTCTAACTAGAGTAAGATAAAATCTCAGTGTAGTTTTAATTTGCATTTCCCTAATTGCTAATGATGGTGAACATTTTTTCTTTTATTTGTTGGCCATTTGCAAGGACTAAACAAACAAACAAAAATTTAAAAAAAAAAAAAAGACTCCAATGTACTAGTCTGGCTCCATACTACAGGTAGGTACCTGCCCCAAGAACAAAATCTTCTTAGCTACAAACTGTTGATCCCAGCTTCAAGAAAATTGAGTGTCAGGAAAGGGGCAAACCACATCTACATGGTATCAGAAAGGCCAACACCTTCATTTGGAATTTATTGGTGGAGGGTGGACAAGCCTTATTTCAGCAGTTCTGTAACATAGGAAATCCCCCTTACCACACCTTCCTGATTTACACTGGTTCTTGATACACACCACATGTGTCCTCAACTCTTTTCCCCTCCCCGCCAAGTTTTCAATCATTCTGTTCCACATTTAGGTGATGAAAACTTAAAACCTGTGGTTATAACTTCTATGAGAAATTTCATTTTGAAAGCTTGCTAAATTTCAACTTTATTGCCATGAGGAAAACGGAAGAAACAAAAGACCTCAGTCATCTACTAACATAAAAACCCCTAGTGAAGACATTTAATAAGTGTAAGTTTTCTGCTGAAAGTTGTTGAAAATCCTGACCTTTGGATTGGGGTGCCATTCACTTGTTTCTACAAATGTTCTATGAAACAATAGCACTTATTTTTCCAGTGGTTTTAGGTTACGTGTTTAATTTCACCTATGGATTTTAACTTGGCTAAGCCTGGGCCCACAGTTCCTTTTGAATCTACATCTCACTGATTTTTACCTTGAGTCTACTTTTCCCAAGTGATTCACAATGGTCAGGCAAGTAAGTCTGAAATATGGTTTTCCAAACAATTACAAACAAACACCCAGCCGAGAATAGTATGCCTATCAGACCACTGAAAAATACACAAATTTATCTCAATAGTGACTACATGCATTTTTTAAAGTGTGCATGGTTTAGTGACTGTCACCAGAAAGTTCAAGTTCTATTTCCAGCTCCTCTGCTTATTCACTATCAGCCTCCTTTGCAGCAATCAGACAATTCCATACTTTCTCTGGGAGCACTGTAATAGTTAATGGATGTCTACATTTACATCTTTTCAATTCTTTATTGGAGTTCTCAACCGTGATATTGGCATCCCAGAGAGTACTCTCAAATTCTCCTCTGTCATGTGTTCAGGACTGATTCTAACAATATCTCAGGTTTGTGACACAGTCTAAAGAGGATCTGGAGTTCAAATCCTAGGTCTCCAGGAACAGCATTCTGCAGCCTTGTTAGGAGTTTGTCAATGGAGAAGTTCAAACCATGCAAAAAGCCATGACTAAACTGAACCCCAGCTTTCCTACAAGTAGACATGGCCTCTCACAGAAACCAGACACTTTCTAGCCTTCCAGGTAAGCTGTTTCACATTGGCTCAACCACCAAGGTACTTGTGTTCTGTGATAATTTAGCTGTGATACTTGATTTAAGAGTGTCAAGCCTGAAAGTAGAAGTTCTAATCCCAGCACTGACACTTAAAACCATGTTATTTTGAACAACTTCGATGAGTCTATTTTCTATCTTATAAAATGGAGATGTCTAAATGAAATAAGATTAATGTATATAGTTGCTGTGAGGATGTGAGGAGTTTTTATAATCTTCAGGGAATATTACAAACGTAAAGTATAATTATTTTTCTCCTGCAAATGACTCAATAGGAAACTATTCAAAAATGACTGCCTTCTGACTTCTTTAGTCTGTTTCTAACTAAACTCTCTTGCTAGACTAAGTAGTATTCAAATTCATAAAATAGCTTTAATAAGATAAGTGACATCCAAAGAGAATCCAGAAATCCTCAGCCAGAGTTTCTTTCAAATCACATAGTGGTACACTATTTGAACAAGAGGTCAAAACATTTTTAATGTCACCTTCCATCTGTATCCAAAACCTTACAAAGCACATGTTTTATTAAAATAAACCATATTTTGATGCATAGGATTAGTTGTGTTCTAGCCATTTTCTTGACATTTACCCAAAGAATGTATTATAGAAAACGAACTAAGATGAATAAGGGTATATAAAGAGATGTTAGGGGAAAAAATTTAGATCGAGGTCTGATTTGGAGAGAGAGATATAATATTTCAAGCATCACTTGGTTAGAAACTACATATAGCAAGCAGATAAATTCTTAAAAACAAAAAAGTACCAGTGAAAGAGAATGGTTAAAGAACAGCTCATCCACATTCAGATTATTATTTAGCCAATGAAAACTAGAGCTGTGGCAGTGGCTCAGAGGTAGAGCACTTGCCTAGCATGGGTGAGGCACTGGGTTCAATCCTCAGCACCACACAAATAAAGGTATCATGTCCACCTACAACTAAAAGAATACATTTTTAAAAAAAGAAACAAACTTAAAAAAAAAGGAAAAATAGACCAATTATCAGCTAAAGGTTCTCTAATAGAAGGGAGACCAGTAGAGAAAGGGACAAGAAAGAAGAGAGAGAAGGGAGAAAAAGGGAAGGTATTGGTGAAGAAAATTAACCAAAGTATATTGTTATATTGTGTTCATGTATGAATATGTAACCATGAATCCCACTATTATGTATAATTATAATGTGCCAATAAATTTTTTTTAATTTTCTAGCTAACACAAGATGATCCTATATTTATATTTTAAAAATTATATATTTCTGTATGCAGAATGAAAGAACTGAAAAGATATATGCCAGATTATTAAAAATGGCTATATCTATGAATTGGGATTGGGGGTAGAACATAAAGAGAGACTTTCACTTTTTATTTGATATATGTACTATTGAGTTTGTATTAGTGAGTATACAATGTACTGTTAATTAATGGAATGAATAGAAAGTATAAAGCTTTACAAGGAAATGAATAAAGAAGTTAAACATCAACCAGAAAAACTCTATAAATTAAAAAATAAATAAAAGCAGGAACAATAAATCAAAGAGATGTTGCTTCTTATAGCATGTTAAGCTGCCACGTAAGTGGAAAATAACCAGTCAATAAACATTACTGAATAGCTACTAAGCAAAAGGTTAACATATAGATGTTATAGAAACTACTGAAATTGATATAATTGTTATGCTCAAATGGCCAATAACCCAGGGACAGAGACAAGTCTACATAAAAATACACAAAAAATACCTGAGAGCAAAAGCCAGAATATTATAATAGCCAAAGTAATGATTTTTAGACAATAAGTGCTTTAAACATTCAGGCCCCCAAAAAGTTTCATGAATTAAAAAAAAACTAATTAAAATTACTCTGAACTGAGATCATGAATCATGGAGAAAGACAACAAACTTAAGCAGGGTTTTGAAAAGGAGGCAACATTCAGAAATAGCTAGAAAGTGGCAGAGGGATGACAGGGCAGGGGATCCTTGAGCAGGTTAAAGATGAAGAGAATAGTAGAGAGGGTAGGAACACTGTAATAGGAAGCTATTCCATCAGCTTATGAATAGATTCAGGTATCTACGGAAAGACTGAAAGAAGTTGGTCAAGGAGGGTGGACATGACTGCAGAGAGCCTTAAAAAGATGGTAGAGAGTTAAGGAGGCCTTGAACTGATAGACTAGGAATGTATGACCCTGAAGGTTTCACTCTAGACAATGACAGGAGGAAAGCAGAGCTTCAGAGACTAACTGGACAATAAGATGGAGAGACTCTGAAGATAAGGGACCCAGATGAGAGACTACAGAATAGGTGTGCAATGGTAAGTATCCAAACCACATGGAAACAGCCACAGGGGAATCAAAAATAATTATTATTTACCCCCTTTCTAAAATCTAACTGAGGCTAACATAAAACCATTTCCCCTAGAGGAAAGGCTTTTGAAGCTGTTTTGGTAGAGAAATAAGGAACAGTGTGTTACTGTGCTATAATAGGAACAGTGAAAATCACAAACTTAGGAGTGTGACTATCCTGGATTCAATGACAGTTCAGATTACTAACACAGGTACTTAAATAACCCCTGAGACTTGGTGAAGAGTATATAATCTCTCTATTCTTTGGTTCACTTCATTTTAAGTGCTATAAAAGTGTTCTCTGCTTAAATTTAAGAAAATCTCAGTTTGAAGAGAAAGACTTCAAGGACTTGGAGGATTTCAAGGAAGTAAGGACCTTCTTGAAATCTCATGTTTATCAGCTCCCCTATCCTTTCATAAGGCTTCACTAGGCTTAGAACTTGAAGGAATAAAAAGGTGGAGTATGGTTCCAGTAAATAAATACTCTGAGAAGTGAATGATGATGCATAATGCGGGGTGGAAGGGTGGCAAGAATGGAGGAAGGATAAATAGCATAGAGGGAAGGGAGGGGTGGGGTCGGGGTAGGGGCGGTAAGAATAATAACAGAATGTGTGACAGACATCATTGCCCTGAGTACATGTATGAATGCACAGATGGTGTGACTCTACTTTGTGTACAACCAGAGAAACAATAGCTGTACTCCATTTGTGTTCAATGAATCAAAAATTAAATAAATAAATAAAACAAAATAGCTTAATTCTAATATTCTCAGCAATTTTCCAAATATTTTCAAAGTCTTCTACAATTTTTTCAAGTTTTTATTTGTTTGGGTTTTTTTGCCAATCCCCATACATCAGTAACACTTTGATCCATTTTTTTAATTTCCTTCAATGCATGTGCTTCCAAAATACTCCGTCTTCCAAAAGAATAAGTTCTATTCAACTCATATTGCCAGTAGTTATGCCACTCTAATAAAGCTTAAAATGTGACAGCCATTTTTTTCAATTATTTTTGTGTCTCCTTATAATTATTCTTTCATTGTTTTATCTAACAATGATTTTGTATCCTATCCTACAAGACCTTTGAATATACTGATGGGAAAGCCTATGGCACTTTTTTTTTTTTTTTTTTTTTTTTTTCCATAAGACTTTTGGGTTCCAGATAAATGAATGGATGAATAAGTTAACTATATATAATGAAAGACTGGATCCCTCTCTTATCTAAGCACAATATGGTGAGTACTACTTATCTCTCAAAGTCCTATGTTTTTTCTGTATTTCTGTTTATTCTGTCTCTGTGTATGTGTATCTCTTTCTCTCTCTCTCTCTCTCTCTCTCTCTCTCTCACACACACACACACACACACACACACACACACATATTTCCTAGAGGTAAATGACAAAAACAAATGTAAAATGCAGAAGAGCTCAACAAACAGCAGCTATTATTAGCATTATCATTATTCCCTCCTAAGGCCAGCCCAGATCCCTCCCCCAAGATTCCTCTCCTGACTAGCACAGCTCTCACTTACCCCTCTTCTCTGAACTCCCACATCCCTTATAGCTTTCTCTATATCCTCTAACCTTTGAATATCTCCTATGTTGGTCTCATCATCATCATTTCCTATGTGTCTTATGATTCTGACATCTGTAATTTATAGAATATCAGAATTAAACATTAAAACATATAATTATTTTTCTTCTTTTTACAGATAAGGAAGACTTTAGGAGAGTTAACAAGCAGCCCAACGAAATACAGCTGAAGTGAGATTAGTACTGAGGTCTTCTTGTGACGCTCATAGCATAAGCAACATTTAAGCCTGCTATTTAATGGCTAACTCAATTGGGCCCTTGCCCCATAACTCATTAGATAGGTGGCCTTGGGCAATTTACGTAACTGCTCTGTGCCTCAGTTCCCCCATCTGTCAAATGAGATAAACAAGATTTTTCTCATAGGGCTGAGGGGAAAAGTAGATGTATTGATGTACATGAATTGACTACTTAGAACAAAATACACATTCAATAATGTGAAATAATATAATTATTATTTTATTATTGTTATTACTCTTATTAAGCTACAGAGAAACATCCATTCTTTCACACTGTTTCAGAAATAATGCCCCAAATTTGAGTAATTTGCCTTTTTCCAACTTTTCAACATCATTTTTTCATCCTTCAAGGCATTTTTGTAATTTCAAACACAGGGAAAATAAAGTACTAGTTTAACCCCCAACTCCCTTAACACAAACTAGATACATTATAATAGTTCCCTTTTGTCTGCAGGGGATATGTTACAAGACTCCTAGCAGATGCAGGAAATATGGATAGTATAGAACTCTATATGTATTATTTTTTCCTACACATACATATCTGCAATAAAGGTTTATTCATAATTAGGCATAGTGATATTAACAACAACTAATAACCAAACTAGAACCATTATAAGAAAACATTGTAATAAAAGTTATGTGAATACTGTCTTTCTCTCTCTCAAAACATCTTGTCAGAGGGTACAAGTACCTCATCTTTTCTAAATATGTAGGCTCCTATCTTTCACTCTTCATTATTTGCCCCACAAAAAACAAAACACATGGATTAACTTTAAATAACATAACTACTTTTTTGACTTATTGTGTCTGTTCCAGGCAGGGTGATGATGGTTATGTCTATCTGAATTTTCATGTTTATCAATGCCAGTGTGTTTTGATTATAAATTTCCAAAGACAAAACTCATGTGCTTAAGTCAGTCAAACATAAATTCTGGAGCACTTGGACTCAAAAGAGAGCATATTTATAGAAGAATTTCACAGAAATTCAGAGAAAAAGGGAGAGATTAACATATCTTAGCAGAGGGTACTTGGACAGACCTGTGAAAGACAAATAAAATTTTAAGTTTGAGAAGGGAAGATATATGTTCAAAGTGAAGGGTATAGCATTTACAACATGCAGTGAACAGACTAAGCAAAGAGTGGTCTGAGTTAGGTGGAAAGATGAAACTAGAGACAACCAGGAAATTATATTGAGTATTAAGACCATAGCACTTTGAGAATACAGTTCATGTTTTATTTCTCTTCATAGCCCCAGTATCTAGCACAATCTTGGCATATGACTGATAATCAAAAAACTTCAAGTGAATTGAGCAATATTATTATTTTTCACTGTACTAAAGTGAAGAAACCTGAATGGAATTGAACCCAATTCAATGGGATGATGAAAGCCAAAGAATAAAGGAATTCAACAAACTTGTACAGGATATTTACACCTTGTACAGCACTAGCCACTTGTCTGGAAATTTGTATTCGCTTTGCCTAAATTACCATCCACAGACAAAGGCAGAAGATAAAATGCCAGACTCTCTCATTCCCATACTTCCCCATTTTGCTTTGTCCCTCTCCCTCTGTCGCCACACACCTATACACAGAGTGCACAAAGTTCCAATCCATTGAGACAGCTGAGAGATTAACTAAGGCATGAAGGAGGACTGAATCTAAGATTGTTAACATCTAATTTATTTTGATGAAAGAGTTTCAGAAAAGCCTCCTGACTCCATGAGCCCACCATAAGACTGGCAGGCTAAATAGGCCCAGGAAATTTTCAGCGAAACAGCTTCTTTTCCAGAAGGTCCCATACCATCAGTAGTGCTTGGGAAGAAAGAAAATTTAAATTAATTTAGCAGGAGAAATAATTATATTTTTCATTGATGAAAGTAGCATAGTTTGTGTTTGAAGGTTTATTTGCTGGCTTTTTGATTCAGTGAAATAAATTAAGCCATCCCAAAAAACTAAAGCCCAATGTTTCCTGGCCCCTACCACTTTCAGCACTATCTACATGACCACAATAACTAAATTATGAGTAAATGACATGATAGCTAAATCTTTGCTAGATACCACATTCAGATTCACAGGGATACAATGAACTGCAGCTCATACTCATTATCCAGGTACCAAATTACAGTAACATTATAAAAATGCATCCACCTTGTTTCCAAAAGGCTGAATCAAGCATCTGTCAAACTTCAGGTAATTACTGTCACCCATAAACACAGTACTGAATTATGTCTAATTTTTTAAAAGTTACCAGCAGATAAAATGTGAAATGCCAAATGATGAAGCTGGAACAGAAGATTTTCTTAAGCCTAAAATTGATTTTGGCTAGAACCAAGAAAATGACAAGAGGTCAGTAATAAATGATTTGACAATAATACCTGGACTTCATTTAATTTCCTGACTTATTATCCAATAGAAGCCTAGAACTAGATGCTTACTCAATGAGTGAATGAATATTATAAAACACAAAGCTGTTTTTACTGTACAAAAGAAGGAAGCATAACATTAAAAGTATTAAGCAAATTCTAAAACCTTTATTTTATAAATCCTGCATTATAAGAATCTAATTAATAATTCAATTTGAAATTGTCTATATTTTAATATTGCTTCATAACTCAAACATTGTCAAATACAGTTACTATAACACACTTTAGCTGGAAGACATGAATGGGAAAGGGAAGATAAGGGAAGGCAAGCATCATTGAAAACCCATGTTGAAAATGTGCTGTTCTCTTCTTCAGTAGAGTAAACTAAAGAACACAGTTTTGTTTTGTTTTGTTTTGTTTTTGCTATAGAATCAGTTCTATTTTTCTATGCCTAAAACCCAAGATTCCTATAATTAGACTTTAATTTACTCAACCAACTTTTTTCACTCACACATGTACTTTATTTCTCTCTTCCTTTCTCTCTCTCTCTCTCTCTCTCTCTCTCTCTCCATCTCCATCTCCATCTCCATCTCCATCTCTATCTCTATCTCTATCTCTCAATCTCTCTCTGTGTGTTTGCAGGGTACTGGGGATTGAACTCCAGGGGGCTCTACCATGTAGCTTCATCCCAATGTCTCCCCCCACCTCTTTTTTTTTTTTTTTTTTTTCTGTTTGAGACTGGGTATTGCTAAATTGCCAAGGCTGGCCTCCAATTTGTGATCCTTTTACCTCAGCCTCCCAAGTCAATGGAATTATGGGCATGTGCCACCATACCAGACTCTCCTTTTTTAATTATGTATTTTAAAGCTAACAAAAATATTAGAACATCTTAAAACCTAATTAAGACATAATTCTAGCAATATGAATTTTGCCTGGGATAATTTTTAACATGTAGTTTTTTTTCCATATTTTTCTTTAATTATAAACATTTCCAAATGAGTAAAATTATGCAAATAGGCTTCCACAGAAAAGAACGTAACATGGTTCTGGCACATCAACTAAGACAATTTCTAACACTTACTTTACATTCAGCCATGGGAGTCTTTTTGGGCACAAACACACATATCAGGCTGGCTTTGCCCCAGGCTTTCCCTTGAGTTAAATGTCCTCTTTTTCAGTCTCTACCGCTTCGAATCTACTCCTCTTTCATAAATCCAACCTAATTCCCACCTAAGCCTGGCAGAATTTATCTCTTGTTACACCCTAACAAACTATTATATTCTACTTACTTCCATCCTATAAGTTCTCTGTGTTACACTTCACAAAGGAAGAAAATTTAAGAACATGTACTAAAATCATCAGAGTAATTAATTTATAAATATCATGGGGGACATGCTTTGAAGCTATGCAAATATTCGGTTCTGCTCTGACATTTCATCTACTAATTCAATAATGGTTGGTGGATTTTGTTTTTAAAAAATCCTTACTGCTGTGTTGTAATGGTGATTTGGGACAATATCTTTTATTTATTTTATATTCTGCCATTCTCTGTCCTGCATAAAACTAAACACAGAGTAGGTAATATATAAATATTTTTAAATGTAACTGGATCTGAAAAAACATTATATGAAATAAAATGAGATAATGAAAGGTGGATAAATTCAAAGCAAATATGTATTTTGGCATTTGTGCTATTCTCATGTCATGTGTCTTGATTTATAAAATGGGAATGGAAAGAAAAAGAATTAACTACCTCACCTTCATGAAAATTGGGAAAACTTCCTGAAGAAAAGAGAACAATAATAATACTTCCTTAGAGTTTGCAAAGTATACTCACATTCATCATTTAGCCTTTCAGCTTCTTAAAGACAGTCTTCAAATGAAGATTTAAAAAATAAAAAACTAGAAAATTGTGAAAAAGCAGTTACATCAGAAATTGGAAAATCTTGCACAGAAACTACACAAGGCTAACAAAGGAAAAGTAAAGGCAAAAACAACAACAACAGGGCTGGGGTTGTGGCTCAGTGGTAGAGCTCTTGGTAGCATGTGTGAGGCACTGGGTTAGATTCTCAGCACCGCATATAAATAAATAAATAAAATAAAGGTCTATCAACATTTTAAAAAATGTTTAAAAACAACAACAAGAAGAGATACAATTAAAAACAAATCTGCAGTTTTCCCTCTTAGATAAAAGCTAGAGTAAAGTAAAGGAAATGGAGAGGGAAGGAATACATAAAGAAGCAATCAAATACAAATTAATACATGAGGGAAAGGAAGCCTAGTAGAGTAGTGGAAGAAGAAGAGGAGACGAGAGGGAGGATGGGGGGGAAAAAGGGGAATCATGAACTGAAATTGATTTCCATGCATGTATGAGTTTGTCAGGATGAAACCAACTACTGTATGTAACCATAAAGCTTTAATTAAATAATTAATTAATTAAAAAAAGAAAAAACTTGGGCCAGGGTTGTAGCTCAGTAGTAGAGCACTTGCCTAGCATGTATGAGGCACTAGATTCGATTCTCGGCATCACATATAAATAAATAAAATAAAGGTCTGTTGACAACTAAAAAAAAAAAAAAAACCTTTTTTAAAAAGCCTGTAGTTCCAATGTAAAGCTTTAAATTGAATGGTAAAGTTGATTTAATGTATAGCCCGAAACCAAGACAACTTAGACAATCAGAGATAAAAATGCATGATTAAAAGAATGAAGAATGTCATTAAAATAAGCATCAACAATGGCTTCACGGGAATATACCCTCAAAGCAAAAAATGAATGGGATCTTCATGTATTTTTACTCATTTCTTCATTGGTTACCTCCATTTTCCCAGGGCCTTCCACTGTATTCCTAAACTACTATGTACCCAAGAATATTTGCTGGAGACCTACCATGTATCATCTATAATGCCAGATATTTATACAATAATTAGCTGTGGTCCCTTACCATAAAGAATTTACATTCTTTAGAAAAGCAAAATAAACATTAATATGGTAAGCTAAATATCAAAACAAGGCAGAAAGGCCCAAATTTACAGCATAAAGAGTAAAACCTACAACAATCCAGAGGGAAAAAAGATTGCTTGAAACATTCTATTCAGGAAAGACTTTATGCAAACAAGAAATGGTTGCAATGGGCCTTTAAGAATTGATGGGTTGAGGCTGAGATTTGAACAGAGCCAAGAGAATGTCTTTAAAGGTAGAAATATGTGGGCTAAACTAAGTATGGGGTTGGGATAGTGAAGGTGCTGTAAGGAGACGGTGGCTAATCAAGGAGGCCTACATTAAAAGGTAATGAAAAATAAAGCAAAAAAAAGTAAGCTGAGACTGAAATGTGAAAGGTGTGAATGCCACATAGAAGAATTTGAAAAAATTTTATAAGCAATTCAAAAATAATAAAGGTTTTTGAGTAAAAGAGTGACATGATGGAAATTTTAGAAATATTAAGCTGGCTTTTGATGCATATAATAAACGCTGTACATCTTAATTAAATATGTGGTTATGACCATAAAGAGACAAGCATACAACTAAACCACAATGAATATATTACAAGGAGAGTCAGATGGAGCAAAATAAACTTAAGAACAAAAAATTAACCCAAGATTCCTTTGTTGGGAACAAGTAAAGCATAACATACCACAGAAAAGAGAGAAAGTTAAGCAAAGGTGAGACTCCTAAGGTATGAAGGACTACCCTATTTTTACTTCCTTTATGATCATCACCATGTTTGTATGACATTCATAGTGCCTAAGCATAGAATGGAATAAGTAATTGAATTAAAGGTGTAACCAGAGAAGCTGCCAAAGTGATACATAAAGAGTGACTCTACAAAGTTAGAGAAAATGCAATTGCTTTAATGTGCTTGAAAAGTCTTTGGAAAATGGAAGCCACATGTCTTGTTAATTGCATTATTAATTCAGAAGAAAACACGAAAAAAATCACATGAGGGTAGCAATGTGAATGAATTAACAAGAAAAATGTTTTTTGCCCAAGCTAAAACTATGACTTCAATTTCGATATATAATAAAACTAAAGAGCAATCTCTCATCTCAAAAAAAAAGTCACTAGAGATTCTTACCTCCATGTCTATATTCTCTTAATTTTCTCAAATGATTCATTAAGTCAACCACCTTCCTTCTATATAAATTTCAGTCTTACCTAATCTTTTTCACTTCTTAATCCCATTTTTAAAACATTAACAATATGTTACAAATTTCCAGAAGTTGCCTTTAATAAAGTAAGAATCCTTAGCCTTATAGTGTTTTGCAGTCAACAAAATATTTTACACACATTACCTCTTGAAACCCTCACAGAAGCAATGCACAGCAGGTATTATCATCATGTTATAGAGAAGCAAATGAGCTGAGGACCATATATTCATAAGTGATAAGAGCCAGGCCTACAGTGCAAACTTACTAGTCCAAATTCCATATTCTCTTTGTTTTATCACTGAGTTTCATAATGTATCAGCAGGTGTATCTTACTACTCAAAATGCACATTGTTATTCTGTATTATGTTTAAATACACACATTTTCAATAAGGTGCCTTGATGCCCAAAGTTCCCATTATAGGGCCATTTACTAAGACAACCAAATTATTTTAAGATGCTCATGATGAGAGTTACCAATGTATAAAAAGTCAAAAGAAAGTATAATACTTGCAAAATTGTTGAGATTATACCAAAAAACATTTTGCCTTGATTTCTGCAATGCAACAACAAAGACAACATGGGTGATTTAAAGATATGTGAGCATCAAAGGGCAGAAGTAGGGCATTCCTACTCTCTTTAACTCGGCTGAAGCCTCAAATACTGATATAGTTCAGAGCATCTTATTACCAGGGAGACATAAATCAAAAGGAGTTCAGCAAGGAGCAATAAAACAGATTAGTGTCTGGAAGGACTGACTTTAAAGAAAGTTTTAAGAATTAAATCCAGGTAGTCTAGACTTTAAAAAAAATCATTTAAGAGGAAATCCTTATTTGAAGCTAACATCCACACCAAAGACAAAAATTATTTTGAAGATCGATGTCTAAAACATGCAAAGGAATCATTGTAAATATTTGGAGAATATTTATTAAGAGAAAATTCAGAAGAAATTTCCAGGCAAAAATCTATGGGATAGAACTCCCTCTCCAAGGAGAGGAAAACTACATTCCTAGAGATACTTAATACGAGCTTGGATGAAAAATTTTAAAAAGATCTCATAAGAAATGATCCTGCCTTGGTCCCTGAAGTTGTGGGAAGACAAAAGATGGCCTATTAGATATTTTCTATTCCTGGTTTGTTTGCTTGCTTTAATTCCATGAAGTAGTATGTGGCGCGGCCTTCTACCAAATCTCTTTTCTCCCCATAATGCCCACTTTCTACTTCTACAAAGGGAAACAAATTTTATCCTTCATTTTAAGCAAATTTCATTGTTCTCAATGAATTGGTAATATAATCTTAGGTATGAGGTTGGGAGAAAAAGGCCAATTTCTAACTTATAAAGTTCTTTTACCCACAGCAATTCCTGGGGCTCTTACAAGGTTTTCTACAAACTAAAGAGGAAGTTTAAATGGATTCAAAGAAAAACTGTCCCATCGGGAAAATCATCAATATATCCCTTCTTGTGAATGATCACAGAGCTGACAGTGACCCTGGGAGCTATAAGGCTCTGGGTCAAATTACCATCAGAGCTGCTATTCAAGGTTATCTTTTTTCCTTTCAGTATTTTATGCTGAGTGACAGCAAAATCTACTTGCAATCCACATTTTTATGGCGATGACTTTTACCTTTGAAAGGATGTAGCCTTAAACACCTCCACTCTTTGGCAAATGTCATTTAAATAAAACAAAAACCTAAATACTAGTCATGCTTCAAACTCAAAAAGTCTCAGCCTTGCTCTGTCTCTATTTTGTACTTTTATAAAATGTTCCTTAGCTACCCTTGAAATAGATACCAATACTTCTCCAGAGGTCCCATTCAGTAAAATCCCAGAAAACACAATATTTCCTTGTAGCTAATATGTAAGGACAAGATATGACAAAACTGTAGAGGCTTGGAACCTAAGCCCTTTAAAAATAAAATTGTGGCTTACACAATTATGAGAAGGGATAGCAGGAAAGAGCCCTCCAAGAACCAACTAATGCATCTTCTATCCAATTTCAACAGCATCAGTGGCTGAAGACACCTCAATTCCCATCACACCTCTTTGAAAGAATGTCCCACTAGCCACACAAAGCTGATAGATATTAACACCAAACCTTCTTAAAAATTTAAATACCATTTTCATTTTTCCCCTAGTAAAAATGAATCTGTTCAAACCTAAAAGGATCAGCCTCTCACAATGGAATAGAATTTGTTGTTTTCAAAGCCCTTCCAACACTTAACTCATCTGACTCTGGCAGGAAAGAAGACTGACATTTGCAATGCCTTTTTTTTTTTTTTTTTTTCTTCCCCAAGGAAGGGAGGAAATGGGACTCTAAGATTAGGCATTTTGAACATGGGAGAATCCACTGCCTAAGTTTTCAAACCCTCCTCAAGGAGGGACAGAAATAAAAGAGTTGCTCCAGAAAACTTTAGAATGGGTTTCTAAAAAGGCTAAATCTCTCTGTATCCTCATACCAGGAAGGTAAGAAATATGAAAAACAAAAAGGCATGTGTGCTTAGAATTTGGGGAATGAACTGTGACTCTATGACAATTCAGTCATCTGTGAACCTCTGAATTTTCCCAAGAAGCCTGCTGAACTTTCTCATCACAGGACCAGAGCCTGCCAGAAATTTCAGTTATCAGTTCCCGGCCTTGGAGACTGCAGCCCAGCAAAAGTCAGGCAGCTGGTACTAGGACGACCTGGAAATCCCTCTTTGCATAGTTTGTCAGGAGTCTCACATTGCGGGTGTCCCTGGCCTGCAGCTTCCAGTTTTTCAGAGGAGCCTTCAACCAGGCTCTCCTCCAAATCTGCCCTCTACAAAGGTGCAAACGCGCGTGCGTACACACACACACACACACACACACACACACATACATTCACACACACCGGGTGCTCATTCTGAACCCCAAATTTTCTCCCACCCTACAAAACGGGGTCCAAGTTTCTCACCATCCTCATAGTTTTTGAGATAGTAATCCGGGCCCGGGCCCCCGCGGCTTTTCGCCGGGTTCCTCAGGTTCTGGAAGTGCAGGAAGTCGGTCCTTTTGCCCCCGAAGCGCAGAAACGCGGGCGAAAGTCCCCGGGCCAGGGTCACCAGACGCTTGGAGCTGCAAGGGTAGAGAAAGAGAGGAAAGGATCCCAGGAGAAGGCTAGAGCGGGTAGGACACCGAGCAAGGCCCTCTTCTCACTCCCTGAGGGAAACCTGGCGGGTTTTTTGTGCCCGCCCCAGCCCAGGGTCGCGCGGCCCTGGAGTCTGCAGTCCAGGGAGTCTCCGCGGAGTCTCGCACACAACCAGCCTCCTAGTCCACTTTGCCCTCGTCCTCGCAACTCTCCCCACCGCCACCCCGGCTGCGCCTCCTGTCCCCAGCTGTCCAATAACGCCGCCTCCCACCCGACACCTGGATGCCCAAGGTACTGATTTCCAAAGGGTTAGAGACCGTGTTAGATCAGAATGTGTGTGGGGGGGTGGGAGGTACTGCGAATACGGGGCCAAGGCGCAGTTGTCTGGCTTCTGCCACTGCCAGGAAAGCGCTCCAGACCGAGATGCGCAACCCACCGACCGCCAGCCCCCGACCAGTGCCAAACTTTCATGCAGCAAGCCTGCGCTGTCTCCCTGGCCCCAAGGGGCACCGGAACCTCTGTGAGGTGAAACCTTGACTTTTTTCTCTCGGACCAGGCCCAGCACTGAGGTCAAGTGGATTCCGAGGTTTTTTTAGTGAAAATTTTGATTTTCCTTTTCCATTATAACAACTTCATTGTTTCCCAAATCCCCGGGCGGCGAGATTCTCTGAGTCAATCTTTGCCTTTCCAGAACACGCGTGCGCGCAGGAACACACACACAGTCAAAGCAATGTCTTTTTGGTCCCTGAGATAATTCACCTTAATCTCAAGAAAGGTAATATTCTCCTCCAAACACCCTAAATTGGGTTCTTTTTTCCTTCCCACTTGGGCCAGTTTGGAAGTGCTGGGGAGGTTTTCAGAAAAGTGGAACTGCCGGTGGGGAAATTCAGTGGAGCACCAGAACACCATCTACTCAAGTTCAGGATTTCCATTAATAGGTTTTTAGAAACTAAACGCTCCTGTTTTGGGAAACAGTTGGTAAGGAAGCATGCAAATGCTGTTAATGAGAGTTCCGGGTCCGTAAATTATTTTTAACGCTTTGCTGGTTACGGTTCTGAAAACCCCAAATCAAAATGCATAAGTTAAAGAGCCTGATAAAGGAGGTGGATACAAGAGAGAGACTAAACAGACTCGGCTTTTAGATAATTTTTGAGAAGAGACGTAACTACCCTGAGAGTTCCTGTGGCAAGAAGGATGATTTGGCTATGGACTCCAGGACGCAATTCCAGGTTGCGCGCAGTTTAAGGCGTCGCTTTGACCCGCTACGGGCAGAGCAGAAGTCCGAGCCAGTCCTGCCCCAAGGAAACGCAGCATTTCCAACCACCTTCCTTTAAGAAGCCTGTTCTGCTCATGCAAATGCGCCCCTCCCGGGTTTCTTTCCGGAAAAGCTGCCTTCCAGAAATTTTTCTACAGCGGGCAAGTATTTGGGGCGAACGGGCTAATATTTTTTAAAGAAAAAAGAAGAAAGAAAGAATAGGAAACCCAGAGAAGTTTGCGCAGCTGGAAGAGCGCAACGCAAGTGGGGCGTGCATTTCGGAAACCCTGCTGCACCCCAATTCTTATGAGCCCAGAGACGCGCTCAGTAGCACACAGGAGCTTTCGAGGAGGAAGCCTGGCGGGGCAGAACTGTTCCCGCCCTCCCACCATAAGCACCCGCAGGACCGAAATGGCCTCCGCTGCGGGGGCAACAACCTTTCAGTCATCTGGCTATGCTCCCCCCACGTGGAAGGAGCGCTCCACGTGGGGGCTCCAGCTACCTGCCGCGTCCGCAGACCCCACCGAGGCCAGAGACAGACACCGAAAGCTGAGGGGCGGGCGCATTCAGAGAAACAAAACTCAAGAAGGAGTGAAAAATACTCGAGAAAGACCGGCAGCGGACGCGGCCCCGGGGCAGAAGAGTGGCAGGAGAGCTCTCAGGACTCTGGTGGAGCCCACAGCCGAGGCTCCAATTTGGAGGGAATTTTTAAAAACTCAACACTTGGATTTGATACTGTAGGCGATTTATTTATTCTATTTTTCTTTTTCTTTAAACACTGCAACTCTGTCTCTGAGGGGAAACTGATCACGGTTGCCTACTTAATAATAACCGGGAAGAGGGAGAGCTCAATTAGATTCCAAGCGGATCACAAACTCCCAGTTCGCTGACCCACTCGTGCCGGTGCTTAGTTCAAACCTCCGAAACTTCTCCCGAGTATTTCTAGGACCCTTACCGCCCTTCTTATGTACTCTATAGCCCACGCGAAGATTTTTTTTCTTTATGCAGTTACCGCAGGAGACTGAAGGAGGAGGAATGGGGGTGGGGGTGTGCATTCTGTCTAAAAAAAAAGAGCCTTGCAAAGTCCTGAAGTCTGGAGATGACAGTGAAGGATATAAAATAAAATTTTAAATCTATGATCCAACTTGCAACTGCTGAAGCCTCTCCTTAAATTCATTTTCTGTCTGGGAATGTGAGAAAACTGAGGAAGATCTTTCCGTAGAAAATTGCACTTTCGTGCAATTCCGGCTTGAAAACACACACGTATTCATATTCTCTCTCTCTCTCTCTCTCTCTCTCTCTCTCTCTCTCACACACACACACACACACACACACACACACTCCCCTCAGGTCTTTGTTACTCCAGACCTTTTCCTCACTTTTGTAACTGCCCTGAACCTCTTGTTTCTTTTTCAGAAGGAGAAGGGGAGGCTAATTGTGGATATATGTAAGCACAACATTTTTTCAGTCATAACTGATAAGTTTCTGAAATGCCTTCTGCATTGCAAACATGTGCATCTTAATAGAAAACACTGCTTTTCTCAATCACTAGTTACAGCCTCACAGCAAATATTCCAGGAGGAGGAAAACCTCCTTTTTTCTGAGAGAGATCCACTTGGCTTATTTTCTCCTTCTTCTTCTTTTTTTTTCCTTCTTCTTCTTCTTCTTCCCCCTTTGAAATGGAGGATAGAAAGAGAATGGGGGTGGGGGTTACTTAAAAAATTAAAAATGATCCATCGAAGCCCCTGCCTTACCTTAAGAAATCGAGCCAGCCATCATGAATGATGGAGGGATCCAGCTGGAGAGAGAGGAAGTTTTCATTGACTGTCCTGACTGGGTTCTTGGTGCTCACATCAAGTAGAATCAGGGTCTTTTCCTTCAAACCTGGAGCTCTATCTACAGGCAAGGGTCTCCTGTCTCCAGCTTGGGAGGAAAGGGAGAGATGGAGCAAGACAGCCAAGTAGAGAGCCACCGGGGCTAGGCACGAGGGGGGGCGGGAGTTGCTGGAGGGCATGGCTTCAGGGAAGGCACAGAGCACCCTCATTAAATCCCTCTGATTTAAACCTCTCTCCCTACTGGGTCTTGCTGGTGACTAATTGTCCTTATCTAAAGTGTGTGTCTGTCTGCCTCCCCCCTCTTTTCCCTTCCTTTCCCCCCCTCTCTCATTCTCTTTCGCGCTTTCTCTCTCTTTTTTCTTTTTTCTTTTTTTTTTTTCCTTCAGTGTTTTGGTGCTGGTGGAGCGAACTCACGCCCCTAGCCAGCCTTCTCAGCAACTCGTGCCAAGAGTACTCGTTCACCAGCACCGCCCCTTTAAGAGATTTCGACTGCAGACATTTTTTAACTTTTTAAAGGTGAGGGGTGGAGGGAGGCGGGAAGTAGGAGGAAGGGGTGGCGTTGTACCCTCCTGATTTAACCCTCCAGGGTCAGGAAAGAGGCCGGTGAGACCGATGCAGTACAGTGGTAAGGTCTTGGGCACAGGGAGGGACGTCTTGTTTTTACTTCCCTTGCTGGGAGGCTCTGGAGAGGGCGGTTTAAGCTTAAGCTTCTACCGCCACAGCGCACAGAGTTCGCACAGACTGTACGTCTGTTTGTCCTGATAACATCAGGCATAGCGTCCACTGGGGCCCTTCTTTGAGGGTCGAAGCAGCAAAAGCAAGGGTTGTTAAGTTGCAAGGATCTTGGGGAGGCGACTGTGATTCCTGTCAAAGCACAGAGCACAGAGGGAGACTCGTGACTAGAAGCTAGGACTCTGCGATGCACGGGGCAGCCACACAGAAGCATCCTCTGACCTTGACAGAGCAAAGGGTGGCAGAGAGTAAACAGAACATCCAAGTCAAAGGGATTCTCCGTTGGGAGAGGGGAAGAAAAAAAAAACGAAAGAAAAACACCCAATCTGTGCCAGGCTCTGCTGGGCTCTTCCTGCAGCCACGGAGGACGAGGGGTCTTAAGGCCTTCAATATACACTGGCTTTAAGTCAAAGCAACCTGGACTGCACTGAGACAGGGCAGCTCTGCACACGTTTGAGACACTTTCTGCCCTTGCTATTTCACTGCACAGGCAGAACTGTCTCTCTTTGAGGACGACCCTTGGTTTTGCCCTCTCACAGGGAAATGCGTCTTTATGGTGCAGGAGAGGAACAGAAAGACTATAGAGGCTTCAAAGCCTCTACAGTCCTTGGTCAAAGCCAAAGTCGGTCCACAGGCAACTCCAAGATGCCAGGAGACCAACCCCCAGCACCACCGCCTCAGTGCGGAACTCCCATCCACAACAGCAGATTGTGCTTTGGGTCCTTCTACAACGTGGGCAAGAGGCCAGGTGCAGTTTGTGGTAGCTGGCCCACACTTTCAGCTTCTTTCTGGAAAACAAAAGGCCTTCTACTTGGCAGATAAGGAGAACTACTTTATGCAGTTTGCAGACACAGAAGCATCCCAGTGCCTCCTTGGAATCAAACATAGAAAACAAATTCCATAGGTTTTCCCCAGAGGTGGATGTTCAAAGGGCAGTCTCATGAGTTCAGCAAACACTAATAGCAACCTGTCTCCGTTTTCTTCAACCAAATAGGATTATCAAACCTGAAAAGGGCCAAAGTGAATGACCTTCAGCTTACTCCCTGAGGAACCTCTACCAACCCAAGTAACTAAGAAATCTAGAGTTTGTGTTGTGTTACACCATGAGGACCTTCCAGCAGCCAGACCAAATGAAATGAGATTAGAGGAGAGAGAAGCTCCAAGTCATCGCTTAAAATGATTTTTAAAACCAAGCTGTAACGACATGTATTAGATGTTGGCTCCAGTTCTAATGCCTGCTTCTTTCAGTTCCTGAAAATCTCTAACATGCCTAGATCCTTTAAAATGTATGTGTGTGTGTGTGTGTGTGTGTGTATGTGTGTGTGTGTGTGTGTGTGTAGGTGGATATATGGTGTAAGTTCCAGTAGAAACTATTGTTATTTTTTTAAATATTTTTAGTTGTAGATGGGTATAATAACTATTTTTTTAATGTGGTGCTGAGTATCGAACCCACATTCGATAGCATATGTGGTGCTGAGTGCCTCACATATGCTAGGCAAGCATTCTACTACTGAGCCACAACCCCAGCCCTATTGTTAATTTTTAAATGTTTATTGAGAACCCCCCAGGGACTGTGACAGCCCGATGAGTAAAGACCTTTATATTTGTATCCACAAATCTGGGCACTTAGTAGGGACTCAAAAATATCTGTAAATTATATTAATGGTCAAGCAAATCTTGTTCAACACACTAAAGTAATATACTACTTTTAAGAATATGAAAAATACTTTTATTTGTCAATAAATTGTCTTGGGACTGTTTGGTAATTTGTTTTCCCAGTTATTAGCATTTTCTTGGCCATCTACTTCAGAAATACTTATTTTGCAAGGCCATTAATTCATTTGCTATATTCAGAATTGAAACAAATTACATATTTTTAACAATGAGCCAGATTTTCCAAAGGCCAAAACACTGCCTGGCTTAAAAGTGAATGCACTTTTACAAACCACATTAATTGAGACCAGCAGAAGATCATTAGAATGAAATAAATCACTTGCCCACTAGATGTTCATAATAAATGCATGTCTCAAAAATACCTACTCCTGTGACTAGGGATGAACTTGAATATAATAAGAACCTACTTAATTACAGATTTTCAGAATTTTACTGACTCAACTACTCGAGAATATTTTGGTGGCCTACTTCATTTCACCTGTATTTTATGTTTACATCAGACCCTGTATGTGGCATTGAAGACAAAAACCAACAAAACAAAGTGCTTCTTTTCTTAATTACTGATGAAAACCATCTCTAGTCTAACCACTGAAATTCTACAGTCATATGCAGCCTCAATACATCAGGGGAAAGAAAGTAATTCAATAACATTTAAGGAGTTCCAGATAGCCCTGCTTGCATCTGAGATGATCTGACTGGGCCTTTAGTATAGATCTCCCAGCTACTCTTTGCATCTGCCCCTCCGCCATGATGTTTTTTGTTTTAATTGTCATCTAGCCCTAAATTAAATGCTTATTAGTCATCTATATATTATTAATCTATATATTAGATTAGTGTTTACCCTATCTTCTGTGTATTGGGTAACAACAACCTGCATCTCTGTTCTCTTACGTAATAATTTCCTAGGGGACAGGAGTATGGCATCGACATAAAATATGAACTGTGAAGAACTAGATATGTTGATATCTCCTTAGAGATAATCTGCTTGATGTTTTAATGATCTGCACAGGTTGCTTTGATATCTCACAGTCTAGATTCCCAGAACTGTAAGAAAACTTTAAGATTAACTGATTCAGTGTTTTCTAGACTTTGGGATTTCAAAATAAGTATTAGTTAATGGGAGAAACAGGTTCACCAACTTTTTATTTTGTCTAGTAAAGAAGAACCTTTAAAAAATCTATCAACTACTTATCACTATTACTTTCCAAAAAAAAAAAAAGAGAACACTTTACATAAAAAAAGAGCTGAAAAGCTATGTCCAAATAGAGAGCAAGTGTTTAGCAAGTGTTTAAACCAAACAAATATAGCTTTATGAAAAATCACTATGTTATCATTTTATCTGACAAGTAGAACTATACCAGTGACCAACATGGGTACTAGGACTGGTAACTGGAACTATCAGTATATCTTGTGTTTATGACCAAATTCTACTTGGTAACATCTGGTGTTTTTCCAAGATGTAAGTGCTTTTTAATAATGGTCATCTTGACTAAAATTATTTCTTCTGATTTTTCCTATACCTTTTTCTCAATTCCAGCCTGTCACAAACTAGGTGACTCTATATGCCATCTCCCTTTCATTCTAAACAATCAAAGCCCAGTTATTTCTGTCTGTTTTCTCCTTCTGAAAGAATTATGCCTAGCTGTTAAATACCAAGAAAAAATTATGTGCCACCATAACCATGACTAGAAAGCATGAAGGAACAGCATCCAGTTCCCTGTCTCATTACTCACCTGCCTGTCTATATGTCCATGACGACTGTTATTGAAACCCTGGAGCCCAATCATGGTACTCAGGACTGTACATTTATCATCTTATTAATCTTCTTCAATAGCTCTGAGAGGTAGATATAATTCCTTATTACATGCAGAATACATATAAAGAAATTGAGACTCAGATGTTATGCAATGTTCTAATGGCAGCTAGTAAGTGGCAACAAAGGATTGAAAGCCAGGGTCACCTCACTCCAAAGCCTATACTGTGTTCCTAATCACCACACTCTACTTATCAATGTACAGTGGGGAAAAAAAACTTCATCTGGGAGTTGGAAAACCGCGGATTAAGTCCTGATTTAGTCAAATCTAACTTTGTGATCTTGGGTAAATTTTTAAGTGTTCTAATCCTCAGCTCTGTACTCTGTAAAATTAATATAATATCTAAGAGCAGGGTAAGAATTGAGTAAAGTTATGTATGTAAGAAGAAAGTGCTTTATAATTTCCAATATATTATGCAATTGTGTTATTTGGTTTTGTTAGTTCTTATTATCTGCCTCCCATATTTGCCACAAATAAACCACCTTAACTGATGACTGGGGAAAAAAATAAAGTTATACATATGTATCTTAGTGATAAACTTGAAACAAAAGGTCAACTCATATGATGTCAAAGAAGGCAGCAGTTAAACAAGACAATACCACACATTTTAACTGTACAGACTCTTTTGATGATTCGTATCTAAAAAAGAAAGGACTAGGTAGAGGATAGTACTGGTTACAAAGTGTGTTATTTTATCATCAAAGACTGTGCCTCCATCCTGTCTGAAAGAGCAAGAGATGACAACATTTTCTTCACATAGGAAGTTGAAGGAGAAAGGAATTTGTAACTCCATGGCTATTCTACCTCATCATATAAGCAAACTAGCTGTATGATCTTTCATACCATCACTGCCATTAAGCAGTCAACTTTTGTAGGGAAGATCATAACCATAAATGTAGTTGACTCTAATAAGCTCTGTTTGAAATCCCTTAGCATGTTTGAGGGTAGGGATGACAGTTATTTGAAGGACTGCTATATGTAGAAAAACCAACAAACAGGAAAACAGATTAAAATTATTTATATTCTAGTCATGACCATTGAAGAGGCAATCATTTTCTTCCTAGCCCATTCAGTTTTGAAAATGCATCACATACTGGAAAAAGCATAGACTTTGGAGCCTGACAGATTTTGATTAAAATCTAGTTCACAATTTACTATCTGCTAGTGTGACGTTTATTAAACTAGTCATGTATCTTGGTTAAGCTCCAATTATTATAATAACTTACATGCATACTACTTATTTATTACATGTATACTATTTCATTTTATGTTTATAGTACTTAGGACAGGTTTTTATCTTTATAATACAGGTAAGAAAACAGAGTCCAAAAGTTCAAGCTATTTTTTAAAGAATTTAAAACTATAGTCAGCTCTTCTGATGACTACTACGTTTTTGTCATGTTTGTTATTGGAAATATTTGAGTACTTTTATATTTAATGTCACAGAAAAACAAATTCAGATGGTCTTTCACATCTCCTACAGCTTCATTACACATACCACTTTCCTATCAGACAATTAAGTATTAATTAATGCTAAAGATGACTTCTAAGAAGGTGAAATATACAAATCATGTATATTTATATATCAGTCTCCAAATTGAGAAATTGGACCTATAAATAAAACATTTGCCTGGAACATAATTGTGTTGACTAGCTGTGATTGTATTTTCTTTGGTTCCCTAGGCTAATGACATACTTTGGCATTTTAAAATACCCAAACGTGATTATTGGTTCATACTGAGAGTTAAACAAATGTTGAAAATAGGAGGCCTGCCACTTCTTCTGTCCTCTCCTCAATGATCAAAACTGAAGATAGACTCCACTGGTACATACTTACTCATTTGACTGATTTACCTCTACCTGAATTAACATCTAGATTCCTAATTCTTTGGAGTAGTTTAGTCCTCACATAAGCAGAGCCAAATCTTTCCTTAATTCAATGTCAATTATGATAAACCTTACCAGTCTTAACTCTCACCAAAATTTTCCAGTTCTTCTAGGACTTTTAGTCACCTAGAAATAATGACAGGCTGATGACTCAGGATTTTTAATTTCAATGGACACTTAAATTTTAAATTCCTCTTCTGATTTTATGAATCAGGAATGTAAAACTGACTAGGTCATTCTGGAGAGTGACAGCTTGCAATATTTCATGAAATTAAGTAAGTGTGCTCCCTAAGACTCAGAAAACCCACTACAGTACAAAACTCAAAGCAACTCACAAAAGGTTCCTACAAGGATTTGAATGAGAATGATTAGTAAAACACTGAGTTTAATAGCGAGGAACCGGAGACACCTAGATGAATATCACAAGGGAAATGGATAAGCAAAATGAAAAGGGTTGCTGTTAAAAGCAATGAACTTAATATACATATAACTATAGATAGGATTTATTTTTTAAATATTTTTCAATTACAGATTAACACAATGCCTTAATTTTATTTATTTATTTTTATGTGGTGCTGAGGATCAAACCCAGTGCCTCACACATGCCATAGGAGAGCACATTACCACTGAGCCACAACCCCAGCTCCAATAGGATTAGGAATACACAAACACACACACACACACACACATACACACACAACAGTATCTACAGCACAATAATGTTAATGCAAATTAAATACACACATGAAACAACATCTTTTATAATGATACAAAAATATCAAAAGACATACATACATCTAATACATTAGAGCTTGTGTCTATGATGTAACTGTGAAAAGGAAAGATTTTTAAAATTGCTTTGCATGGACCAATGTTCATAATCTTTATCCTGCATTCAAAGCAATACCTAACCAATTTTCTGGGGAATTAAAGGAAGAAATGTTTATTGAGTGCTAACTGTGGGCCAAATATTGTGTCTTTTCCCTTCTGCCCTTAAGATCTAAAGATAAATAAGAGCACTCTTTCTCCTAACCTCACAGTTTGGCTGGAAAAATGATCATGTTAACAAATACATATTCATATGCTTTAATGGTTTGGTGAAAAGTGCTGTGAATCACATAGGTTATTAATTAATATCAATGTGTCTATTACTTGATAAATATGTAATTTTGCATCACAATTATGGTTGGAGTGTGTCATACTTTGTGCACAGTTTACCTACTTTCCTATTTGGGAACAGTTAAGGATTGCCTGCTGTAGAAATGTTAGAGTGCCATCTGCTGGCAAAAATGCTTTCCACCACCTCCCCAAACCATCAACATCACAATCTGTTTTCAAAAACAAAAACATCATATCCATAGGAGGATATTTGGACTTGGATTTTAGAAATCATCAAGTTCAGAGCCATGGTTTTAGAGATGAGGAAATATCTCCTAACAAGATTTCATCTTATGTAAGAAAGGAAGCGCACCTGAACATGCTCTTGCACTTGCACATGCACACTTCAATCACTAGTGTAGGCACCAAAGAACTCGTTTAAAGGTTCCATAAGGCATTTTAAAACCTTTAAATAAACCAATTTCTCAGGAAAACAATCTTGGGAAGGAAGCTTACTCCAGTGAAAAAAGCAGCAGCTCTAAGGTCAGACATAAGTTCATCTCAGTCATACCATGTATTAAGAAGCCTTAAGGAAGTTTTTTCATTTTCTGAATAATCCAATTTCTTTAAATGTATAGGAACATAGTTCTTATAAACTAGTCTTAATAATAAATTTAAAAATGCTTCCTAATCTATCCTCAATGAAGCTAAAAACTGGATATAAATCTTATTCTCATTTCTTTCATATTTATATTTAATACAAATAATTTGCCAGATCCAAGACATTTTGTAAAAAGTAAGTCATATAAGACTCAGTTCAATTCTCAGCACCACATATTAAAAAATAAATTAAATAAATGTCCACTGACAACTAAAAACAAATTTTTTTAAAGTGTTGGTAAGAACAAAATGTGTTTTAAAAGTGTATTGCACATCTCAGCAAATCTAAATTTTGCTCTAAGGCCTTGATATTCAAGTGTGGTCCACAGACCCAGCAGAATCAGGATTACCTGGATACTCAACAGAACCTAGCTCCATTATTTTAGAAGGCCTTGTGACACTATCTTTGCTCTGCTTCTCTAGGCTAAATTTAACAATTAAGTACTGAAACTTCTTCAGTTCTTTAAAAGTCCACTGAAACTCATCTTTTTATTTCACATAGCACTTCACACACAGTCCCATGGAAAGAAAACAGAAATATGCAATACCAATATATCAACAACATGGTGTTCCAAAGACAAAAAAGAAAAAGGAAAATGACAGAGCAAAGACTACTAAGAATAAGGAATTACAGGGTTCCTGTTACTGATGGAAAATAAGCAATTGTAAAATATGGAATAGATCTGTCAGAAGTATGAAAATCATTGACTGCAGATGTGCCTATGCATCTTTATGAAAGGTACTAACAGACAAAGCAGCAATCTCAAATCGAGCAACAACCATCCTAGATGCTCAAAGTCCTAAAGTTGTGGTGATGAAAAAGTATGAGCTTCATGAAGGCAATATTGGGCGTGGCCCACCAGAACCAAATTATTTAAAAACATGAATGTGCTACTCATATTCTGTAAAGATAAAAACATTTACCAAATATTTAGTACCTAACCTGTGCAAGGCATGATGAAATCAAAACAGTCATTATTAAAAAGAAAGCATATATATACAAGACTACGCAAGCAGGGAAAAACTATTGCTGAAGGAAAATTCAACATGAAAATAAAGTTGATGTCACTATAAGCCCTTCTTCCATCATCTCAGATAGAAAATATATTTATCCAGCCAACAGACCAACAATATTTATTAAACTTTTTTTTTATTTTGTACGGGGGATTGAACCCAGGAGCACACAACCACAGAGCCACATTCCCAGCCCTTTTTGTATTATATTTTGAGACAGGGTCTCATTGAATTGCTTATGAACTCAATAAACTGCTGAGGCTGGTTTTGAACTCATGATTCTCCTGCCTCAGACTCCTGAGCCACTGGGATTATAGGCGTGCACCTAGCCTGGCTTAGTCAACTTAGATAAGCATAGCTACTATGCAAAGTATTTTAATGCATTACCTTATTTAAGCCTTATAAAAATGCAAATGTGTTCTAATTGTCTAATTTTAAAAAGAAAAAAACCCTAAAGACTGTCTATTAAACACATCAATGGAAGTCAATGACTAATAAATAGTAGCCTGGGGATTCAAATCTGGGTCTGTCATGTCAGGGGCTAGGCTCTTAATCACTGGGATATTCTGATTATATTTACAGCTAATGAACATTTAAATAAATGTAGCATGTCTTTTTAACATTTAAAAAAATTTTTAGTATTTTTTTAGTTATATACGGACACAATACCTTTACTTTATTATTCTTTTCAGGGATTGAACTCAGGGGCACTCGACCACTAAGCCACATTCCTAGTCCTATTTGTATTTTATTTAGAGACAGAGTCTCACTGAATTGCTTAGTGCCTTACTGTTGCTGAGGCTGGCTTTGAACTCACCATCTCCTGTCTCAGACTTCTAAGCCACTGGGATTACAGGTGTGCACCAGGGCGTCTGGCTCCTTTATTTTTATATGGTGGTGAGGATCGAACCCAGTGCCTCCCACATGCAAGGCAAGTGCTCTACCACTGAGCTACAACCCCAGCACCCATTTTTTAAAATTTTTACTTGTTCTTTTTAATTATACCCAACACTAGAATCTATTTTGACATTTAAACAAACATGAAATATATCTTATTCTAATTAGGATTTCAGTCTTATGGATGTACACAATATTGAGATTCACTTTTTAACATTTTTATTAGCTTTCTTTCCATATCTAAATGATATTTGGTTCATTTACACAAAGCAAATTTTATTTCTTTTTAATTCTCAACACGTATTAATTGTACAAAATAATGTGATTCATTGTGATATTTCCATACATGCATACATTCTGCATCCTCCCTTCTTCTAACCTTATTTCCCCTTTCCTTTTATCCCTTTTCCTTCAACCAGTCCAACCCTCAGCACCCATCCCACCACCTAGTAATTCCTCTTCTACTTTCAGGCATTCTTTTTTTTGATGCTTACATACATGCATGCATCTTTTGGTCCTTAGTATTTCTTTGTTTGACAATTATCTATTCAGATAATTTGCCCATTTTTAAACTGGATGATTTTTTTTGTTAAGTTTTTGAGCTCTCTATATATTCTGGATATTAACTCTCTGAGAATTTGCTGAGAAAGAAATGATGGAAGCAATCCCATTCACTGTGGCCTCATACACAAAAATAAAATACTCAGGAATAAACTAAGGAAGTGAAAGGCCTTCACAGTTAAAATTTTCCTTTTGAATAAACTAAAATGTACTTGTTTTTTCAAAAGCAAAACTGATTATTTGATTTTCCTACAGATTTATAATTTAATATACAACATATATTAATCCATAAAGAGTAAGTCTACCCCAATAATTAAGTCACTTTCACTGAGCACTTTTCATTGAGATAGTTAAAAGGCATAGAGAATCTGACTCCAAGAATCCTTCCCAGAAATCACCTGTGTGTGCACATTCCTTTTCATGTTCATTCTCCTCCTCTCTCTCTCTCTTTCTCTCTCTCAAAAGAACAACAAACATATTTGAAATTAACAGCAAAAAAATGGGCAGATTTTCTTTTTTTTTTATTTATTCTTTTATTTACTTATTGATTCATTGAACACAAATGGAGTACAGCTATTGTTTCACTGGTTGTACACAAAGTAGAGTCACACCATCTGTGCATTCATGCATGTACACAGGGCAAGGGTATCTGTCACACATTGTTATTAATTTCACCCCCCCACCCATCCCCACCCCTCCCTTCCCTCTATGCTAGCTATCTTTCTTCCATTCTTGCCACCCTTCGCCCCCCCGCCCGCCGCATTATGCATCATCATTCATTTATCAGAGAGACCATTTGGCCTTTGGATTTTTGGGATTGGCTGATCTCACTTAGCATAAGAGTTTCCAACATCATCCATTTACCTACAAATACCATAATTTTATTCTTCTTTATGGCTGAGTAATATTCCATTGTGTATATATACCACAGTTTCTTTATCCATTCATCTACTGAAGGGCATCTAGGTTGATTCCATAATCTAGCTATTGTGAATTGAGCAGCTATGAACATTGATGTGGCTGCATCACTGAGGCAATCTGATTTTAAGTCCTTTGGGTATAGGCCAAGGAGTGGGATAGCAGGGTCAAATGGTGGATCCATTCCAAGTTTTCTAAGGAATCTCCACACTGCTTTCCAGAGTGGCTGCACCAACTTGCACTCCCACCAGCAATGTATGAGTGTACCCTTTTCCCCACATCCTCGCCAACACCTGTTGTTGCCTGTGTTCTTGATAAAAGACATTCTAATTGGGGTAAGATGAAATCTTAAGGTGGTTTTGATTTGCATTTCTCTTATAACGAGTGATGTTGAACATTTTTTCATAAATCTGTTGATTGCTTGTAGATCTTCCTCTGTAAAGTGTCTGTTCATTTCCTTGGCCCATTTATTGATTGGGTTATTGGTGTTCGTGGTGTAAAGATTTTTGAGTACTTGGTAGATTCTGGAGATTAGTGCTCTGTCCGAAGTGTGTGTGGCAAAGATTTTCTCCCACTCTGAAGGCTCTCTCTTCACATTGCTGATTGTTTCCTTTGCTGAGAAGAAGCTTTTTAGTTTCACTCTATCCCAATCATTGATTCGTGCTTTTATTTCTTGCGCTTTGGGAGTCATGTTAAGGAAATCTGGTCCTAGGCCAACATGATGAAGATTTGGACCTATTTTCTCTTCTATTAGGTGCAGAGTCTCTGGTCTGATTTCTAGGTCCTTGATCCACTTTGAGTTGAGTTTTGTACAGGGTGAGAGATATGGGTTTAGTTTCATTTTGCTGCATATGGATTTCCAGTTTTCCCAGCACCATTTGTTGAAGAGGCTGTCTTTTCTCCATTGCATGTTTTTGCCTCCTTTGTCAAGTATGAGATACCTGTACTTATTTGGGTTTGTCTCTGTGTCCTCTATTTTCTGTACCATTGATCTACCTGTCTATTTTGGTACCAATACCATGCTGTTTTTGTCACTATTGCTCTGTAGTATAGTTGGAGGTCTGGTATTGTGAAACCCCCTGCTTTGCTCTTCTTGCTAAGGATTGCTTTAGCAATTCTGGGTCTCTTATTCCTCCATATGAATTTCATGATTGCTTGCTCTACTTCTATAAGGTCCATCATTGGGATTTTAATTGGAATTGCATTGAATTTGTATAGCATTTTTGGAAGTATGGCCATTTTGACAATATTAATTCTGCCTATCCAAGAACATGGGAGATCTTTCCATCTTCTCAGATGCTCTTTAACTTCTTTCTTTAGCGTTCTGTAGTTCTCAGTGTAGAGGTCTTTCACATCTTTTGTTAGATTGATTCCCAAGTATTTTTTTTTTTTTGAGAATAGTGTGAATGGGGTAGTTTTCCTAATTTCTCTCTCAGAGGATGCATCACTTACAAATAAAAATGCATTAGATTTATGAGCATTAATTTTATATCCTGCTACTTTGCTAAATTCATTAATGAGTTCCAGTAGTTTTCTGGTGGAATTCTTAGGATCTTCTAGATAGAGAATCATGTCATCAGCAAATAGGGATAGTTTGATCTCTTCTTTTCCTATTCGTATTCCTCTAATTTCTTTGGTCTGTCTAATTGCTCTGGCTAGAGTTTCAAGAACAATGTTGAATAGTAGTGGCGAAAGAGGGCATCCCTGCCTTGTTCCAGTTCTCAGGGGGAATGCTTTCAATTTTTCTCCATTTAGAATGATGTTAGCTGTGGGCTTGGCATAAATGGCCTTTACAATGTTAAGGAATGTCCCCACTATCCCTATTTTTTCTAGTGTTTTGAGCATGAAGGGGTGCTGTATTTTATCAAATGCTTTCTCTGCATCTATTGAAATAATCATGTGGTTCTTGACCTTAAGTCTGTTGATGTGGTGAATTACATTGATTGATTTCCGGATGTTGAACCAACCTTGCATCCCTGGGATGAAACCCACTTGATCATGGTGCACTATCTTTTTAATA
>JAJEJO010005518.1:61119-250375 GCA_020662805.1 Glaucomys volans | reverse complement strand
GATCTTGAAGTTATTCCCACATAGACATTGACAAAGTCTTGAATTTGTGATGACATTTTGTCTATCAGAATTTATGAAGTTTCTAAGAGATGCTAAACAAGTCAACCAAATAATAATATTTCATGATGTTGGCACTAATGTACATGTCAGTATTTCCTTGATTATTTCTTCCTTGGGGTTTTAGTTAAGGCAGAGATGTTTATGAAGTTCAAATCCTGAGTTATTCCTTTTATTAATTTCTCCCGTGGTAATAGGGAATTTAGCTTTCTTTGGAACATCCTCCTATTACAATGACATTTGTGAAACTAGTAATACTATGGCGTAAGAACAGTGGTAATGTGAGTTCATCTGAAATGATTCAGCTAATAAGCCTGGAAGTTAATCTATATAAACAGGAAGCAAAGCATGTAACTACTCATCTGTAAAAGGTTATCTGAGTGCTTCCAGATAATTTCATCTTAGAGTGTCAGATAAATGATTGTTTGTTCAAGCTGTTCATATTTAATTTTCACTTTAGACCTAGTGATGACCAGATGGATCCATTGACCAGCCCTTAATTTAAGCTACCAAGTCAACTTTATTTGTTTAAATCTTCTTTGAGAATAAAAAGCAGAAGCCTTTCCTCTTGAATATATTTTCTTCATCTCAAAGCTATAAGATGATATATTTTTGAGAATGTGTTTTTTGCACATTCCTTTCTTTTTTTTTTCAGTACTGGGAATTGAACCCAGGAGGGCCAATGAGCTATATTGCTAGCCCCCTTTTAAATTTTTTCTTTTGAGACAGAAAATGGGTTTGCTAACTTCCCTGGGCTGTCCGTGAACCTGCCATCCTCCTGCCACAGGCTCATGAGTCACTGGGATTACAGATGTGCACCACTGTGCCCAGCTGTCCATTTTGATTTTCATTCAGTTTGTAATACACAAGGGCTATTCCATAGAAATGTAGTCTCACCAATTTTGTTACCCTTGACCTAATTGTTTTGTATTCCCTAGGAAGGAGAAAGTATGTCTGTAAAAGGAATTGCAAAATCTCATAAAAATTACAGTGCTTTCTACTCTTGCCTTTTAGAAAAATACAGAGGTCTGTTAGACTTCTGGTGCCCTGGTCAGAGTAGATTCATCTCTTACTTGCTTTTTTCTACCTGTGTGTATGTAAATCAATTTTTAAGTCTTGGGTAAGTTTTGTTAGTTGAATAACAGATAAATGAGCAGGGTGCCGTGGTGCACACCTATAATCCCAGAGCTCAGGAGGCTGAGGCAGGAGGATCATGAGTTTAGAGCCAGCCTTAGCAACTTAGCCAGACCCTAAGTAACTCAGTGAGACCCTGTCTGTAATAAAATATAAAAAGGGCTGGGGTTGTGGCTCAGTGGTTAGGGGCCCCTGGGTTCAATCCCTGGTACCAAAAAAGATAAACAACAATATAAACTTATGATAATATTTGTGGGGAAGAAACTTTCATATGTTCCTACTTAGGCAATATTGCTTTATATAGATGGCCAGAAAAAAAATCATTGTGTTACCTATCATTCTCTTACTTAAGACTTTTCTTGATGTTTTAGAGTATGTGCTGTCATCAAATATGTCAATTACCCATTTCTTTTTGGGTTGTACTATGATTTTTTTTAGCATCATTAGTAAATTTCTATTTTTGAGTATTTGGTGAATAGTCACTTAATATTGTTTTACTGCATTGAAACCTCTTGCAGCATTCTGTTTGACAGGCCCCTAGAAACCTAAAGAGTAGCTTTTGATTTTTTGCTGCTTACAGTGTGATTCGTCATAGAGATGTTCGATCCTGTCACTATGGTGTAATCGACAAATTCCGTCTCCAAGTTTCCGAGCAAAGCCAGAGGAAGGCTTTAGGAAGGAAAGAGGTTGTTGCTACTCTTCTCCCATCTGCAAAAGAACAACAAAAGGAAGAAGAAGAAAAAAGAATAAAGGAACATTTAACGGAAAGTTTATTTTTTGAGCAGTCGTTTCAACCAGGTAGTATTGTGCCTTACACATTTCCAACTTTAAAATAATCAGGGGGCTAAGAATAATTGTTAGAAAGTTAATCTGCCACTTAAAACCTAGGCAAATCAGGTACCTGAAATAGAGCAAAAGACCCTGATCTGGATTTTCAGAGGAGAGAATAGCCCTCGTAGACTAGCCTGTAAGGAGAGGGCAAATGTTACTGTAGCCTTTTAAAAATGCAAATGTAAACATATATGCATATATTATATATATTGGAGATTATATATATATTGGAGATTATACACACACACACACACACACACACACATACACACACATATAGATTGTAATTGGTGACTGTAGGCATCTTCCTGTATGCTAGCACAATTTGGCAATTACATACTTTTGTTTCTATGACTTTCCTATATCCTTTCTCATTTAATTAGTTCGAAGGAGGAGAGAGATTGTGTTTGGCAACAGGCCAAGCTTAGTGCACTGTTCATATTATTTTGAAAAAAAAAATCTCATTAAAGTTGAAGTTAATTAAACTAAGTAGATTATAATATCCCCTGTGGGCTATTAATTGAATCCCTCTCCATTCCTCATTTCCTTCCAGCTTAGATATTCAGAAGTGTTATGATATATTCTTTCAACACTGACACTATGCTCATATTCAACTCTTTGGACGTCATTCCCCCTCCCTCCCAACTTCTCATTATCTTCCCCCCACATGGATAAGAGGAGGGAGACAAAATTTTCCATTGAAAAACATGGAAAGTTTTTGATGTAGTGATATACAAATGTGATAGCAGCTGTCCTTGAAATTGTGACATATTGTATTTGAGGGATTTTTAAAAATCTACTTGTCATTACATTAATTCCTAGATTCATATCAGCTTGTTCATCTTTGAATATTTATTTCAATAAGATGGGGAGTAGTGCCTTTTTGGTTTACTGTTGCCAAGTGTCTTCTCAGTCCATGAAGGGAGAGCTCAGATTTCCTGGTGATACCAGGACTATGGAAGAGTTAGTAGATTTTCTTCTCAGCAAGTATTGTTAATTGACAGCGCCATCTTTTCATCTTTCTAAGAAAGAAAACCTTTGAGAGAGAACATTTTCATTTTAATTTGTCAAATGTGTCAGATCAATATTGTGAGGTTGACTTACTTATGAAATCTAAGGCTCTCCCTTCAGAATGCCTCCTGTGAAACAAGAAAGCATTGAATAAGCATTCGTTTTTCTTTGACATTAAATTCATCCATTAAAGGGGTCATTGGGCCGGGCGTGGTGACACCCGCCTGTAATCCAAGCGACTTGGGAGGCTGAGTCAGGAGGGTCATGAGTTCAAAGCCAGCCTCAGCAACTTAGCGAGGCCCTTTGCAACTCAGTGAGACCCTATCTCTAAATAAAAAAAAAATAAAAATAAAGGGGTCATTGGTGCTCATTTTGTATTTAACAGACTGGTTTAATAGCCAAGAATAATAAAGGTCAAGATTTAGCAGTGTATATACATGTACATATAAGGAGAACTTTAATGTTTTATTTTTTAATTTCTTTGAAATCATCCTAAAAGGCTAAGCAATTCTAATAGGTATTGTTTTATTCTTCTTTTACTTTTATAATGAACTTTGACATCTAAAGTATCCAAGAGCCGGGCGTGGTGGCGCACGCCTGTAATCCAATCGACTCGGGAGGCTGAGTCAGGATCGAGAGTTCAAAGCCAGCCTCAGCCACTTAGCGAGGCCCTAAGCAACTCAGTGAGACCCTGTCTCTAAATAAAATACAAAATAGGGCTGGGGATGTGGCTCAGTGGCCGAGTGTCCCTGAGTTCAATCCCTGGTTCCAAAAAAAATAAAATAAAATAAAGTATCCAAGAGGGCTGGGGATATAGCTCAGTTGGTAGAGTGCTTGCCTCACAAGCACAAGGTCGTGGGTTCAATCCTCAGCATCAGAAAAAAACAAAATAAAACAATAAAGTATCTGAGAATTCTTCTAACTGTAAAATTGGAGTAGGTGGATGAATGAAGATAGGTGACATTGGCCTAACGTGCAGTGGTTTCTGTTTTGGAGAGGAAAAAATCTCTCAATCATTCATGTCAGGAAGCTCATGGAAGGCAGGCACTTTGTCTTGTTTACCACTATGTCCTCAGTACTAGGCACAGTGCCTGGCCCAGAGTAGTTACGCAGTAAATGCATGAATGGACTGAATAGAGGCCCATGCCCAATCCTGGCCAACCTGCCCCATTGATGGGTAGTTACTCCATTATAGCTAATAATCTGGAAATAAATTGAGTAGTTTTGATTTTCTTTATGTACAATAATGACTGACTGGGTCTAGGTTGACAAACTGATAGTTTAAAATTTCTCCTGTCTATTAAATAATAATAATTTATGTCTGTTTTCTAGTGTGTAGATTTGGGTTTTTTTTTTAAGTATCTCTGAACTAAAATGTCGAAATAAGTTGAGATTATTTTCTGGAGGATTTTTTTTTCTGGGAGGTTTTAAAATGTCATTATTTTTTCAAGTTGTGAGCTTCGAAAACATTTCAACAGAAAGCATTGGAAGTACAACAGTGTTATGAGACTCACTGCTAAAAAATGGTTGAAGACTACATTATGAAAAATTTGGATTTTAAAACATTGAAAGTTGGCAAAATGAGAAAATTTTTCTCCAGGTTATTGTATAAAAGACATACAGCAGAAACAAATTCAAAAAAGAAAAAGAACACCTTTAATCCCACACACTTAACAAATCTCCTTATGTAAGTGTTCCTTGTTACTTTCCAAACCATTCCAATGGTATAAATACAATTTTATTTTTTGTGAGTTTTTTCATGTAACAGAAAATTAACTGTTAAATTAAGAGAAACCTACAAAGTATACTTTCATGAAATGTAAATCCCAGGTTATTAAAAGACATAAAAAGATATAACTGAATCTTAGTTACATTACTAATGAACTGCCAAATCTTTGCTATGTTTGAGTCTTTGCTCTCTGGCTCAAGAAAATGATGCTCTTTATTATTGTTTGTAATGATGCAAAATTGAAAATGATCCCTAAGTCCATCAATTTGGGAAATGATTAAATTAATAGTGTTTGTAAGATGGGATGCCAGGCAGGTATTTACAAGGATCTGATAGAATGATAGATGTTCATATATCAACACAGAAGAAGTTTCAAGTGTATTTCTTAGTGAACAGTGAAAAACAGTTATGTAATGGTATATATAATATGTTCTCCTTTATGTAAAGAATTATTTTACATATTTATGTACACATTGATGAAATCTAAAAGGATATTATCAAGCTATTAACAGCATTAACCTATCTATAGCAGGACTGGATTATGGAGGAAACTTTGTTTTCTATATCTTGTTTTTGTGGTACTGGAGGTTGAACCTAGGACCTCATGTATACTAGGCAAGCATTCTAACATTATGCTACATCCCAAGCCCTGTTTTCTATATCTTTATACATTTTTTATAATCATGTACTATCAGGAAAAAAGCTATTTTCATTTTATTTTTGGAATTTTTCTAAACACTACATTCTTTGAAATTATCTTTATTGTAGGTTTGTAGTGTGTAGTGTAATTGTCATAAATCATAAATATTTTCCTTAAATTCATCCTTTGATTTATTAACTAAAATGAGATGGGTTTTTAAGATATCTATACTCTTGTTTCATCCCAAGCAATAATCATTGATGAAATTTGAATTTGTTTTTTTACCTATCTAGCTTTGGTGAGGTTCAATTAGACTTTACAAAAGCTGAGGTATTAATAATTTAGAAAAGCTTCATTTAATAATAGAATGAACTGTTATTTCATTAATAAAACACCAAGATTGTGTTGCTGTTGGCTATTTTTAATGAAAGGAAGATTAGTTAGAAAAGCCATATAGCGGAAAATGCTGTTATTGAGATTCCTAAAAGGAATATGTATGTTGTACATATATATATAGCCAGAGCTGTAGAATAGCAGTCTTGATAACAAATCTTTGAAAAAAAAATTTTTTTTGGATTGAACCCAGGGGCACTCAACCACTGGCCATATCCCTAGCCCTTTTTTTATATCTTATTTAGAGACAGGATCTCACAGAGTTGCTTGGGGCCTCGCTAAGTTGCTGAGGCTGATTTTGAACTTGTGATCCTCCTGCCTCAGCCTCCACAGTTCTTGGATTATGTGCCACCATGGCCGGCCTCTTAACTAACTTTTTTTTTTTAGATGTTGATAGACCTTTATTTTATTCTTTTATTTATATGTGGTGCTGAGAATCGAACCCGGTGCCTCATGCATGCTAGGCAAGTGCTTTAACCACTGAGCCACAACCCCAGCCCTTAACTAACGTTTTAAAGTGTATATTGCAGTATTGTTAACTAAGGGGACCTGGTTGCAGAATGGATCTCTAGAACTTCTTCATCTTGCATAATGGAGAGTTATACCTATTGATTAGCAATTTTATCCTTCTCCCCCAGGCCCTAGCAGCCACATTCTACTCTCTGGTTCTGAGTTTGACTATTTAGATGCTTCATATAAGTAGAGTCATGAAGAATTTGTTCTTCTCTGATTGCCTTATTTTACTTAGCATAAATTTGCTAGACACGTTGTTTTTACAGCTTTCTTCTTTACTATGAATTTGGTAGGGCAGGGGGCAAGAACTTTTGCGGGTAACTTTATAACATTCAAGTAGTACTTTTTTGGTGCCTTGACATTTTTTAAGATGGTAGCAGCATGCTATGGTTATTGGAATCAAATCTGTCTGGACACCTCCTTAAGATAGTCCCAGAAGATAGTGCAGATCTAATGTAATAGCCTCACATGTAGTACCAATGCTCCTTCATTTATGATGGTATTATGTCCCAAAGAACCCACTGTAAGCTGAACATATCAATCAGAAATGCGCTGAATACCCCTAACCTACTAGACCTCATATCTTAGCTGTACAGTCCACTGTGGAGTGTCAGTTGCTTCCTCTCATGATTGTGTGGCTAACAGCAGCTGTGGCCCACTCCTGCTGCCCAGTATCATGAGAGTGTCATGCCCCATAAAACTAGCCCAGAAAAGAACAAAATTCAAGGTGTAGTCTCTACTGAATTCATAGTGCATTCACACCATCTTAAGTCAAATCATCGTTAAGTCAGGAATCATTTATAAACACAAGCAATTCATTGGGGTACAGGAAGAATATTGAACATCGATTTATATTTAGCATATTCTTTGAGAGTCCTATTTGTATGTTTTATATTAAGCATACTAGTACAGAACTTGTGCATATAATGTATAAATACACATGCATCAATGTTGCATGCTTGAACACTTTCTACTGATGAGGGTGGGATATCAGGGTAGGGGGACTTGGATGACCACTTTTTTCAGTAGGAACTCAAAATGCCATTTTGGCATATCATCCTGTAATGACTCAGAGCAGTTCAGTTTTATAGGCTTCCAGATAAGTGCAGCACATAGGTCCCCATGGAATGGGAATGATGGGGATGGGGTCAGAGAAGATAGTCAAAAGAGAATCCCAGTGAGTGATTGCCAAGTATGTTTTGTTTTTGGTACTGGGGATTGAACCCAGGGGTGCTCAACCACTGAGCTACATCCCCAGCCCTATTTTGTATTTTATTTAGAGACAGGGTCTCACTGAGTTGCTTGGGGCCTTGTTAAGTTGCTGAGGCTGGCTTTGAACTTGCGATTCTTCTGCCTCAGCTTCCCAAGTGGCTGGGATTACAGGCTTGCGCCACCATGCCCAGCTGGTGGCCAGTATTTGTGAGGAAACTTTTGTCTTCAGTTTGCTTGTTTTTAGAAGCAAGTTCAGGGATTTTTGTCTTTTTACAGAAAACAGAACTGTGTCCTCAGGACCTAGTTTACTAACTGTCTTCCTGGGAGTGGTGTGCATTGCAGCCCTGATGCTGCCCACGCTGGGGGATGTGGAATCGCTGGTGCCTCTCTACCTCCACTTAAGTGTGAATCAAAAATTAGTGGCTGCTTATATCTTAGGTAAGGGTTTTAAAGATGCATTTGGGACATATGTGTAGGGTTTTATGTTGGGGGGTAATGGGTTGATTTCTTTTTTTGCAAAACAGGTTGTAGAATTGTTCAAAAGCACATTGAAGTTGGATGCATTTGAAGATTTAATTTTTGGCTTGCATTTAGTTGTCTTTGATTTATTTACCTAGTGCTTACAACTGTATTTACTCAATTATTTTCCTTTTGCTGACTTACGGAGCTATAATGTATGTATAAAATGCATATATTTCATAATACAGTCTTTCTACAGGCAGGAACTACTCCTGGGGAAACACCTAGACAAGGTGCACACCATCATACAGATGAACAGTGTACTGTTGCTTATTATCATGAACTTCTCTTTAAACCAGTACCCCAATTTCCTGTTCATTCTTCCAGTCATCCTGACTTGAAATCCTATAGTAAATTATATCAATGGAGCAAACATTTATTCAGTGCCTTCCATGTGTTGAGCATTGTGATTGTGGTGATGAATGACTCTTTCTTCATCTCCTCCTCACTTAAACTCTTTCCAATATCCTCTCAGTATTCCCTACTGTGCTCTTTCTTTTTTAAATTTCTAAATTGTCTCCCTACCTTCTGTCTATTTTCTTTCTCACTCTTCCTTCCCCTCATCCTCCTGTCTCCCAGAACCATCCATCACATTGATGTCAGGTCAATATCCATTCTCTTTTGGTTTCATAACCATTCCCTACTCAAAACCTCAGAGATTCCCCATACTCCATTGGATGAAGTTAAACTCCATAGTTCAGCATTTAAGACTCTATGATCAGTTGGGTGTAGGGGCACACACCTGGAATCCAGTAGCTTGGGAGGCTGAGACAGGAGGACTAGGTGTTCAAAGCCAGCCTCAGCAACCTAGTGAGACCCTATGCAACTCAGCGAGATCCTGTCCCTATATAAAACATAAAAAGGGCTGGGAATGTGGATCAGTGGTTAAGCGCCCCCTGGGTTAAATCCCGGGCAAACACACACACACACACACACACCCTCTCCACAGTCTGAGACCTATCGAACCAATCCGGTTTACCTGCTTCCCTGTATGAATCCTGGAGTACAAACTGTTGGATTATTTATTTACTCTGGAAAAGTTCATCTAAGGTCCTAGTCCTCCCAGGCCCTTGCTCATAGCATGCCCTCACCTGGAATGCCTGCCCAATGTTCTGTATCTTTTCTGTACATCTTTTAAGGGGGCAACTTTGACTGTCTCAGTCATACCTGATCATCCTCCTTTCTCCTGTGTGTGTCAGTGTGTGTGTGCAAGTACGCATGGGATGGAACCAAGTTGCCCACACATGCTAGGCATGTGCTCTACCACTGAGCCACAACCCCAGCCCTGTACATTTTATCATTCACTCTCCTCCCCATCCATTTAGAACTGAGCACATTCTTATATTATTAAATGTTTACGGTCCTGTATGCAGGATCACTGAAGAGCAGGAACACTGCTTCTGTCTCTGTGACCCTAGGGCCCTGATACAAACAGGCTCTTGAAGCTTCTGTTGCCAAAGCTTGCTGGCTTTATTGACACTTTAAAATGGCATGTCTGCTATTATTACAGCTGATGTGACTGGATAGACTCAGAGGTATGTGTGATGGCAAGATGAACTATGGCTAGACATTAGTGATTTAATTAAAATCTATTCAGTGACTGCCCATTGCTGTGAATGTGGGTTTTCTATTTAATATCAACTAAATTCAAATTGACTTTGAGGTCTTGGTAGAGTGTCTGCCTATGTGTTATATTTTTTAAATTCACTGAGGTCTGAACAATTGCATGTTGAACAGAAGATGCTGTAAAATGCATGTCTTTAAGCTGGGTGTGGGGGCGCACGCCTGTAATCCAAGCGACTCGGGAGGCTGAGGCAGGAGGATCGTGAGTTCAAAGCCAGCCTCAGCCACTTAGCGAGGCCCTAAGCAACTCAGTGAGACCCTGTCTCTAAATAAAATACAAAAATAGGGCTGGGGATGTGGCTCAGTGGCCAAGTGTCCCTGAGTTCAATCCCTGGTTCAAAATAAATAAATAAATAAATAAAAATTAAAAATGCATGTCTTTAACTGTTGTCTGTTTTTTTCCTTTCAGGTCTTATCACAATGGCTATACTTAGAACGTGAGCAAGGAATTCAACTGACTTCTAAAGTAGATTTATCTTGAAAATATGAATGTGGACTGCCTTTTATCTCTATTCACTCCATTAACATGCTACAAACTATTGAATGATTTCCAATAACTGCACATGTATAATATATATTTTAAATTCCTCTATAATTTTATTTGAAGGACGCCAGCACATTATTTTACAGACAACAAGGATGCTTCTGAGTGACACCTAGAAAACTATTTGAAGAAATTCTTTTTATATCTATGCCTGTTGTGCAAAAGACTTTAAAACATTTGTTATTTTCTCATCATTTTTCTAATTCACTTTGATTGATAAGGGTCGTGTGTCCTTCAAAGCTCTAAAGGCTGAAAAGAGCAAAATGACCAGCCTAAAAATAAAACTACATTGGCTTCCTAGCTACGAATATCAATGTTACCATGTAAATTATACCTTGCCCTCTATTATAGTAAACAGTTGCTATGGTGTTTCTGAGAGTTTTACAGTTAACATGTAGAGGTATAAGGTACTAAGGGATCATGCTTATCCTAGGGTCTCACAGAAGACAGGACATATTTAATTCATCTTGTGAACTACAGATGGGTTGTGGTCCATACACCAAGCATATGGGTTTTTTTAAAAACCTAATTGAAGTAGGTTGACCTATTTGGTCCAGAATTCTAAGGGAAGGTAGGCGTTTCTTTAGTTAGTTGGTTTGCCCTGGCTTTACCTCGGGTTAATGCTTTATGTTAATGGGGGGGAAATCCCTTTATCTTTTCTCCTAAGACCCTTGCCTGCCTGACTGTAAGTGACTTGCCCAGATTGGGATTATCAGGTATCAGACGATTTCTGTAGAGATGACTTTTTCACCTTGAAACTCTTAAGCTGAGAATGGAAAACCCTTGATACCTGTGTCTATTTTATATCAGTCACTGAGACATTTTTTAAGTTTTTATTTATTAAAAGTTTTTATTTATTAAAACTTTACCAAAAAGTCCCCTAAGCACAACTATTTACATTTCTTTATAGTCTCTGATCTCTAATACATACGTATATATATGCACACATATATGCGCATATATATATATATAATATGCAGTTTTAATTGTTATTGTCATAGCAACTGATCTTTTGTCTTAGGATTTTTATCTGAAAGCACAATGCATTGAGAGTCTCTTGAAAATCATCTTTCAGATCTTTTTACAGAATGAATTTATGCACTGCTACTGTAGCATTCTCAAGGAATATGCGGAAACACAAATGTATGCCTGAAGTTGGCTTTTGGAGGAAATAGTTCTGCTTCTAAAAGCTTTTATGTCTAGTCTTTCATAGAAAATCATGTTTAACCATTTGGGGAGCATAAATCATTCAGTGGCTCATGTCTGTACATTGTTTAATGACCGAGAAGCACATAAATATAATCTACTTTGAACTTTGTTAAAAAAATTTTATGTTTGAGAGGCTCTCTTATTTCTCTCCATTTTTCAAGGTGTGTGTGTGTGTGTGTGTGTGTGTGTGTGGTAACATTGCAAAGAACAGAAATTACTTTTAAAAATAAAAAATGGAGACCTGAGTTTCACATTGATTTAAACAGTTTACTTGGTTTAACTCAGAAGAACTCAAAGAATTTTAACTCTATTAAAGTTGTCTCATATTTCTATGAGTTAAATAGGGAAAATAAGAACAGTGAAATGTATGAGCTACAAATGTCCTTAGTTTCTTATTTTACCAAGGTGGTTGATCTTTTTTTTTGTTTTGTTTTTTTGTACTGGGGATTGAACCAAGGAGTGCTTTGCCATCGAGCTACATCCCAGGTCCTTTTTTAAATTTTGATTTTGACACCACTTCTCACTTAGAGTCTAGCTAAGTTGCTGAGGTTGGCCTTGAACTTGGAATCCTCTGGCCTTAGCCTCCCCAGTAGCTGAGATCACAGATGTTTGCTACCACACCCAGCTAGTTAATTTGTTGTTTAAAAAATATTTTTGATTGTAGGTAGACACAACACTTTTTTCTTTCTTGCAGTGCTGGGGATTGAACCCAGGGCCTGTACTTGGTGAGGAAAGCACTCTACCAACTGTGCTATATCCCCAGCCCTGACATAACACTTTTATTTATTTATTCATATTCATTCATTTATTCATTCATTCATTTTTATGTGGTGCTGAGAATTGAACCCAGTGCCTCACACGTGCTAGGCAAGCACTCTACCCACAACCCCAGCCCATAATCATTCTTTTTTTTTGGTGAGGGGATAAGAGGGATGAACTCGGGCACTCAACCACTGAGCCACATTCCCAGCCCTATTTTTTATGTAGAGACAGTCTCAACTGACTTGCTTAGTACCTCACCTTTGTTGAGGCTGGCTTTGACCTCGGGATCCTCCTGCCTCAGCCTCCCAAGCTGCTGGGATTACAGGCGTGCATTACCACACCTAGTTCCATAATTCATTCTGAATCTTACTTTCTGAATAGGTAACAGTCATGGTTCAAAAACTAAAAGCTATAAAAAGGCATAGAGTTAAAAAAAAAATCACATCTTACCACCCTGTCTACCCAGCCCTACAAATGACCACTTTTATTGTTTTAAATATATTTCTAAATGTTTCTTTATGTGAAAAAATGTAGCCTTGTTTCCTTTATATCTAAATGATAGAATTTTGTGAGTGGTTGGAGAGCTGGAACTTGAGCTAGCTCTGGATCAGCAAGTTTGGTTTATACATGCAGAAGAGCTGAGTTCACAAGAAAAGGCAAGGAAGTACATGCCACCAGGTGAGGAGATTTGTTTTTAACCAACATCTACAGAGAGATTTGAGACTGTGATGTGTGTGCCATTATCTCCATTCTACCATGAAGAAAATGTTTGGCCACCATAATTCAAGGGGAAGAAAGTAGAATGTGAAAGAAGCAGCAAGCTGCCAAGGGGCCATAGGTATTTGTAAGATCAATCATGGAAGAAGCAATGAAGTGGTTGTCATTGTGAAATCAAATATGATTCATCCTGAAAGTAGCTGGCAAACAGGAAACTGCAGCAAGAGGCATGGCAATGGTTATAATTATCTGTCACTGCAGGTGTTTCTGCCACCTGGAAATGGCTGGGTCAGCACAATTCTGCCGCCCTAGTTCACTCCAAAAGGAGGTGTACCAAGTCAGCCTGTAGAGTTTTGGGTTTCTGGAAGGATTCTGGAAGTGTCTCCTAGAAATTTTCCATCACTGAGCAATTAATTCAAGGACTATAGCAGCTGCTGAGGGATACCTACAGGGTTTCTGTCCCCTGGGGAAACAGGTTAAGCTTTCAGAATGTCACTATTGCCAAAGAGATGGAAAGTTTCAAAGATCACCCAATGCCCTGACATTTAGGGAGAACATGCCTCAAAAGAATTGAGCCGGGCGCGGTGGTGCACGCCTGTAATTTCAGCGACTCGGGAGGCTGAGGCAGGAGAATCGCGAGTTCAAAGCCAGCCTCAGCAACTTAGCGAGGCCCTAAGCAACTCAGTGAGACCCTGTCTCTAAATAAAATACAAAATAGGGCTGGGGATGTGGCTCAGTGGCTGAGTGTCCCTGAGTTCAATCCCTGGTTCAAAAAAAAAAAAAAAACAAAAAAAAACAAAAAAAAACAATTGAGCCCTAAGGAGAATTTGGGTGAAACTGGCTAGAGGATTGAAATGGAGGAGCCCAGCAGGGCCTGGCTGGACGATACTACAGCAGAATGTCAAATTAGTGATTATTGCACTTGGAAGATATGTGCTACACCTATAAACTGGAAGTAATAAACAACATACCAGAGCAGAACTTCAGCCTATGGGATTAAGTGCCAAAGAGAATAACAGAGTTGACCCAGCTACAGAGCATTAGGATGAGGCCTTGTTTGGTGACCACATCAAAGATCCTTTAAGCCATAGGCAGAGAAAGGAGGACTAAATGAGGACACTGGTTTGGAGGGGCTTTCCATGACCAAGAGAACAAAAATGAATGGACTAAACTCAATTTGGCTATTTCCCTTATTTTGTTTTTTTTTCTCTGATTTGCCCATTATTTAGCTAATCACACACACACAAAAATCACCAAATTAAAGGACACCTACTCTCAGCTATGTCAGCTTCAGTACCTAATAAAAACAGCCCAGTTTCAGGAAGATGATGGCAGGGAATGTCCAGCTCACTCAATGTGCTTTCCAATTAGCTGAGCAATTGCTTTGTGAATCACCGACTTAATGAGAACAAGCTAGGCAATTCAGGATATGATCAAGCTTGGTGGCAGGCAAGCGTGTTTCAATGGAGTGAAAAGAATAAATGATTTCAGGAGGATGGAGGTAGATTTTAGTCTACCAACGTAGAGAAAAACAGTACACAATCCCACTTGACAAAATAAAATATGAACTGTACTAATGTTAAGAAAAATGTGCTAAACGCTAAAGAAGATAGCAGAATGCAAATTTAGTACACACATGTGGATGAAATCCCACAGAAAATCGATTTTTTGTCAATTTTTTTATTTGTTCTATAGTTATACAGTAAAACACTTTTGCACAATCATAAGTTATGGGAGGTCAAGGCTTAGAGAATTTAAACAAAAACTCTCCTAAAAAATGTATTTTTGGAGCTAATTATTGTACTAGGTAACCTATATCTTTTGCTGTTCTCAGGCTGTTAGGGAACAGGCGTTCTCTATTTGTTTGTGGTTCTTTTTAGAACCACGTACACTCCATGTATTTTGGAGTGCAGATTTGGGTTCACAGCTGAAACTGTGAACTCTGCTGAAAATATAGTTCCTGTCGCATGCACAGCTTCTCCTCTACCAACATCCCACACCACTGCGGGACCACATTTGTGACAATCCAGAAGCTACACTGATGCATCGTTATCCTGCAAAGTCCACATTTGGTCAGGGTTCACCCTTGCATGGCACATCTATGGGTTTGGACAAATGTATGATGACATATATCAGTCAGTATGATACAAAGTTTTACTGCCCTAAAAATTCTTTGTTGGGTCAGGCGCAGTGGCGCACACCTATAATCCCAGTGCATTGGGAGGCTGAGGCAGGAAGATCGTGAGTTCAAAGCCAGCCTCAGCAACTTAGCAAAGCCCTGTTTCAAAATAAAATACAGCGGGGGAAGGGTGGCAAGAATGGAGGAAGGATAGATAGCATAGAGGGAAGGGAGGGGTGGGGGCGGGGTGGGGGGTAAAAATAACAGAATGTGTGACAGATACCATTGCCCTGTGTACATGTATGAACGCACAGATGGTGTGACTCTACTTTGTGTACAACCAGAGAAACAATAGCTGTACTCCATTTGTACTCAATGAATCAATAAGCAAATAAAAAAATAAAATTATCAGAGAGACCATTCGGCCTTTGGATTTTTGGGATTGGCTGATCTCACTTAGCACAACAGTGTCCAACATCATCCATAAAAAAAAGATGAAAAAAAAATAAAATACAAAAAAAGGCTGGGGATGTGGTTAAGTGCCTCCAGGCTCAATCCCCATTACAAAAAAAAAAAAAAAAAAAAAAAAAAAAAAAACCAACAAAAAACATTGACAGAAGCTAAGAGAACAGAGAATGTAGTATAATGAACTTCTCCTATGCACTCACTACCTGCCTTCAGAAATGACCAACCATGGCCAATCTTAGATTTTGTAAAGGTCAGGAACACAGCAATTGGCATACTGGTTGTTACTTTTGCGGAAAAGGGGCTTCTTCTCAGTCATTTTTATTGTTTCTATTTGTAGCACTGGGGACGGAACCCAGGGCCTTGTGAATGCTACACAAGAGCTCTGTAACTGAGCCATATCCCCAGCCCTCAGCCATTTTAATTAAATTTATTTATTTAGTGGTACTGAGGATTGAACCCAGAGGTCCTCTAGCACTAACCTATATCCCCATCTCTTTATTTCATTTTTTATTTTGAGACCATGTCTTTTTTTATTTTGAAGCTTTATATTTTATTTATTTATATGTGATACTGAGAATCAAACTCAGTGCCTCACCCATGGTAGGCAATGCTCTACCACTGAGCCACAACCCCAGTTATGTTGCAGATGCTGGCCTTGAACTTGTACTCCTCCCGTTCCAGCTGCCTGTGTGCACCACTGCACCCAGCCCTCAGTCATTTGTTTTGTTTTGTTTTTTTGGTACTGGGGGTTGAACCCAGAGGCACTTTACCACTAAGCCACATCCCCAGCCCTTTTCATTTTTTATTTTGAGACAGGGTCTTGTTAAGTTGCTTGAGGCCTTGATAAGTTGCTAAGGCTGGCCTTGAACTTGTGATCCTCCTGCCTCAGCCTCCTGAATTGCTCGGATCACAGGTGTGGGCTACTGCACCCAGCTCTCTGTCATTTTTACAGGTGGGTGAATTGTTCTGCAGTGACCATGTATTGAGCAGTTAACTATGCCAGACACTGTGCTAATAATACCTAGACCCTTGCTACTACAAGTGTGCTCTATGGCACAGCAGCATGGGCATCTCCTGGAGCCTACTAACATTGAAGAGCCTCAGGCTCCACCCGAGACCAAATTGGGGTCAGCAACCTAACAAGACCTCCAGGTAATCAGGACCTGTATTAAAAGTTGAGAGGCACCATCTGACTGGCAGAATAGCCTTCTAAGAATCTTGAACAAGGCCAATATTATCATGCCCAAGTTGCAGATGAGATGATTAAAGCTGAGGGATACCACTAGGCTTTTCCAAGATCCCACAGTTAATTAACTTAGGTCTGTCTGGCTTCACAGTCTGTGACTTACAGCATGCTTTCTTCCAGGGAGACTTCACTTTTGCAGCAACTCAGGTAAAAAAAATAGAATCAGAAATAATATGTGTACACACAACACAAATATATCCAGTCATCTTAGCTACAACAATAGCAGAAAACGAAACTGTCTACTCTGGTGCTGGCAATCTCTTGCTCTGCTGAAAGGTCTTTTCATTTATCAACTAGTTATTATGGTCTCACTTAGACAGTTAAATATTTCAGAGTGGTCAGGCAAAGAAAACTGGAACAACTATTAAAGTTACTCCATCTTGACAGTGACTATTGACCCAATTATGTATCAAATTGCAAACTATAAGCTCTCCCAGAACAAAGATTTGCTATAAACCCAAATAACTGGTAAAGGCATTTAAAAAAAGTGTATCAGGGCTGGGGATTTGGCTCAGGGGTAGAACTCTTGCCTAACATGCTCGAGGCCCTGAGTTCGAACCCAGGTTCTGGGGGACCCAGCTCTCATATCAATTTCTCATATGCTGTTGCTCCCTGCCTTCACCAGATGCAGGCCCCTTGACCTTGGACTTCCCAGCCTCTGGAGCTGTAAGAAATGAATTTCTTTATAAAAAATTTTTTTCAGACCAGTTTGACATGTATAGGCAGGAAGGACAGGTGGCTGACTGAGTTGCTACACCAAGAAGGGGAACCTTAAATGCCTGAATCCAACTGGGTCAATAGGTCCTTTTGTTTTCTGGGCAGCTTTTTGAAAGGAATATTACTGGAAAAGGTAGAAAAAGTGTAATGCCTGGAGCACACCTCCAGTTTAGCAGGAACTCATTAGATCTCGGGAACTTTTCTCCTCTGATCCTGGGAGGAGGTTGGGCTATCTCCTCTTTCACTGCCCTAATGACTCTGGAGACCTGCAGTAATGGATCAGCATGGCTACTCGGCTTTGCAATGAGCTGATGTGATGATTAATTAGCCTCTAGCAGGAACCTGATGAAGTTCTCAGGTCAAAGCCCCAGGGATCTAATTCAGAACAATCTGCTCTCTCTCTCTCTCTCTCTCTGTCACACACACACACACACACACACACACACACACACACACACACGAAGAGGCCTACAAAATGGCCTGGTGATAGGCAACGACCATAGGGATTATGATTGACTTTTTGACAACCACATAACCTGGACACAATGTGCTGTTGTGAAACAGTGATCCTACTCAAAAGTACTAAACCTAGGAGCTCCACAAAGCTAGTTGTCTTTAAGCAGGGAATCAAATTCTTAGTGTAGGGATGGGGCTGTAGCTCAGTGGTGGAGTGCTTGCCTAGCACGTGTGAAGCACTGGGTTTGATCCTCAGCACTATGTGAAAATAAATAAATAAAAGTGTAGTGTCCATCCACAACTAAAAAAAATTTTTTTAAGAATTCTTAGAGTATCTCCTCTGACATTTAAATAACAATTTGGATTGCTTTATCCCACATTCTAATGGACTGAATTAATATTTTGTGGCCAACTTGCCTCATATTAAAAAAATTATAATGAACAATACTAAGAATGAGTTGAAATAAACAAAAGCAAAAAACCTAGGGTAAAATAGTTAAGAATTACTTTAAGAATATTTTTAAATACTGAGGAATTTTTTTTTATTTACTTATTGATTCATTGAACACAAATGGAGTACAGCTATTGTTTCACTGGTTGTACACAAAGTAGAGTCACACCATCTGTGCATTCATACATGTACACAGGGCAATGGTATCTGTCACACATTCTGTTATTTTTACCCCCCACCCTGCCCCCACCCCTCCCTTCCCTCTATGCTGTCTATCCTTCCTCCATTCTTGCCACCCTTCCCCCCCACATTATGCATCAGTAGATGAATGGATAAAGAAACTGCGGAATATTTTTAAGAGAGTATTTTAATACCACATTTTAGTAACGTATTCATCAGTGTATTTTCCCTCCAAAATCTTCACAAAGACTTTTCTAAAATCCCTTTTTATCTCATTGATCACCTTTATAAGGTTAGAGAGCAGTTATTATTTATCTCTCTGTAGTAGATGAGGAAACTAAGGCCCACAGTTGATATTTATTGGCTCTCCACAAGAAGTCAGTTGTGGAGAGTAAGCTGTGCCCTACTGATTTACTCCATGATGTATAGAACAGTAGTTTTCAGGCTGTGCCTAAACCTGAGTTACTCCATGTTATAAAGCAGTGGCTTGCCATGAGTTACTCCATTTTGAATATAATACTGAGGTGGGATCAAGCTACACCTTGTTTGTACAAGTAAACAACAACCATCTGCTTAGTACAACCGTAAGGCACAAACTGATAAAAAAATTAACCATGCTTATAAAAATGACCACCTGTGAACTTATCAAATTAATCAGAAGCACACAAATGCATAGGCATATCACACTCATATTAAAAAAATAAACAGGCCTATAAGCTTATCAAACATGTTCAGACCACTGAATGAAGCAACCCCCTCACCCAAAGCCCATAAAACAAGCACCCCAAGATAGGACACAGCTGTACAATGACCCAGTGACCTGGTCACTCATCACAAGCCTTGCCCAGGAAAATCCAAAGTGACGAACCTCTGAATCTATTCTCAGGCTTCAACACAGCGTGGTTTCTCCTGCCCCTGGCAATACTGCATGGCCCACTCCAAGTTGCTGACACTTCCAGCTGACGCCCTGAAACTGACATCCGTCTGGACTTTGGTCTAGAATAAGTTCCTGTGCTTTGAAATCTCTGTGCCCTGCATACGTTCCTTAGTTGGTTCATAATCCTATCTGACCACCACGGTGACTCTGTCTTTAGGTATCTGCTCTCTGACTTTGCTGTCAGTTCAGTCTCCTGAACTGTGCCACCTTAGCTCCATTCGTCATGCATATTGAGGGCCTTTGCTTGTGGCTGTGATGCAGCCCAGAGCAATGGCACTTGGAACAGAGCACAGAACTAGGTGCATTCTGTTCTGTCTTTCCTCACTGTCTCACCGAAGGGGAAGGATGGAATGTTCTGGAAGGTGGGGGGTTCCTACTCAGAAAGTAGGGAACCGGGGCTGGTTACCAGGACTATAGTGTTCCCTGGCTCAAAGGCAGATATCAGCTCTCTTCTCTACCTCTGGGGGCTGGCTGTGGATGGAACCACTAGTCTGAAGTCATTTCTTCTAAAGGACACCAAGTCCTAACAGGTTGCTTTGTGTGTGTGCCACTGTTAAGGTGAGGAAAGCACAGTGCTCCTCATGAAGAGCAAGGTAAGTTCATGCAAAGGGGAGAGATCAAAACAGTCCAGAGGGCTGGGGTTGTGGCTCAGTGGTAGAGCACTTGCCTTGCATGGGGGAGGCCCTGGGTTCGATTCTCAGCACCACATAAATAAATAAAGGCATTGAGTCCATCTGCAACTAAGAATATATTAAAAAAAAAAAAAAAACAGTCCAGAAAGAAAATAACAATACAAAGTAATGCAGTACTGGTGATTGCACCCAGGACCTCACACATGCTAGGCAAGCACTCTACCACTGAGCACTACATCCACAGCCTTTTTATTTTCTATTTTGAGATAGGACCTCACTAAGTTGCTGAGGTTGGCCTTGAACTTGCAATCCTCCTACCTCAGCCTCCTGAGTCACTGGGATTATAAGACATACACCACCACACCTAGCTAGGAAAGTACTTTAAAATTACAAAATTATAGAGATGGAGAACAAATTAATGGTTACCAGAGGTAAGGATTGGGGAGGGTAGATATGACTATAAAGGAGTATAGGAAGGAGATCTTTGTGATGGTAAGTCCATGAATCTATACATTTAATAGACTGGCACAGAACTAGACACATATTGTAACTATATCAAATTTTCTAGTCTTTCTATTGAACTATCATTATGTGACATGTAACCATTGGGGGAGACAGGGTGAAGGGCAACTTCTCATGAATCTATAATTTATTTCAAAATAAAAAGTAAAAAAAAAACCCTCAAGCACAATTCTGCATTTCTTTTAAGTGCCCTACAAAACGTTTCATTTTCCAATTTTTCTTTTGAAAGAAGCCCATCCCACCCCCACTCTATACCACTGCTCCTTGATTCATTTTTTTTTTTTAACCAGGGATTGAACTCAGGGACACTCGGCCACTGAGCATCCCCAGCCCTATTTTTGTATTTTATTTACAGATAGGGTTTCACTGAGTTGCTTAGGGCCTCGCTAAGTGGCTGAGGCTGGCTTCGAACTCGTGATCCTCCTGACTCAGCCTCCCAAGTCGCTTGGATTACAGGCGTGTGCCACCACGCCCGGCTCGCTCCTTGATTCTTGAGAACTAAAAGTATAGACTTCAGAAACAAACTTGCCCACTTGGCTGGGTGATGTAAGCCTGTAATCCCAGTAACTTGGGAGGCTGAGGAAGAGCATCTCAAGTTTGAGGTAGCCAGCCTGGGCAACTTAGGGACACCTTGTCTCAAAATAAGAAATAGATAAGGGCTGGGAATGTAACTCAGTGATAAAGCGCCCCAGGTTTAACCCCTCGCCAAAAATCATCCTTATCCCCATCTTAATTATCCCACTAAAAAAAAGTCAGAGAATATGTGTGACCTTCTTTTATTTGAATCTACGGACCTGATGTTTCAGGTGGAGCTATCCATTGGTAATGGCTTGAAAGACTGGAAAGATGCTATGTCTGACTAAGCCAGCTCTTCTCCCTGCCATGGATAAAAAGCAGAAGCATGTTAAATTCCTTTCACCCCTCAATGTGAGCAGAAGTATCAAGTGGGAAGGATGGAGAAGGGCAGGCCAGGAAGCTCTTGGTATTGAACTACCCCTGAAGTCAGGCACTCGGGAAGGAGGAGGAGTAGTTCAGCTACCCTCAGAGAGGGGCCATTTTGAGTTGAATGTAGAAACCTGAACCAGCTTCTCCTCCCCACCTCCCCAGAAGAGATGGACAAAGCCAGAGTCCTTCAGTGGGATCAGGTGGTGGTTGTCTCAGGCAGGTTATAAAGGGACTTGGGAAGGGAACATGTGCCACAGGCCATCAGATTTCAGACACACCCTACATCGCCAAAAGGCCCCAACTTGGCCTTCATACATTCCATGTATCTCCCTGAAACTTCTTCAGTACCTCAGTTGGTCCATGTAAGCCAAGAGTTGACATAAACTGTCTCTTTCATATTTTTCTCTAATTTTAAGTAGGAGGGACCTGAGTTCAAACCTAGTTCTACCACGTACTAGCTACAGGACCTTAGGCATGCTGTCTAAACCCTGACACCCCTCAGTTTGTTCATCCATTAAATGGGGGCAACTCCAGCCTTAAAGGGTTCGTAAAGCATTTGGCACCTAACAGGGGCTCGGCAAATGTTAGCCCCGTTTCCTCAGCTCATTCTTTTCCATGTGGATGCCACATTGCTCACTGGAAAGGAAGCTCCTCTTCTTTCTCCTTTAGTACCTAGCCTAGGGTTGGGCACACAGCAGCTTGTTAATGAGTCCTTGTTGGCAAGGCTAAATGGCACTAGTTGTTTCAATGATGCTGATGGAGACCTGAAATGGGCATTAGGGAATGCCAATATTCCATTTCAGAGAATGAAGGAAACATGTTGATTTTTTTTTTTTTTTGGCAGTACTGGGGATGGAACCCAGGGCCTAACACATGCTAGGCAAGCATTCTCCCACTCAGCTACAACCCCTGCCAACATACTGAACTCTTTACTTCCTTGATACACAGAGCAAATTCCTTCACATGGTAAAGCCTGCCTTTCATCCAGTTACGCAACCCCAGGAAGATTAGAAGGCAGTGGTTTTATGTATGGCTTCTTCAATAGTTTATCAGTTGGAGAGCAGAAAGAAGAATGGATTACAGACTAACGAGCTATTTGCCATAGAATTGTCAAAGACAGCAATGAAATCTGAAATTGACCCAGTTGTATATACACCCCAATCACTGTCTTAGGACTACACTTCAGTGTATGGTGCAAAGAGGAATGCACCAGGAAGTAAAGACCAGAGCTATAGCCCCACACTGGGTCATTCATTCTCTCCCTCAGCCACGGCAGACCCTCAGTAAATATCTGATGGCTCATTAAGTGAATGACTATGCTCTGTTGGATAAACTTCAGACAAGACCCTGCCTTGGTGGAATTTACTAAGTCAGTAGTTGAGTGACCTACAGGAAGTCTCACTTTGCCTCTCTGGGTCTCATGCTCCTCATCTGTCTGATGGTGACAAATATATTAATCTTTTTTTTTGTACCAGGAATTGAACCCAGTGGTGCTTAACCACTTAGCCACACCTTCAGCCCTATTTTATATTTCATTTAAGACAGGGCCTCGCTAAGTTGCTGGGGCTGGCTTTGAACTCTTGATCCCTCTGCCTCAGCCTCCCGAGCAGCTGGGATTACAGGCATGCGCCACCATGCCTTGCTCTATTTATATCCTCAAGCAACTATTAGAATTATAGGAGGGAATGCAGAGGCAAGAGCTGAGCAGACTGTGATTGTTTTCTATTATTGTCTGCTATGTAATAGTTACATGAATAGCTTGTGATCATTTGAAAATGATGTCCTAAATCTATTTCAAGCATGCTCTGCCTATGTCATTTTCTTTCCTTACGTGTTGGCAAGCCAGGCAAAACTAGAGAGAATAGGAGAGACAGTTATGCTCTACTGGACTAAATATCATAGACAACAGCACTCCATTTTGGATTCTTACATGGTTTGGATTTCTGATATGGTTCCTCTTATAGGTGGAATCACATTCCCCAAAAAGGTATGTTGAAGTCCTGTGAATGTGCCCCTATTTGGAAAAAGGTTTTTTGCAGGTGTAACGTTTGCCACTATAAACATCCAGCTACGAGTTAAGAAAAGGTCTTAGGGTGGGCCCTAGTCCAATATGACTGCTGTTCTTTAAGACGTAAATTTGGACACACACAGAGAGGAGAACATCATGTGAGACACAGAAGAAAGAAGATCATTTGAAGATGGAGACACAAATTGGAGCTGTCCAGCTGTAAATAAAACATTCCCCAAACAGAAACAGCACCCCCATCCTCTGCCCTCTGCCCTCCATGTAGTCTTGGTTCAGACTGTGATTGTTTTCTATGTACATGAATCCACATGAAAGTGATGCCTTGGCTCAATCACATGGACACATGCACCTTTAGAATGACACAAGAGCCTGTGTGCAACACTGAATTACATTCCATATTTTCCAAATATACCAAAAGGGAACTCTCTCAAGTTTGATGGAGAAGAGCAATGGCCTGCGGGCATGGGATGCACACACAGTGTGGGGTATACCAAACCAATAGCTGCTGCCTGCTAGCCTTATGCATGCAGACTATCTTGGGAAAGCTGTGGAATCCATTCTGGGCTCCAATAAAGGCCAAGGAGCTCTCAGGAGAACCAGCCTCATCTAAGGTTTACAAGTGCTATAGTGTCATGTGTTTTCAAGCCAGGCTGCCCCTTGTCTCCACCTAGACTCTTTGGTGGTTAGCAAATAGTAATTTTCAAAATAGTATGTACCCACTGATTAAATGAGTCCTGCAGAAAGGATGTCTTCTTTTGCTTAGGATAGCAGCTTCTGGTTGGTCCAAGTTGTCAGTAGCCATCAATGGATTGTAAAACTAGGGAGGAAAATTTGTCTGAGAAACATAATTATTTACAGGGTCTCAAAGTAACTCCCCATACATTAGTTCTGAAGAACAAATAGAAAAATGGAATCTTTACAGTGAAAATAACCTGGAAGACATCGTCCTGACCAAGGAATCAATGTTAACATCAACAATAATCATCACTAGCTTATTTGTTTTACTTCTGCCAAAAAACATAACCTGACTCATCATTCCAGGCAAAGGACATATCAGGACATACCAGGCAAATTCAAACTGAAGGACATTCTAATTGATCTGTACTCCTCCAAAAGGCCATTATCATAAAAGATTGAAAAAAAAAAGGCTGAAGACTGTTCCAGACTTACAGAGATTTAAGAGAACTAAGACACATGACAACTAATTACAAATGTGACCCTAGACTGGATCATGGATGATTAAAAAAATAGCTATGCAGGCCATCATTGGGACAATTAAAATTTGAAAATGAACTGTAGATTACATGATAGTGTTCTGTATCAATGTTACATTTCCTGAGCTTAATAACTCTATTGTATTTATATAATAGAATGTCCTTGTTCTTAGGAAACAAAAACACTGTAGTATTAAGGGGCAAAGGGACACAGTGTCTGCAACCTTCTCTCAAGTGTTTCAGGCAAAAAATTCTGTGCGCGCCCTGTCTGTTTGTATGTGTCAAGAGAAACAGTGATAAAGGAAATGTGACAAGACCTTTATAATATGAAAGTTCTTTTCACTATTTTGCATACATTTGCATAAGTTGCAAATTAATATTTTTCAAACATATTATTTAGGGGGTGGAGGGTCAGTGGTAGAGCACTTGCCTGGTATATACAAGGCCCCAAGTTTGATCCCTAGCACTGCAAAATGTGTGTGTGTTTTTATTTTAAAATATATATGTGGGGGCTGGGGTTGTGACTCAGTTGTAGAGCACTTGCCTAGCATGTGTGAGGCACTAGGTTCGATTCTCAGCACCACACAAAAATTAATAAAAAAGGTATTGTGTCCATCTACAACTAAAAAGTTAAAATATATATATATATATGTGTGTGTGTATGTTATTTGAGCATTTATTCATGTGCCTAAGGCAGTGCTCAGTGTGGGATATTCAAGGGAGAGTAGGTCATGGTGTCTATCCTTAGCTCACAGTGTGGGGCAGGAGGGACAAATAGAGAGGGGATCATTTTTGTGCGTGATGCCGGCTGCCGTGAGAGCTTGGAGGAGGAATGCTAAACCCAGATTTGGGGGGAAGGGGTCAGAGGAGTTGTTTACAGAAGAGACAGAGGGGAGGCTTGGTGAAGATTTGAGGCGCCAATGAACATGTGAGCAGAGGGGCTGACGGACTGGGATATGGGGAAGATGCCTGGACCTGTGGGCAACAAGAAGCCACCTGCTTCCTGAGGACAGACAACAAGGCATGGCAAGGATTAGCAGGCGTCAGGGGCCAGGCTGAGGCCGCCATAGCCTTGGAGGTAACATAAGAAGCACAAGCTTACGTAAGCAAAACCACTTGAGGTTGAAAGGTTGAACACAAGTGTGCTTACGGGTGACCTTTGCAGTGATGTACACTGAATGTCTAAGGGACATCAGCCCCCAGATTAATAAATATAAGTAAGCTGGATAAGGGCACAGCCCCAACTGGGCTAGAGCTGCTAATAATAAACAGCGATGCAGGAAGAGAATGTCAAGTGATCATAAGAAACTAAAGGAGTGATTTTTTTGAGAACAGGATGAGCTTTACCGGCAATAAGGATAAGGGAGTAGCCAATTAACACACAACAGGATGGAGAGAGATTGTTGTTAATAGGAAAAATTCTCAGAACAGCACCGGGTCCCCTAATAAAGGGAAGCAGCAAGGCAGTACTGCTGTTTCACAAGTCGATGGGGGAATGGGAATTTCCACTCAATTATGAGATCCAAGAGGCCACGTGAGAAAGTACGCGAATGTTCTTAAGCAAGAGCCTGGTGGGACTTGTTTTTTTCTTTTCTTTTGCGAACTTTAGTATTATGAAAAATTTGGAAAATAGCATTAGTTTCAACCACATAAAATTGCCAAAATTTAACCATTTGTGACCTACAAAAATGACAATTTTGTGTTCCAAATGGAAACAAACGCCTATATACCCATTTTCCCATTTTAACAGTTATTGATGCAGGATCAGTTTCATTTCATCCAAATCCTCCCACAGTAGCCCAGCAAAGGGATTGATTTGAAACAACAATGTCTGGGGGAACTTTTGTTATTCTTTTAAGTATTAAAATAGAGCTGGGGTTGTGGCTCAGTGGTAGAGCACTTGCTTGGCATGTGTGAGGCACTAGGTTTGACACTTAGCACCACATAAAAATAAGTAAATTAAGGTCCATTGACAACTAAAAATAAAAAAAATTAAAAAAAGTTATATATAAACCTAAAATTAACTGAAATATTCAATTTATGGGTCTATATGTAGCATTTTAGATAATTATTTTATTTTCACAAACAAAAAGCAAACGAAAAACAAACCAGTGAAAAATCCTTTTCCATCCTCGTCCCCTAGTCAACAGCTTTGAAGCCCTGTGCACCTGCCAACAGCTAGAGTCCTCGGAGGCAACCAATCAATATTACCAGATTTTGAATGTATTCTTCTGGAGCTGTTTTATGCATAGGTTAGTAAATAGATGGCAAACCACTCACTCTCCAGCACCTTGCTTCCTCCACTTATTAAATCATGAACTCATCCCATATCGACACATAAAGAGCAGCTTCCTTGTTTTTTACAAACACCTAGCATTTCATTTTATGAACTGTAATTTATTTAATTCATCAAATCACTATTGATCGACTTTCAGCCTGTTGCCAGTCTGCGGTGAATACAGCTTCTGCTGCAGGGACTGGCCTTACCCAATCCTCTTGCACAAGCACAAGGAAGTAATTAGGTAGGAGAAATTCCTTAAAGTGGAGTTGCAGGATGGAAGAGGATGTGCCTCTGCAATTCTGGTAGATTCTGCCAAGTTGTCCTCTTTCGGTTAAGAATTGTCTGCATGCTGTCTGTGCCCTTTTATCAAGCACAGTATCCTGGAAACTCCTCTCTTACTCCCCAGGCCCCATCCGGGACCTCTTCAACAACTCAAACTGAGAAGCAGCCCTCTGACCTCAGCTTACTGGTCTCCCTGAACTGCTCTTTGGCCCACCCCAGTCACTAGCCCACCCTTCCTCCCCTCTTCTTTCCCATAGGCCATCAGTTGCCTCCTGGCTTCCTCCTCCTTTCATGGTTGCCCCATAACCAGCCATTTTAGCTTTGCCAGCGTTGATGCCTGGACTCATTCTCCCTGTGACCTTCGGCAGCAATTGCTCTGCCAATTCCCAGCTCTGTTAAAACCCCACTATGCATTCTCTCCATCACCCACTCCCGGGCCACTAGCTATTGCTGGAGAAGGTCATGAAGTTGGCTCCACTACAAAGCCCAGCCAGCCAGCCTTAGCTGGGCCCCAAGGACTTCGAAGCAGTCCTTTTATATACCTGTATCAAATTTCTCTCAGCGATTGTTCCAACTCCTCTTCTCCTCACATCCTCTGCCCGACCCTTGCCCCAGAACACTCAGTCGATGGCCTAGCTCTGGATCTCAATGAAGGAATGCAGGCCAACGAGCAGGAATTCCCTCAGCTCCCCCTCTTCACCTCCTTCCCCTAGTTCTCTGCATACCTGACTGTGCCTTTGCCTCCCAGGCCCCGAGCCCCCTGGGAAAGAGGTACTTCCTCCTCAAGGTTGTTCCTTCCACTTGTGTCCTTGGCACTAGATTCCCCTGCCTTCTCCTCACTTGGCCCCAGGAGCCATCCTCCTGCTCTTTGGGGAAGCTCTTCCTCCTCACTAGTTTTTCCCCTCAGCCTAGAAACCCTTCCCTCATATCTGTGCCATTGTTCCACATCACCACCAGATTTTTCAAAGTCAGTGATCTTTAAAATGATACAAGGAATTTATGTACCTCCTGGCTCTACTTTCTTCTCCCCTGTTGGCCCCCAAATGTAATAACATAATCAGAAAATACTAAGAAGATAAAAATCACTCACAAGGGGGCTGGGGTTGTGGCTCAGTGGTAGAGCACTTGCCTGGCATATGTAAGGCCCTGGGTTCAATTCTCAGCATCACGTATAAATAAACGAATTAAATAAAGGTCCATTGACAACTAAAAAATTTAAAAAAAAATCACTCACAAGGCTACCACCCAACTATTAACATTTTGATGTTTCTTTCCAATGTTTCTTTCCAATATTTTTATTTATTTATTTTTGCGGTGCTGGGTATTGAACCCATGGCCTTGTGCTTGTGAGGCAGGCACTCTACCAACTGAGCTATATCCCCAGCCCACATTTATCTATATTTTTAACAAAATTGGATCATAGTATACATGCTGTTTTGTTAGAATGTTTTGGACATTGTTTTGCTATTTATTACTTTTCTGACCCTGGTGAAGTAAATTAACTTGAGAGTACAGTTCCTCCTGTTTAAAATGTGGACTATTATAGTAACTGCCTCACAGGGTTGTTATGATTAAATGAGATAAAAATATTTTTTTCAAAAAACACCACTCATCACAGTGCCTGACACATGGAAAGGTGAATTAATTTGAGCTACTATGCTTTTTTAAATTTTTTTAGTGCCTGAGATTGAATTCAGGGGGGCTTGACCACTTAGTCACATCCTCAGTCCTTTTTTATATATATTATTTTTTGTGGTGCTGGGGATTGAACCCAGGGCCTTGTGCTTGTGAGGCAAGCACTCTACCAACTGAGCTAGATCCCCAGCTCCCTTTTTATATTTTATTTAGAGACAGGGTCTCACTGAGTTGCTTAGTGCCTTGCTCGTGCTGAGGCTGGCTTTGAACTTGCAATCCCCTGCCTCAGCCTCCCAAGCTGCTGGGATTATAGGCATGTACCACCACGCTTGGCCACTATCATGATCTCCTGAGCATCAACAAAGATAGCTCTACAATAATTCAGTTAGTTCTGTCACTGCTGTGTCTAATATTCATTTGGTCCATAAGCACATATTGATATGGAACAAACTCCCCAAAGCAGAATTGGCGTGCCAAACCAATGTGTATTCGTAATTTTTAAAAAATGTTTTAGTTGTAAATGGAAACAATACCTTCATTTATTTATTTCTATGTGGTGCTGAGGATCAAACCCAGTGCCTCAGATGTGCTATGCAAGTGCTCTACCACTGAGCCACAACCCAGCTGCCTGTATTTGTAATTGTGATACACATTGCCAAATAGCCCTCCATTGAGTGCAAGTTACCATGATTTCTTTAAATGATAAAGTATGGATGGATGTAGAGGCTATTTCAAATTTTTTATTTTGCAGATATGAGTCCAGGCTGTGAGAAATATTCTTATAACTAATTTTTTGCATGGATCCATGGCCATTTACCCAAGGCAGAGGAAAGAGTATGAGTGAATATATAGGGATGGGGGTGCAAATGGTGTGTGTGGGAAACTGCTGGAATCAGTGACACAAAATGGAGAATGGCGAGAGATGAGGTTGGAAAATAGAGCAAGACCAGACTACAAAGGAATGTGAATGCCAAAGTCATTCAATCAGTTACTTGCTGAATATGTATTGACCACCTACTACATGCCAAATACAGTTGTAGATAACTTTGTTCACTGAGTGAGTCAAAGTAGGAAAAGATTGCTGCCCTGGGGGAGCTTACATTCTAGCAAGGAAATGCAAACAAGAAAAATAAAAATATGCCAGGCATGGTGGCGCACACCTGTAATCCCAGTGACTCAGAAGGCTGAGACAGGAGGATCGTGAGTTCAAAGCCAACCTCAGCATGGGCAAGGCACTAAGCAACTCAGTGAGACCCTGTTTCTAAGTAAAATACAAAATAGGGCTGGGGATGTGGTTCAGTGGTGGAGTGTCCCTGGGTTCAATCCCCAGTACCCACCCCCCAAAAAATATGTGTGTGTATGTATGTATGTATGTGTGTGTGTGTGCATATATATATATACATATTATATATATAATATGTATATAGTAGTAATATATACAATATATATAGTAAATATAATATATAAGTAGTATAATAGCAATATATATTATATATATATATTACTATTAGTTACTACAATTACTATTTGTGTGTTAGAGAACAGTAAATCCTATAGAACAAAGAAAAAGTAGAGCAGGCCAAAGGGGATCTGGAGTGCTAGAAGTTGGAATAGACAAGATGCACAATTAAGTGCAGGGGTTACCCCATTACAAACTTTGTACTTTCTCAACAAGGAGGAATCACTGACATAAGCGTTCACTTATATTCATCATCTTTGATATAATCACATATGACTTCACATATAATATTTAATGAATTTCTTTAAACCAACTTCTCTGGCTATGGAACCAACCTAGGTGCTTCAACAGATGAATGAATAGAGAAATTGTGGTATGTATATATACTGGAATATTACTCAGCCATAAAGAACGACTTTATGACATTTGCCAGTAAATGGATGGATCTGGAGAATATCATGCTAAGCGACGAAAGTCAATCCAAAAAAAAACCCAAAGTCGAATGTTTTCACTAATATGTGGAAGCTAAACCACAATAAAGGAGAGGAGAAGTTCAGTGGATTAGACAAAGGGGAATGAAATGAAGAAAAGGGGATAGGAATGGGAAAGCCAGTAGAACATATCTAACATAATTTTCCTGTGTACACATATGAAATTACCTAAGTGAACTCCACCATCATGCCCACCTACAAGAATGGGATCGTGCCGGGCGTGGTGGCGCACGCCTGTAATCCAAGCGACTTGGGAGGCTGAGTCAGGAGGATCGCGAGGTCAAAGCCAGCCTCAGCAACTTAGCGAGGCCCTAAGCAACTCAGTGAGACCCTGTCTCTAAACAAAATACAAAATAGGGCTGGGGATGTGGCTCAGTGGCCGAGTGTCCCTGAGTTCAATCCCTGGTTCCAAAAAAAAAAAAGAAAAGAATGGGATCGTAATTAAATAAGTTATATTCCATGCTTGCATAATTTTATCCGAATGGATTCTACTATCATGTACAACTAAGAAGAACCAGTGAAAATTTTGTTTTAAAGGGAACTTCGTAACACTACCATAAATGGAAACCCAGCAGCAAATGCCATGAAGGTCTAGAAAGAGATATCCATTGATACTTAGCATGGGCCTCTTCCTTTGCATTCAGAGACCAGTTTGTAAATAAGAATAAGAAGCACTTTCTAAACTGTGTACTTATTGTTTTTCAGGCCAGTTACTGTTTTTTATAATGCATTTGTCTAGCTAATGGGGTTTGAACCCAGAGGCACTTTACCACTGAGCTACATCCCTGGTCATTTTTGTTTTGAGACAGGGTCTCATTCACTTTGCTGAGGCTAGCCTTGAACTTGCAATCCTCTTGCCTCAGCCTCCCCAGTGGCTGGGATTCCAGGTGTGCCCTATGGTGCCCAACCACAGCCTCCTGTTTTACATGCAGCAGATGTGATTCATCTTCACAAAAATAGGAGCTAGGTACTATCACTGTTCCCATTAGTTTAGGAGGAAAACCAAATCAAGGAATAAACCTTCCCAAGTTTCATTTTGCTTCTAAGTAAATGGGGACAATAATGGGGATGTATAGAAGGGTCCAATGACTTTTGACCACTCCATGTCATGCTTTGGGGAGAGGGCAGGGAGGGGACAGAGACTCTAGCTACATCATTCCCTGACCCACCAGATGCCAGTGACTGAGACTAGAACTAAATTACTGCTTTAAATTACAAACACCTCCCCCAGAGTTAAATTTATTGGTCACTTTAATTTTCCTATGAAGAACTTTAATCATAATGTCTAAATTGATTTCAGCCTTGCTGGGGTGGAAGTTTTGATTAGAAGAGGGGAAGATGATGTGCTTCTGGAACACCAGCCTCCTTTGGAAGGAGACAGTGTGTGTGTGTGTGTGTGTGGTGTGTGTGGTGTGTGGTGGTGGGGTGGCACCTGGAGGGAAAGCAACAGCAGAAATCAAGGTGAGAGGAAACTAAAGACAAACTGTCAACTTCAAGTGTCTCTAATTCAAGTGCTTTGGGGAAAGAAGCAGAATATAACAATAAATAATACAATAGTGGAGAGAAAGTGTCTGGGTCCTATTAAGTTGCTCAGTCTCCATAGGTTACTACTGCCATTCAACTTTCTGAGAAGGCAGCCTTGGATTTTTCTTTTAAAGCCATTTTCACTCATAGGAAACAATATTCAACTTTGCCCTACTCAAAGAATCAGAATTAGACATATGTATTTCTCTGCTTTCATTTACCATTGAATAATGAGAATTCCACAAAGTTACACAGAAGAAACCAGGGTCCATGACAGGGTTATAGCAAAGAAGAGTTGAATATAATGTAGTCACCCAGGAATGTGAGAGTACTCCAATGCTCCATTTATGAAAGACAGGTGATACCCCATATAGAGTTATTTATTTATTTTTATTTGTTCCGTTTAGATAAACATGAGAGCAGAGTGTATTTTGACATATTATACATACATGGAATATAACTTCAGATCCTGTTCTTTTTTTAAAAATTGGTCATTTTGTAACATTTATCATTTGTCATTTTGTAACATTTATCATTTGGTAAAAATGCAGCTCCTTTCACCCCTATTAGAACTTGGTTCCTAAGCAAAGTCAATGGTACTACTTACCTGGACAATTACAAAAACTTTCAAGGTGGTCTCTCTACTTCTTTCTCCTATAGTCCACTACTACTAAGGCTTCTAGAGAAATCCTTATACACATGGTAAGAATAAGTAAGACTTTGTAAGGACATCTCTTTGCAATTACAATACTACACAAACCTTTACCTAAAGGGGCCCATTGGATGCTACCCCTTTCTACTCTATTTTTTCACTACCCATCAGTCAAATTACCCTACTAACTATGACTCAAATATGCCAAGACCTAAGTACCTCAGAGACTCTGAATTTGCTCATTCCTTTGCTGAGATGCTGTTAACATATGGATGTGCCTGGAGGATCCCATTCTTGTGATTGTACATTATGTGGAGTTTCACTGGTCATGTATTCATAGATGAATAGAGGAAAGTTATGCCTGATTCATTCCTCAGTCTCTTTTGTTCCCATCCCCCCTTCCCTTCATTCCCCTTTGTCCAGTCCAATGAACTTCGATTTTTCCCGCCACCCTAGAATTATTTGTTCATTCATTCATTCATTCATTCATTCATTCATTTTTGCAGTTCTGGGTATCAAACCCAAGGACTAGCACATGCTAGTCAAGTGCTCTACCACCAAACTACATTCCCAGTCATTTTTATTTTTATATTTTGAGACGGGTCTCCTGTGTTACCCAAGCTGGACTTGAACTTTTGATCCTCCTGTTTCAGCCTCAGGGTTACTGGGATTAAAGGCCTGAACCACCACACACACCTGGCCTGGTATAAATATTTGTAAATGGCTTGGAAGAAATTGGAGACCAAAGGAAAGGTTCTCATGGGAAAAAGAAAAAGACTAAGAGCAGAAGGGGTTCATCTTTGGTGCAGAAGGGGTTCATCTTTGCCTAATGACCCCAAATAGCCCCCAGATATGATGTGTAATACAGACCCTATGTCATAGAATAAAAGACCACCTATCATAGAAATTCCAAAGGCAAGCACATTGCCCCTGGTTTCACCCTGTAAGGAGACACCAGATTCTCTTGGTTGCCTGGGACTACACTATCTAGTACGCCAATGACTTCTTCTCTTGCCCGACATTTGGGGAGTCTCAGACAAGACTCAGAGAACCCTGGCACTTACACTAGACTTTCTATTTGTAAAGAGGGATTAGAAATAGCTTGTTGCTTGGTAACATGTACTTTATAAATCCTTAGATCTTTGGTATGGTAAAATAGAGCAAGTAGTTCTATTGTTTTATTTAGTTTTGTGTTTTTATTCCTTCTTGTCACCAAGATCCAAAGGGTGACACCATGCACGGAAACGTTCCAGGTACCCACGGTTCCTAACCAACAGGACCCTGGTAAGCATCTGTGAACTCAGATTTTTTTTCTGCCAGTAAGTGAGGGAGTTCGGGAGACCATGTACACATCTGTCACTGGGACTTAGCTTCAAGTCATAGCTTCTTTTTAACTGAATATTACTTTTCTTGAATTTCCTTGTTAACTAAAAGAAGTATGAAATTGTATGAATCTATTGCTAAGAATTTTAGGAGCCTCTAGAAAGAGTCCAGTCTGTCTATTTTCTAAACAAATTGGATTATCTTTTAAAGAAAGTGTGAACTTTAGCTGATCATTTTTTAAACAGTGATAAAATTGTGTTTGGCCAAATACCAAAACCCAAGACATACAAATTAAATTCTTCGACAGCACATATAATCTAATCAACTTTTGTTTTGACAAAATAAACATTTAAATATACTCTCTTCAGCCTCATTGATGGCTTTCTTATCTCAAGTAACATTTAACACAACAAACCCTTTTGAAAAGTGAGATCTCAAATCAAAACATTTCAATGAGCTACATACATGGACTACATAAATGAACATGTGCTGTCTGTGGGAATATAAAATGGTAACATCACTTTGGAAAACAATCTGACAAGTTCTTACAAAGCCAAACATACACTCACCATATAATACAGCAATTCTACTAGATATTTTCTCGAAAGAAATTAAAAGATATAAGCCAGGTGTGGTGGTGCACACCTATAATCCCAGTGGCTCGGGAGGCTGAGGCAGGAGGATCACAAGTTCAAAGCCAGCCGCAGCAACTTAGCGAGGCCCTAAGCAACTCAGTGAGACCCTGTCTCTAAATAAAATACAAAATAGGACTGGGGATGTGGCTCAGTGGCCGAGTGTCCCTGAGTTCAATCCCGGGTTCCAAAAAAAAAAAAACATGAAAAGAAATTAAAAGATATACCCAAAGGCTTAGACACACATATTAAGGGCTGGGGATATAGCTCAGTGGTAGAGGGCTTGCCTAGCATGTATGTAGGCCCTGAATTCTAATCCCCAGAATCACACATACAAAAAAAGCACAACCTTTCATAGCAGTTTTATTAGTCACAGCTCTGGTGTCCACCAAGTATCCAATGGAGCCCAGTGTGGTGGTGCACACCTGTAATCCCAGCGACTTGGGAGGCTACAGGAGGATCGCGAGTTCAAAGCCAGCCTCAGCAACTTAGTGAGGCCCTAAGCAACTCAGTGAGACCCTGTCTCTAAAGAAAATATTAAAAAGGGTTGGGTTGGAGGATGTGAGTCAGTGGTTAAGTGCTCCTGGGTTCAATCCCTGGTACCTCCCCCCCCCCAAAAAGGAGAATGGATAAATAAACTATATCACCTACATACAATAAAATATAATTTGTCAATAAAAAGTAGTGAACTACTGATAAAGGAAGCAACACAGATGAATCCTCTCAAAGACATTATTGCAAGCAAAAATAACCAAACATCAAAAGTATATACCACATGATTACATTTTTATGAAATTGTATAAAAGAGAAATCTTATCTACAGTAATGAAAAGATCAATGGTAGACTAGAGCCAGTAGCAGTAGGAATGGAGGAGGATTAACTGCAAGGAAGAATGGCTATTTTCTATAGCAATGGAGATGGTCTGTATCTTAACTGTAAGGCTAAAATGGGCACAGTCTGTAATATGCCAATTGTACTCTGACAAAACTGATTTTTAGACTGCATAAAAGAGCCTGGGGCTGGGGATGTAGTTCAGTAGTAGAGCACTCGTCTAGAATGTATAAGGCTTTGGGCTCAATCCCCAGCACTGTCAAAAAAAAAAAAAATCAGCCAGGCTTGGTGACACCTGCCCATAATTCAGTGACTTGGGAAGCTGAGGTAGGAGGATCACAAGTTGAAAGCCAGCCTCAGCAACTTAGCAAAACCCCATTTCAAACTAAAAAATAAAAATGGGGGCTGGGGTTGTGGTTCAGTGATAGAGCGCTTGTCTAGCATGTGTGAGGCACTGGGTTCGATTCTCAGCACCACATATAAATAAATGAATAAAATAAAGGTCGAGTAACATAAAAATAAATAAATAAAAATGGCTGGAGATGTGGCTCAGTGGTTAAGTGCCCCTGGGTTTAATCCCCAGTTAAAAACAAATCAGAATTGCTTTATCAATGTACATCTTTTGAAGGTTTTTGATATACACTGTGAAACTTTCTCAGAGAAGATATTATCAATCTACAGCATGAATTCAAATAGCACTTTCTGGGCTGGGGTTGTGGCTCAGTGGTACAGCACTTGCCTAGCGTGTGTGAGGCACTGGGTTCAATCCTTAGCACCACATATAAATAAACAAATAAAAATAAAGGTATTGTGTCCATCTACAACTAAAAAAAATTATTTTTTAAAAAATAGCACTTTCCCTAAATTTTCAACAGCATTGTATATTATAAAGAGTTAAAAATTCCAGCTTATTAAAATGGCATAGGGCTGGGCGCCTGTAATCCTGCACTTGGGAGGCTGAGGCAGGAGGATCAGCAAGTTCAAAGCCAGCCTCAGCAATTTAGCGAGGCCCTAAGCAACTCAGTGAGACCCTGTCTCTAAATAAAATACAAAACAGGGCTGGGGATGTGGCTCAGTGGTCGAGTGCCCCTGGGTTCAATTCCCAGTACCCCCCCCCTCAAAAATGGCATAGGAATGTATTCCAAATCAAGTTGAAGGGAGTTTTAGCTAAACTCCTCTGACTGCCCTAACATGCTGGCCTCAATACTTTCCTTTCCAAAGATCCCCATCTTATGGAAAGATCATCCAAGAATAGGACTTGGTGTAAACTCCTGTAGAGTCTAACATAAGTCTAGTTAAGGAAGCAAACTAAACCCTTCCTCTCAGAAGAGCCAGACTAGAAATGGAAAGTATAATTAGGTTCCTCTGCTGGATAATGAAATTTTTAAGTATTTCCTTCCTCAGCACAAAGTCACAAGCCAGCTGTTTGCAACTTTCAAGTGCATCCTTTTTCATTTGTGTTCAATGGAGAGTTACCAAGCACACAAGCAATGCCAGGAAATAAACGAAATTGACGTTAGAGGGCTTTTCTTTTAGCCATGCAATAATTATCGAGGAAAAAGAAAAAGAAAATGCTCTTTTGCTGGTGGTTTGCTTTTTAGTGCTATTTCAACACTTCTAAATGCAGACTGATGCTGTGTTTTCATAGTTGATGTAGCTCTTGGCTATGTCTCTCTTGCTTCTCTGCAATGAACACACCAAGCTTATCTTTCTTTTGTTTTGTCTCAAGCTGTACTTACAGTACAAAGACAATTTTATGGTGAGTCCTTTCTCACTGGGAACTTGTTATTAATATGGAAATCCTAGGAGGATCATTTATTCACACAAAACAAGAAACCAAGGGGAAATTAGCTTCTGCATTTCATCATAAATCATTCATAATTCAGAGGAGAGGGGAAAGTATTGATGAGGCGGAACGAAATGAGTTTTTTGTTGCCAGAAAGAATAAAAACATTAGGTATGAAGCTGTCTAATTTCCTAATTTTTTTCTTTTTTGGCACAGGGGATTGAACCCAGGGCTGCTTAACCACTGAGCCATATCCCCAGCTACCTTTTTATATTATATTTAGAGACAGGGTCTTGCAGAATTGCTTAGGGCCTCGCTAAATTGCTGAGGCTCGATTATGAACACATTATCCTCCTGCCTCAGCCTCCTGAGCCACTGGGATTACAAGCGTGCGCCACCAAACCTGGCCTAAATATTTTCTTAAAGAGTTCTGAAATTCATGCCATCATGACTTTCACTGTCACCCTAACAAAGATGAAGGCAGATGTTTTCAGAGACTCAATAAAATTTTAAGAGGCAATAGGGATTTTATAAATGTGTACTCCAACTTTATTTTATAGATCAGCCACCAGAAGTTCAGAGAGGTGAAGAGATCTGCCCAGTCACACAGAACTAGTGGCAGAGCTGGAGGTAAAAGTCAGACCTCTTGACTGCTCTGGTCACAAAGATTGCAGTCTGGTCACTCCCCCAAAAGGCTGATGTGAGCAATTATGTTACCAATTTCCTTTAATATCAGTAAAGCCACAGAGAACTCCAATTGTATCCAAGTGGCAATTGGTCAATTTATTCATTTATTTATTTATTTATTTGGAACCAGGGATTGAACTCAGGGACATTCGGCCACTGAGGCACATCCCCAGCCCTATTTTGTATTTTGTTTAGAGACAGGGTCTCACTGAGTTGCTAAGGTCCTCACTAAGTTGCTGAGGCTGGCTTTGACCTCGCGAACCTCCTGACTCAGCCTACCAAGTTGCTTGGATTATAGGTGTGCGCCACCGCGCCTGGCTTGGTCAATTTATTAAGGATTTACTTAACAAATGCATTCCATTTAACACATTTCTTTCTGAGAGACCACAGTCATTAATTGTCTCACTCTTAGGTATGTCGAGCAATTCATCTATGAGATTCATCTATGATATATAATGCTGTCCACTTTTACATTATACCCTCTGACAATTAATCTCGTGTGTGTGTGTGCGTGTGTGTGTGTGTATGTATGTGCACATGCATGTGCACATGCACTAAGACTGAACCTAGGGCCTGGTACATGGTAGGCAAGTGCTCAGTCACTGAGGTACGACCCCATCCCCTGTTTACTACTGAGTGACGAACCACATTGTAAAAAGCCCCTGACACATCACTGCATTTTAGGGAAAGAAAGGCACCTCTCTGCTAGAGTACATATGGTTTCCTGGCCTTTTCTCAATTCTATAAATTTCAACTATCTGACAGCAAAGTCTACCTCTATGTGATAGATTATTCAAGCTCAACTTTTAAGATACTAAAGCATCTAAAAACACTTCAAATTGTAAATTAGTTATCCCCACAGCTATCTAAAGTATCATACGTGCATTTTCATCATGGATATTTATGCAGTTGCTTCTAGGTGAATTTTAAAAATTCATTTAGAAGATGAGATTAAATATATTCTGTAGTGGGAGTACTAATAATTCAAGGACCAGATTTATGCAGAATTAGAATCATAACTCATGTGCTTTTAATAGCTCACGATTTGCCTCAATTCTAAACAGGTAATAAAAAAGCCCACCTAGATACAAACTCTCAACCCATCCCCCTTTGCAATGTAGGAGATTTCTAATTGTGAGAGTTGTTCAACAATAGAATGAATGTTTATGAGGGAGTAGTCAGTTCATTACTATAGGATTTCAAACTAGGCTAAAAGATCATCTATCTGGAAATCTTTAAAGGATTTCTGCAGTCAGAGGTGGAGTAAAACACTTCTGAATTCCTTTAATTCTAAGATTCTGTGATTCTAATATTCTCTTTATATCCTACTTTGATAGTACAGGGGTTCTTCCATATGTGTACCTACAGTCACTATTATAGATGACCTGTATCAACATTTTGTACTTTGCTGGGGTTTTTTTGGTACTGGGGATTGAACCCAGAGGTGCTTAACCACTGAGCCACAACCCCAGCCCATTTTTATATTTCGAGACAGGGTCTCACTAAGTTGTTGAGGCTGGCTTTGAACTTGTGATTCACATGCCTCAGTCTCCCAAGCTGCTGGGATTACAGGCATGCACCACCACATCAGGATCAGTATTTTTGTACTTTCTGCTTGAAGATAGGATGGTATCACACTCATCCTGTTCATTGTGTAATTTTTAGTACTGATACTGTACGGAATACACTATGCATTGAATATACTTGAAATTACCAGTTTGATTGGTTGATTTGGCTTTCATGAATTTTAAGAAACATATTTTTTTTTCCTGAGCTGAAAATCCACCTCATTACTATAGTGAGTTTTCTTGTTGAAGCTCTGTGAATCTTTAAGGTAAATTTGGAGTGCTGCTCTTTCATAAGATGAGTAAAATAGGAATACTTAATTGAACATATATTTAAGGCTTAAAAATGGTTCTTTAAAAATATTTGAAAAATACATTTCCTCTTTCATTTATCCTTTTACTGACAATGAAAATTAGCAGACACACAGACACATCAGAAGAGATGCCAACACTATATACAATATAGTCATCTTTTGTTCTTACATTTTAAAGATGAGTTATAGGACAGACAATTTTAAAAATAAGAAAAATGAAACAAGCAAAATCAAGATTGCAAAACTATACTGCTCTGGGTTGAACCGTGTCCCTAGAGATACGTTGAAGTTCTAATTCCCAGTACCTGTGAATTTGACCATATATGGAAATAGGGTCTTCACAGATGTGATCAAATTAAGAGGCAGTCATACTGGATTAGGGCAGCCCTAAGTCTAGTGACTGTTGTCTTTATAAGAAGACATGTGAAGACACAGGGACACAGACAGAACCACACACATTGACAGTGGCAGAGATTGGAGTTATCTGTTTGTAAGTCAAGGTTTGCAAGCAAGCACCAGAAAATACTAGAGGGACATGGAACAGATTCTCCCTTACAACCTCCAGAAAAAACAAGCCTGCCAATACTTGATATTGGATTTCTTGCCTCCAGAATTATGGGAGAATAAAATTTCATTGCTTTAAACCACCTAATTTGTGGTTTAAAATATGTAAAAGTTACAAATGTTTTGGTCTGAAACTCGGTAAATGGAAAATCATTTAAGAAATGAATCTTCCCAGTTGGGCATGATAGCACATGCCTATAACCCCAGCAACTCAGGAAGCTGAGGCAGGACAATTGCAAGTTTGAGGCCAGCCTCAGCAACTTTGAGAAATCCTGTCTCAAAATAGAAATTTTAAAAAGGGCTGGGGATGTTGCTCAGTGGTAACGTGTCCCTGAGGTCAATCCCCAGTACTGCCTCCCCTAAAAAAGAAATGAATCCTTCCAATATACAAAGTCAAAGGCAACAGAATGGAGCACCAAGATGGAATCTTTGGTTTGGAGTATGGTATAGAAAGAGTTGTGGCATCCTGAAATACAATTAAAATAATACTAACTGAACAAAGTAACAAATTGTCTTACTGAGCTGAGTGAAGTGTATTGACAGTCTAGAGTACCAAGATGTGCTGATTAAAGTTCCTTATACAACCGAGTCTCACTCCCACTGTTTACTTTCTCCATCCTTACTCTTTGTTCTTGAACTCTGCAGTCTTTGTGCTGCAAAACTTTTTGGTTAAAGTGTTAATACTGTCAATTGTATGTGTGGACCTTCTTGTCTGTCAGTGATCTCCAACTTCAGCAACAAATATCAATGCGACCACACCTCATTTCATGAGTGGCTCTCGCATATTTACAACTGGTGCACTAAAGTTCTGGCACGAAGCTGGGCGTGGTGGCGCACGCCTGTAATCCCAGCCCTTGGGAGGCTGAGGCAGGAGGATCGCGAGTTCAAAGCCAGCCTCAGCAACTTAGGGAGGCCCTTAGCAACTCAGTGAGACCCTGTCTCTCTGAGTTCAATCCCTGGTTCCAAAAAAAAAAAAAAAACAGGTCTGGCACGTAGAGAAGCCAAGTGACAATGACAATCTTTATAGGCCTGTCCTCAGTCAACTAAAAGAATCCTGTCTCAGGTTCAGGCAACCATCATGATCCCAGGCATCTTATAAATATTTGTTTTCATCTGCTCTGATTAATTCCTGTAGGGCAACTGTCAAAAAATTTTTAGTGCCACAGCCATTTTTCCATGCTTGGGTACACCTGTATCAGAATTCAACATTCTGATTATTTCCAATGATGAGGAAAAACTTCTGTGAATATTTTAGATAACACTCGTTTCATTAGCTGAAGCAATTTAAACCAATTCTCAACTTCATTTCATTAGGATGGGATACATTTCTATTTTTTAAAAAACTATTTAATAATTTGGGATGGGCACAGTGGTGCATGCTTGTAATCCCAGCAGTTGGGGAGGCTGAGACAGGAGGATCGCAAGTTCAAAGCCAGCCTCAGCAAAACTGAGGTACTAAGCAACTCAGTGACACCTTGTCTCTAAATAAAATACAAAATAGGACTGGGGATATGGCTTAGGGGTTGAATGTCCCTGAGTTCAATCCCTAGTACCCCCCCAAAAAATTAATAATTTAATATGTGTGTGTGTGTGTGTGTGTGTGTAGTATGGGGATTTAACCCAGGGGTGCTCTACCACTGAGCTTCACCAAGCCCCTTTTTATTTTATTTTGAGACAGAGTCTTGCTAAATTGCTGAGGCTGGTCTATAACATGTAATCCTCCTATCTCAGCCTCCCAAGTAGCTGGAATTACAGGCAGGCAGAGGCACTTCTGTGTTTGGCATAGATTTAAATTTTTTAACAAATAATTTTTTCCATTAAAATAAACCCTTATGATTTTCAAATAGAAAATTGAGGTTTAAACAAATATTTATAGCCCGTAGGGAACAAGTGGAAGCACATGATTCTTGCAGAAAAGCCCTAATATATTAAGCTTGTATTTAATCAAATCAGTAGTCATGCTGATGAATAAGAGGTACTTCATAAAAATATAAAAGACTACAATTTATCGACATTATCTTTTTTCTGGATTTAATTAGAATACAAAATTGATCAAGGCTAATCAGGTTGAGTACAAATTGAGTAAAGCCCTAATTACATATTATTTTCTTTCCATTCAATTAGCTTTTATTCATCTTGCTCTTCCCCTACGTACTAATTCCAACAAATTAAACACCCAAGGATTCATGTGCAAAATAGTCAATCCTTAGATCGGTATGGTACAACTGGCTTAGTTTCAAAAATTGCTTTTAATAGGTAACTTTCCCTTATCAGATGGAAACTAACATTTACTGAAAATATTATTAAAAACTAGTAATTTTTAGAAATCATTTTATCTTGTTGGTTAACTGGACAGTTATATTTCATCAGACCTTATAGTCTCAGATGTTTGTTTATGACATTTGCTTTTTAATTCCTAAAAATAAATAGAGCTCTCAATTATTAACAAAAATCAAGGTAAAGCATTTTCTAGACATTTCAGCTTATAGATATATGACTGTATCTTCAACATAGTTCTTAGTTGGAAAACATCTTTGAAAATTTTACGTTGGGCTGGGGTTATAGCTCGGTGGTAGAGCACTTGCCTAGCATGTGTGAGGCACTGGGTTCGATTCTCAGCACCACATATAAGTAAATAAATAAAAAGAAAGGTCCATGACAATTAAAAAAATTCAAAATAATTTTACTACATTGAACTGAAGGTCATGCATAGAATTACACATATAAGTTCTGTAGATACACAGAATTTTAGAATTTTTTTTTTTAGGGAAAAAAGATAAATAGGAGCTCATCTAAATTATAGAATTCTGTTATTGCTCTGACTTGGTTTGGGGTGTGTATGGCTGTATGTGTTTCTCCAATTATAAGAAGGTTTTGGAGCTAGGCTATAGCTCAGTTGGTAGAGTGCTTGCCTCACATGCACAAGGCCCTGGGTTCAATCCCCAGCACCACAAAAAAAAATCTTGGTTCTTAGTTGAAATCTACATAAATAAAAGGAGAAGGTGACAGAGGAGAGTTTGTGCTGATTTTAGCTGTTGAATTACAGGAAGAGGATCCAGCACTGCTATTGCTTTCATCAGGAATATCTGAGACAGCCTAAGAGAAGAAAATGCCACTCATTCGTAACAGAATTCGAGACATCACTCTGTGCTCTCTGCCTTGTCTACACAGGAATGCCAAATATGTGACAGAAACAACTGGCACTAGTCACAAGGGCTGTTTCACAAGAATAGTATCACAAAATCCATAGTACCCAACAAACAAAAACACCTACACCAATAGTACTAATAGATAAAAATTCGTTCCTTTATTTCCCATTGTAATTACCAAAACATGCATTCTTAGGCATACTTTTCAATAATACTCTCAATCAACAAAACAGACAAAAATCCAAGGTAGACAAGATAGGCAGAAAGAGACTTTTTTTTTTTTTTTAGCATACTTGACTTTATTTTTATTTATTTATTTATTTATTTATTTAGGAACCAGGGATTGAACTCAGGGGCACTCAGCCACTGAGCCACATCCCCAGCCCTATTTTGTGTTTTATTTAGAGACAGGGTCTCACTGAGTTGCTCTGGGCCTCACTAAGTTGCTGAGGCTGGCTTTGAACTCGCGATCCTCCTGACTCAGCCTCCCGAGTCACTTGGATTACAGGCATGTGCCACCACGCCCGGCTTTGACTTTATTTTATAATTATTATTATTTTTGCAGTGCTGGGGATTGAACCCAGTACCTCAAGCATGCTAAGCACATACTTTGCCACTGAAATATTCTCCAGCTCTAAGCATGTATTTTCATGTATTTCTCTAATCCCTCTTAATCTCATGCCAAAATCTCCATTCTAAAAACGAATCTATGAGCTGGGCGCAGTGACGCACACCTGTAAGCCCAGCACTTGGGAGGCCAAGGCAGGAGGATTGCCAGTTCAAAACCAGCCTCATCTATTTAGCAAGGCCGTAAGCTACTCAGTGAGACCCTGTCTCTAAATAAAATACAAAATAGGGCTGGGGATGTGGCTCAGTGGCCGAGTGCCCCTGGGTTCAAACCCCAGTACCCAAAAAATAAAATAATAATAATAAAAAAATAATAAAATAAAATAAAAAAGATAAAAATGAATCTACCATATATGAATATCACACACATGCTAGAAAAAAAAGTGAAATTGACAGTATACATTCGGGATACTAGTTTTATAATTCTAAATCTATTTAATAATGAACCACAATTCTGAATATATCTAATGGCCAAAGTAGACTTAAAAGCCAAGTGAAAAATGGCCAGTGAATTCTAAAAACCCCATGTTGATACTCACCACACACTTTTTGCTGACAACTGGGAAGTGTCACAGGATGTATGCTAGTAGTGTCTTTTGAAAATCTCTTTGATTGTTCATCAAGCGCTATTTTACCTAAGACAAAATGGCAGATCAAGGTAGACATTTCTTATTTAACTTGCTTAATATGCTTTCCATTGCAAAATACTTGTTCATTGCAACTAATTTGTAAAATACAGAAAGTATAAAGAAAAAAATTTAAATCATTATTATCAGAACATAATCAATCTTCAATAAACCATGAATATGTTTGCATACATGACTGTTTTTTTTTTTAAACAAACTTGGGTTTTTTTTTTTTTTTTTGTACCAGGGATTGAACTCAGGGACACTTGGCCATTGAGCCCCTCCCCAGCCCTATTTTGTATTTTATTTAGAGACAGGGTCTCACTTAGTTGCTTAGGGCCTCGCTAAGTGGCTGAGGCTGGCTTTGAACTCGCGATCCTCCTGCCTCAGCCTCCCAAGTCGCTTGGATTACAGGCGTGCGTCATCATGCCCGGCTTACAAACTTGGGTTTGTAAATATAATTAAATATAATGGTATTTAATCTACTTTTTTTTTTATACTGGGCATTGAACCCAGGGCACTCCACCACTGAGCCACATCCCCAGCCCTATTTTGTATTTTATTTAGAGACAGGGTCTCACTGAGTTGCTTAGGGCCTCGCTAAGTGGCTGAGGCTGGCTTTGAACTCGCAATCCTCCTGACTCAGCCTCCCAAATCGCTTGGATTACAAGCGTGCGCCACCACGCCCGGCTTACTTTTTGTTTTTAATGATTATCATTTTGTTTTTAATGATTATCATTCAACAGCCCTACTACAGTTATATAAAATCATGTTGTAGAATTTAGTTTCTAACTAAATTTCTAACTAAATTCTACAACATGATTTTATATAACTGTAGTAGGGCTGTTGAATGAGCTTAATCCCATTCCTTATTTTAAACCTTTAGGTTGTTGCTATCTTTATTTGCCAAACATATGTGATGAACTAAATAGGCAAATTCTTTGTTTTTTTGATAAATTCTTTTACAGCACACAATGAACTACACACACACACATACACACACATTTATATATATTCAAAGATTGAGGAGAACCATCTAATAAAAAAATAAGACACTGCTATAATCTTCTCCCTGAATTAAATGTTAAAATATGCACAATGTTTCATATTCACATGATAACAATGTCTGGCCAAGAGAAAAACTGACATTTAAGTCTACATCTTCTAGGGTGGAATATATTTTGAACACTATGACCAGGCAAGGCGTGGTAGCCCACACCTCTAATCCCAGTGACTTGGGAGACTGAGGCAGAAAGATCACAAGTTTGAGGCCAGCCTCAGCAAATCAAAGTGACCCGACCTAAAAATAAAAAAATAAATAAAATGGATTGGGGATGTAGCTCAGGGATTAAGCACCCCTGGGTTCAATGCCTCGTGCCAAAAACAAATGAACAAAAAAAAAAATACTGGGACCATCATTAAAAAAAATGATCCTAATGCCGATTGTGGTAGCACACACCTGCAATCCCAGAGACTCTGGAGGCTGAGGCAGAAAGATCATAATTTGGAGGCCATCTTTAGCTACTTAGTGAGAGCCTGTCTCAAATTTAAAAAATAAAAAGGGCTGGGGATGCAGCTCTGTGGTAAAGGGCCCCTTGGTCAATCCCCAGTAATGAAATCATTGTCATCATCATCATCATCATCGTTATCCTAGAGACAGAGATTTCATAAAACTTCCTTAAGAATATAATCATGGCTCATAAAGCTCTGAAAAACATGACAAAAAAATTCCTCATTAAAGAAAATTAACGACTGAAGTTGTGGCTCAGTAGTAGAGCGTTTGCCTTGCATGTGTGAGGAACTGGGTTCAATACTCACCACCACATGTAAATAAATAAAATAAGAGATCCATTGACAACTAAAAAATATTTTTTTTTTGAACCAGGGATTGAACTCAGGGACACTCAGGCACTAAGTCACATCCCCAGCCCTATTTTGTATTTTTTTATTTAGAGGCAGGGTCTCACTGAGTTCTAAGGGCCTTGCTAAGTTGCTGAGGCTGGCTTTGAACTCGCGATCCTCCTGACTCAGCCTCCCAAATCACGCCCGGCTAAAAAATATTTTTAAAAAAAGAAAAGAAAAAGAAAATTAAGTGCGGCACAGTGGTGCATGCCTGTGATCACAGCCGCTGGGGAGGCTGAGGCAAGTTAAAGTCAGCCTCAGCAAAATTCTTTGCTAAAGCCAGCATTACATTAAAACATTATTTATAGCTACCTAATTTTTGTAAAAAAGTTCTTACATTTCCTACTTGAAGACTTACTTGTTCACACTTACTCCTAATGCTACTTATCATGTACAATATGTCTTCATTCACTTAGAGACTGTGATTTGGGGGAGGGTACCAGGGATTGAACTCAGGGGCACTTGACCACCGAGTCACATCCTCAGCCCTTCTTTTTTGTATTTTATTTAGAGACAGGGTTTCACTGAGTTGCTTAGCACCTCGCTAAGTTGCTGAGGCTGGCTTTGAACTCGCGATCCTCCTGCCTCAGCCTCCTAAGTGCTGGGATTACAGGCATGCATCACACCACAAGGCTGAGACTGATCTTTATTTCACATTCCTTCACTTTATAGAGTCCGTATTCTTTTTTGGGTGGGCGGTTGGGGGCTACTGGGGAACTGGGGATTGAAGCCAAAAGTACTTTACCATTAAGCCACATCTCAGTCCTTTTAATGTTTTGAGACAGGGTCTAACTTGCTTGAGGATCTTGCTAAATAGTTTGGTTGACCTTGAACTTAAGTTGTTAGGAGGCTTGCCTCAGCCTCTTAAATTGCTGGGATTACAGGTCTGTGCCACCATGCCCACCTGGCAGAGTCCTCATTCTATTTAGCACCACTCCCCCATACCCCCACCCCTGACACCCAGGACCTCCTTTCTGTATTGATGTGTGGTGCTGGCGATTGAACCTAGGGCCTTGTGCTTGCAAGCACTCTACCACTGAGCCGTATCCCGAGACCTAAGTACACTTTATCTGAAATATTCAAAGATGCCAACTTCCTAGCAGGTCTTAAACTGCTGATAGGGTTGAATGTTTTTCAACACCAGTCTAGGCTTCACAGCACAAACAAAACATTCCTAAGTTTAGTTACTGTTGTATCTTCATAAAACAAAGTACTTACTTTGGAGATGAGAATTTTCCAGAACTTATGTAGTTTTAGATTATAAAAAGTACATGCTGGGGCTGGGGTTGTGACTTAGTGGTAGAGCGCTTGCCTAGCAAGTGTGAGGCACTGGGTTCCATCCTCAGCACCACATATAAATAAATGAATAAAACAAAGGTTAAAAAAAAGTATATGCTGAGTTAGGTGCATTGTTAGTGAGATTTCCATTAATTAATCCAAAATACACAAATCACCAGGTGTAGTGATATTTCACCAGGTATAGTGACACACACCTGTAATCCCAGTGACTCAGGAGACTGAGGCAGAAGGACTGTGACTTCAAAGCCAGCCTCAGTAACTTAGCAAGACCCTATGCAACTTAGTGAGACCCTGTGTCAAAATAAAATATAAAAAGGTCCTGGGATGTGGCTCAGTGGTTAAGTGACCCTGGGTTCATTCTCCAGTACCCCCTTCCCCAAAAGTCACATAAATTTCAACTTCTTTCCCTATCATTTCTTCAGCCATCCTCTTTCTCATCATAATGGGTTTTTCACAATTATACACTTTTAAGTTTAATCTCCTTCCCATTTACCCATTTTTTCCTCCTTACTGTAGTTAGACTTTGTTCCAAATATATAATTCAATAGTGGTATTTAGAAAGGAAGAAAAGCATAATTTATGGAAGTTAGCACTGAGAAGCAGGATCTAGTTCTATGGAGTTTAAGAAAAGATACTTCTGTTCATCCAACTGCCCTTTTACTACTGAGTAGGTAGGTGGCTTCCATATATGAAATCAAAAAGAACCTATCCCTTCACATATATTGTTAGTGTTTAAGTAGATTGAAGTTATGCTAACTTATTCATATGATATCAATGTGTATATGTGCAGTAGTGGGACAGGAGTTGAGATGCAGCAAAATACTTGATGAATGACTCACTCTTCCTTCGTTCGTTTGTTCATTCATTCATTCATTCATCCCTACCTTATTTTAGAAAATATCTAAGGTACCTAGCTTGGTGAATTATACTTACATAATGAAAATCAGAACAGCCAGGCCGCACGAGTTGGTGCACACCTGGAATCCCAGTGGCTTGGGAGGCTGAGGCAGGAGGATGGCAAATTTTAAGCCAGCCTCACCAATTTTAGCGAGGCCCTAAGCAAATTAGCAAGACCCTGTCTCAAAATAAAATATAAAAAAGGGCTGGGGATGTGGCTGAGTGCTTAAATACCCCTGGGTTCATTCCCTGATTAAAAAAAAAAATCATAACACTCAACTAAACTGGAATTAATTTCTCCATTCACGTTTATATAGCACTTTATAGTTTTCAATGTCTTTTTTTTTCTTTTTGGTCCTGAGGATTGAACCCAGGGGCACTCCACCACTGAGCCACATCCCCAGCCCTGTTTTGTATTTTATTTAGAGACACAGTCTCACTGAGTTGCTTAGGGCCTCACTAAGTTGCTGAGGCTAGCTTTGAACTCTTGACAATCCTCCTGCCTCAGCCTCCAGAGTCGCTAGAATTACGGGCATGCACCACCTTGCCCAGTTTAGTCTTCAATGTCTTTATACATATTTCCATTTGGGTGAAATGGAAGAGCTATAGTAAGTTATTAAATACATTTGAAATAAATCATTTAAAAACAATTTTATATGAAATTTGTTTTTAGGGCTGGGGTTGTGGCTCAGTTGTAGAGCACTTGCCTCCCATGCATGGGGTACTGGGTTAGATCCTCAGCACCACATAAGCAAATAAAATAAATGCACTGTGTCCATCTACAACTAAAAAGGTTTAAAAAAATAAAATAAAATTTGTTTTTAGTTATTTCATAAAGGTGAGTAAAAGTTATATTTATTTCTGAGAGTAGATAAAGTACCTTTTCTTTTTTCTGCTCCAAGGATACTTGTTTTAGCAGTGTTGGGGGGCCTGTGACTTCTAAAATAAAACCATTATGATCATTAGAAAAAATCTGAAAAAATCAATGATTACTTCATCATAACAGATCTAAGCATAATACACTAAAGAGAACTGTGGATACTAGGTGATATCACATCACATTATTGCCTTTTTCTAAATATGGATAAATCTAGGAATACATCAACAGCAAATTGTCTTCTAATTCACCAAGATTTAGGATTTTGGAACCTGCAAGTCCAGGCTGGGACATGCCTTGAATCAAGTTGAGAATTGTGAATGAAGAAGTTCTTTAAAGTGCTAGAGATAACTAACGCTTATGAACAAGATCAGTCAGAGGAAGAGAATGGTGAAACAGGGTTAATGAATTGTTGAATTTTACATTTATTTTCACATGTTCTGTCACTTGGTTTTTTTTCAGTGTATAAAAATGATAAATCCAAACAAATGACATTTTCATTTCACTAAAAAGAAACCACTTCTTTGGTTGTCATAGAACCTGGAGCTATAATTTCTTCTAAGTTTCTAAAATTCTTATTTTATAAGCAACGTGGTATTTTCAGATAACATACACTTACATTGAAACTCAGCATGTAGGACTGGGAATAGGATTTGGAGGCAAACTGGTGTAACTCACACCAATTTGATGGAGAAAAACATTGCTAAAACCAAAGTGGAACAGAGGTTTTAAACCACCACTTTTCTCAGAAAACAGGTCAGTGGTTTCCTAGGGCAGGAAGGGTGATGGGGAGGGAGACAGTTCAAAAGATGATGACATTATTTAGAGTGTGGGAACTCTTCTACACCTTGATTATGGTTGTGGTTATGAAACTGTACACAATTACCAAAATTAACTGTGTACTTAAAAGTTGGTGGATTTTATTATATGTAAATAATACTTTGAGAAATGAAAAAAAAAGGGGAAAAGTGTAGCTGAGGATCAGATATACCATAGCAAAATACACTCCCTCAGAGATTTTGGTTTTTTGGTACCAGGGATTAAACCCAGGAGTACTTAACCACTGAGTCACATCTCCAAGCTCTTTTTTATATTTTATTTAGAAATAGGGTCTCACTAAGTTGCTTAGGGCCTCACTAAGTTGCTGAGGCTGGCTGTTGAACTCATAATCCCCCTGCCCCAGCCTCCTGAGCCGCTGGGATTACAGGCTTAGACCACCATGCCCAGCCCTCAGAGGTTTTTGATATTTCAAAGAACACAGATTTCAAGGCACCCCTTTCTTACCTTCCCAATCTATTTGGTGAGAGAAGCTGCTTGGGGTACTGGAATTAGATCAATGCTCTTTATAGAGGATGGTTTCTCCAAATCATGGTCATTCTGTGAAAGCAGAAAGCAGTGGACAATTGTAGCACCAATTACTCACTAATCAAGTACTTATGGAGATAGATGTTGCATGGGAAGGAGAATCCTTATTATTGAGTCTGGCTTCACCATGCAGCGAGCTCTCACCATTATAAAGCAAACAGGGAACCTAAGATTCACTTCCATAAGCAAGGGTTCCATTTGCCCCTTGGAAGTGGTGAATGAGGGGCTTCCCTAACACCCCAGAAAACCTAGAACATGAGTACTCAATATTAAGCAGTATATACTATATACACAAACCCTAAATTTCAGCTTTCCTTCTTGGATTTGGCCTGTGCTTTGCTATGGAAAACTGTAATGTTATGTCCAGAAAAGAACCCAAAATGATTCAGTTAAAACTAAGATACAAATGGGACAGCAGGATGATCTAAAAAAAAAGTTTACAAATTTATGTGGACAAAATCAGTACTATATAACTGAGGATTTTAAAATAGGCTCTCTTCATTTCCAAAACAAAATGTAAGTTATATATTACACGTTCCCTTTCTCCTCCTAAACTCTTGGAGAATCTCTTATTTACTTACTCATGCTAACACCAAATTAGAATTTGGCCAATTAAAGGACTCCAACATCTAATAATTGTTATTAGTACCAAAATATGAATAGGGATAAGACTCCACAAGGTATCTATTCATTCTTCAGAACCTACTCCAAAATCAGGGACAAATGTCCATCTAAGGTACTCAGGGCTCAAAGCAAAAGATGTCTTCTGTTGATGACCCACTTCTTGATCTAATAACTCCCAAATCTGGAAATTGACATTAACCAGAATCTCTCCTACTCAAATTTCAGTTCAATCTTACCATCACAAATGCCCACAGAAGAGAACACTAAACATAATTCAACTACATTAACTAAGCAACCATTATGTATAGAGACATTAAAAAATGTGAATGAGCTGGGTGCGGTGGCACACGCCTCTAATCCCAGTGACTCGGGAGGCTGAGGCAGGAGGATCATGAGTTCAAAGCCAGCCTCAGCAACTTAGCGAGGCCCTAAGCAACTCAGTGAGACCCTGTCTCTAAATAAAATACAAAATAGGGCTGGGGATGTGGCTCAGTGGCCAAGTGTCCCTGAGTTCAATCCCTGGTTCCCAAAAAAAAAATATTTATGCAGAAAATATTACTTAAATATCAAATGAGCTGAGATTTTTAGAAATTACAATGAAACTAGATAGCACAACACTACAACAGTGAAAATTTGAAATTTTGGCCAATATTAATATGTTATCATAATACCATACCAGGTTTAGACTTTTTTCCCAAGACTGACTTATCTGTATCGCAGTGCGTACCTCCCTACAAAAAAAGGAAAAAAAAAGAAATCAGTACTGTAGCTTGCCTATCAGAGGGAAAAGATATAACTGATATACCAATTATCAAAGTCATAATTCAAAGTAGAGTACTCACCATTCAAGCATTGCTTCTCTATTGACTACATCCATGCCTTCTTCCTGGAAGGTGGGAAGATGAGGATAAAGGGAATGTCTAGTTCTTGTACTTTTAAACAGTTTCATTTGGGTGAAAATTTTAAAATTTCATTTGGTTGCATCTATATTATTTTCATGAAACTATAGAAAATCTATAGCATAACCAGATCTCTAAATAAATATCTTGTTCTGTATTCTTCATTGTTACACAAACTACACACAAAGATCTATTACTTATGCACTATAAAACATCAGATATGCAAGGAATGATGAGATGAAAGACTTTCATTCTGAGCTGGGTACAGCGGTGCATGCCTGTAATCCCAGTGACTTGGGAGGCTGAGGCAGGAGGATCCCAAGTTCAAAGCCAGCCTCAGCAACTTAGCGAGGCCCTATGCAACTCAGTGAGACCCTGTTTCTAAATAAAATATATTTTTAAAACGTCTGGAGATGTGGTACAGTGGTTAAGTGCCCCTGGGATCAATCCCCAGTATAAAAAATAAAGTCAGGGCTGGGGTATAGCTCAATGGGTAGAGTGCCTGCCTCACAGCACAAGGCCCTGGGTTCAATCCCCAGCACCGCAAAATAAATAAATAAATAAATAAAGTCAAAGATTCAAAATTATTGATTTTCCCTACCATTAATATTATATTACTAGTACTCATAGTCCAAAATAAACTAAATGTCTATCAGTATGAGTTTGTGTAAGTACCTGATGGGACAAACATGATTTAAATCTAGTCATTGATATCAAAAAATATGTATCACATGTTAAGTGGGAAAAAAATGAATTGTTTATATAAAATTGTAAAAGAGAGGCACTCAGAAGAATGTTCACCAGAAACATACTGAATGTTGGTGAAAATGTGAAGAAATGGTAACTCTTAGATACTGATGGTGGGAATGAAAAATGATACAAACTCTGTGGAAAACAGTCTGGCAAGTCCCAAAAGATTTAAATAATTACTAAATGAGCTAGCAATTACATTTCTAGGTATCTTCCTGAAAGAAGTGAAAACAAGAACTCCATTCATGTCCTATTAAAACCATGTTTCATTAAAAGTACACTCTCATAGTATTTAATTTACATTTGCTTCTTAATGTGCTTATCTAAATGTAGTAAAAAATGTTAATGAAAAATCAACAGTAAAATAAAATTCTCTATTAAAAAAAAAGAACTCCAACAGATACTTGTACACCACCACCCAGAGCAGCACTAGTCACAACAGCTACAAGGTGGAAATGACCCAAGTGTCCGTCGACAGATGAGTACATAAAACAATGTGGCACAATCATACAGTGGAATATGATTCAACCATAGAAAGAAATGAAGTCTTGACACATGCCACAACATGGACGAATCTCAAAAACATTCTGTTAGGTAAAGTAAGCCAGGAGGAATACTGCATGACTCTATTTATGAGTACCTAGAGTAGTCAAATTTAGACACAAAAAGTAGAGTAAAGGTGCTGGGGGTGGTGCTGGGGTGGTAGCGAGAATGGGGAATTACTGTTTAAAGGGTTAGACAGTTTTTGTTTGGTATGATGAAAAAGTTCTTTTTCTTTGATACCAGGGATTGAACTCAGGGGTGCTGAAGCACTGAGCCACATTCCCAGCCCTTTTTATATTTTATTTAGAGACAGGGTCTCACTGAGTTGCTTAAGGCCTCACTAACTTGCTGAGACTGGCTTTTTAAAAATTTTTTTTATTTGCTCTTATGAGTTTTACATGATAGTAGAGTGTATTTTGACATATTATAAATATATGGAATATGACTTCTTATTCTTCTGGTTGTACATGATGTACAGTTACATTGGTAGTGCAATCATATATGCACATAGGATAGTAATGTCCAATTCATTCTACTGTCTTTCCTATTACCATTCCCACCCTTCCCTTCATTCTCTGAGGCTGGCTTTGAATTCAAGATCCTCCTGCATCAGCCTCCCAAGCTGCTGGAATTACAGGTGTGAACTACTATGCCCAGCTTGAGGAAAAAGTTCTAAAAATGGAGAAGGTTGCCCAACATTGTGAATGTGCCTAATACCATGAAGTATACATTTTTGGTGGTGCTGGGGATTGAACCCAGAGTCTCAGGGATGCTAGGTAAACACTCTGCCACTGAACTCCATCCCCAGCCTTCTAACTATATTCTTAAAATGGTAAAAAAAAATGTCTATTTAGCCCGACATTCTTAAAAACATATTCCACGCACAACAAATATCTCCATTGTGTGTGACAAATATGGTGCTAAACACTGTAGGGAAGCAGATAAACCTTCCCTAAAGAGGTCTCAAATAATACAGGAAGTGTTTATTCTCCAAAGTAAACATGAAAATAGCCTAGGGGGTACATAAGATAACCTACTGAGAAGCAGAAAGCAAAAAATATCCAGTTTTTATAGTTATATAAATGTATAAATATACATTTGTTTGTTTAAGATAGAAATTCAATTTACCTATTTGTCAATTTGTAAATATATATTGATTAAAAATAGCAAGAAATGCTTTCTGATATTTAATATACAGATTGACAAAGGTGACCTCACTCAGCCTTTTGATTCTAGAAATTGAGAGACGAGCAGTTTGGGAGGGTCTTTACCTATTTACACTGAGCTGTAGTTCACCTGTGCCAAGTTAGCTAAATATATGTATGCTGCCCACTTTTAACTAAACCACTAACCACAATATGTACAAGGGCCTGAATGAGATTCCTACAGGCTGGACATGGTGATGGGCACCTGTAGTCCCAGCTACTAGGGAAGCTGAGGCTGAAGGATCACTTCAACCCAGGAGTTTGGGACCAGCCCGGGCAATATAGAGGGACCCCATTTGTTTAAAAAAAAGGTTTAAAACATCAGATAAAGCTAGTGATGTGAGTTGAAGCAAATATTGGGAAAATGGCAAAGGTGAAATCTGGGCTACTCCTACCTAGCACAGCTCCTCTAAGCTGCATTACTATGAAAACACAATGGTGAGCTATTCTGATCTATCAAGGAGCTGTCGAAAATATAAATCATTAAGAGTATTGGAGATAGAAATCCAAGATGATGGATTAAAGGGAGACTGTGTTCCTTGTTGCTCCATAACTCGGGATTCAGAGGAAACACTGTTTCTGTGAGGTAGTCATCGCTGCCCACCAATCCTCTGCTGTTTACCCGTCATTCACTGTGATCACCCACCCTCTGCCAGCATACCACCTGCCTTTTGAGCATGGATCGCTCACTGACCACCACCTATCATCCGCCATTTGCCCGTTTCCCTGCCCCTTGCCCACCTTTCACCTACCCATCGCCCACCACCTGAGGTCCACCTGCCCATCATCAGTCATTAGCCTGCAGACCACCAGCGGATCACCTGCTGCCTTCTGTTGCCTAGAAGTTCATTGTCACAGTACCCACAGGATTGGTTACACACTGCTGCCACCATCTTGGGACACTGGCCAGGGCCTGCGGGTTTGCTGGCCCAGCCACTGCCATCTCTGGGTGTGGCCACCTTGGTCTGGGGGCCCAGGCCACGGCCTGGAGATATACTGGGGTACCTACAGGTCTGGTTGCACCTGAGGTCTTTCTGCTCCATGTGGTAGTGGCTGCCATCTGGCTGCCTCTTTGCAGGGTCTCTCCTTTGTGTGAGCGCATGCCTGGTAGTGTCTCTGCAAGTTGGAAGGGCACTGAGATCTTGGGACTATAGCCATGAGAGGCCTGGGGAAGCTGAAGCCCAGGTCCATCAGGTTGCAGCTGGGTTTGCGTGGGCCAGTCTGGGTCTGGCAAGCCTGTGAAGACTAGGGGCAGTTCCCTGTGGGGAGCAGAGGTTGGAGAAACTGGAGAAAACTGGGCTGTCTCCAACTCAGTGAGTCCTGAGGTATGAAGGGACAGAAGGGGCCAGCTACAATGGGTGGGAAGACTGGAGGAGGGTGTGAGGGCATCTTGCTATTGGCTCACCCACCCAACCAGTCCAGAACCCATTAGACTGGTGCTAATATCAAACTTCAGGCAACCCCACCTATCAGCAGAGGAGGGAAACTGAGAACACTTTTGAAAGCCAACGGAAGCAATCAATTTTCCATTGAGACTTTCCTCCCTTTTTTGTCTTTTTTTGTCCTCTCACACTTCTACCATCTTTGAATCCAAATATTTTTCATCCAATTTATTGAAGAATGAGATGTCTGAATAGTATATGACAGTTTTGTTGTTTATTCTTATATTTTTAGTTTTTTAAAAAAACTGAACGTATTTTTTTTTCTCACTGATCAGTCTCCCTGGATTCTCCTTCTCACTTCTCTCATACTAACAGCCAACCTCTATTAATTCCTTCCTCACTCTTATCAAAATTTTTACCTCTATCTTCTCTCCCTCTCCCTCATAAACATCACATCTTCCACTGTATCTGTTCCCCCATTATACATAACTTGAAAAAAAAACAAATTAGCAAACTTACTGTTTGCAATATAGAACAAAACTTGAACACATTTTTGTCTATTATAACAAAACAGTAAATACATTAATAGGAGCCATTTGGTTTAAGGTGGTATATTGTTTGCATTTGGTGCTGTTAATATTGGTCTTACCCCTAAAGGTCAAGTACTGGAAGCCTTCAGGGACACTATGAGACTACAGAGTAGAATCTGTACTACCTCAGCTCCATACCGCTAGAGGAGAAGACACACAAACAACATGAAAAAATAAGGGAAAAAAGTACCTCAAACAAACCAAGATGCTGCAACAATAGAATCCACAGACAACACAGTAGAAGAAATGTTAGAGGAGTTTAGAAAATACAGGAAGTGAAAGATCACTTCAATAAAGAGAAAGAGATTTTAAAAAGGAATGGAGCAGAAATCCTCAAAATGAAGGAAACAATAAACCAAATTAAAAATTCGATGGAAAGTATCACCAATAGACTAGACCACCTGGAAGACAGAACCTCAGACAACGAAGGCAAAGTATATCCTCTTCAAAATAAAGTTGACCGCACAGAGAAGGTAGTAAGAAACCATGAACAGAATTTCCAAGAAATATAGGATAACATGAAAAGACCATGTTAAATAAATTTAAGATTTATTGGAATAGATGAAGGCATGGCGATACAAACCAAAGGAAAGTATAGTCTTTTCAATGACATAATATCAGAAAACTTCCCAAATCTAAAGAATTAAATGGAAAATCAACTAGAAGAGGCTTATAGAACCCCAAATGTACAAAATTATAGTGAAAGACCCCAGCTCTATGTCTTAAACCCATGACACAGGTCGCTTCACCCAACCCCCCGGGAAGGTTTCGGGAACTGGTTTCGGGAACTGCCCGGAGGTCGTTAAACCGATAAACAGGTTGAGAAAGAACAGGGCGGTTAGGAAAGCACAGATCGTTGGGTCCCAGGGCATGCCTGAACAAGTCCAGGGCATGCCTGAACAAGCAGCGGAAAAACAACCCCACCCTTTAGGTGACCTATGTGCTGGATTCAAATTAGCCAATAAGAAACCTGTTGCTTACCGCGCGCGCGCGCAACCTGCCCCTTTACCCTATAAAACCCCTGTACCTCAAAGCCCGGTGTGCCAGTTCGCCGAAGCTCCGGCTGAGGTTTTGCTGGGCACCCGCAGGCGCCTGTGTACCAATAAACACCTCTTGCGTTTGCAGCCAGCAGTGTCTTCACGTGATCTTCCTTGGACAGGGGGACTGAGGGTCTTTCAATAGCAGATCCACACCAAGGCACATTATAATGACTAACATACAGAATGAAGATAGAATTTTAAAGACTGTGAAAGAAAAAAAATCAAATTACATATAAGGGGATACCAATTCGGATCTCAACTGATTTCTCAACCTAGGCCCTCAATGCCAGGAGGTCCGGGAATAACATATATCTAACTCTGAAAGAAAATGGATACCAACCGAGAATTTTATAGCCAGCAAAATTAAGCTTCAGATTTGAAGATGAAATTTAAAAACTTACATGATAAACATAAGTTAAAATAATTCACAACTAGAAAGCCTGCACTACAGAACATTCTCAGCAAAATTTTCAGTGAGGGGGAAATGTAAAAACAACAACAACAACAACAAAAAACAATGAACCAGCAAAGGGAGGAACTACACTAAAGGAAGGTCAATCAAACGAGAAACTAAGTCAAGTTAAAACCAAACATGAGCTGGGTGCAGTGGTTCATGCCTATAATCCCAGCACTTGGGAGGCTGAGGCAGGAGGATCATGAGTTCAAAGTCAGCCTCAGCAACTTAGCGAGGCCCTAAGCAACTCAGTGAGACCCTGTCTCTAAATAAAATACAAAAAAAAAAATGGGCTGAGGGTATAGCTCAGTTGGTAGAGTGCCTGCCTCGCAAGCACAAGGCCCTGGGTTCAATCCCCAGCACCAAAAAAAGAAAAGAAGGACAAGAAGTCATGTAATGAATTTTGCCGGTAACTGTAAGCGCAAAAAGGAAAAAACGGGAGGCAAACCTTGACAGATTCAGAGAAGCCTTTATTCCTTCGCAGAGTCGGGCGTCATTCAGGTCCACTTTCCTGATGGAAAATGACCCTCAGTTACAGGGGGGATCCTGATTTTATAGGGTAGGAGGAGGAGGATGTAATCATTGTGTACATGCAGTTTTGACCATCAGGGGCCAGCTGTACGGGTTAAAATTAGATGCCGAAGGATGAGTATTCAAATCTTGCCCAATGTCATTCAGGATTAGGTTGACCTTGGGAAGCTCAAGGTTTAGGGCCTAGCATTCCATATCCACCCTTTTCCCCAGGGCCCATTGTTATCAGAAATGCACTGGAAGAGGTTTAATGGTTGATCAGTCTCCTTTCCTGCTTCTCAAGCCACACCATCCCTTCATTTTTCTTGGGGAGTTATTTTATAGGAATATTATTTTCCATAACCCTTCAGTAACCCTGAATGTTAATGGCCTAAACTCATCAATCAAAACACATAGACTAGGGCTGGGGATATAGCTCACTTGGTAGAGCACTTGCCTTGCAAGTGCAAGGCCCTGAATTAAATTCCCAGTACTAAAAAAAAATAACCCACATAGACTGGCAGATTGGATTTTTAAAAAGACCCAACAATATGCTGTCTTCAAGAGACTCACCTCCTAGGAAAAGACATCCACAAACTGAAGGTGAAAGGTTGAGGAAACACATTACCCACATGGACTGTGTAAACAAGCAGGGATTTCCATTCTCATATCACACAAACTGGACTTCAAACCAAAGTTAGGGGGCTGGGGATGTAACTCAGTTGGTAGAGTGTTTGCCTCGCATGCACGAGGCCCTGGGTTCAATCCCCAGCACTGCAAAAAAAACCCCAAAAACCAAAAAATCAAAGTTAGTCAGAAGGGATAAAGAAGGACATTTCATACTGCTTAAGGGACTCATACACCAAGAAGACATAACAACCATAAATATATATGCCCCAAACAATGGAGCATCTATGTATATCAAGCAAACCCTTCTCAATTTCAAGAATCAAATAGACCACGACACAATATTACTGGGTGACATTAACACACATCTCTCACCACTGGGTAGATCTTTCAAACAACAACTAAACAAAGAAACTATAGAATTAAATTTTACAATCAATGATTTAGAATTAATGGACATATGTAGAGCATTTCATCCATCATTGAGTGAATACATTTTCTTCTTAGCAGCTCATAGATCCTTCTCTAAAATAGACCATATGTTATGCCACAAAGCAATTCTCAGCAAATACTCAGAAAAAAACCAGAAATACTACCCTGCATTTCATCAGGTCATAATGGAATGAAACTAGAATTCAATGATAAATTAAAAAATAGAAGCTTCTCCAGCACCTGGAGACTAAATAGCATGCTATTGAATGATAAATGCATAAAAGAAGAAATCAAGGAGGAAATAAAAAAAATACTTAGAGGTAAATGAGAACACTGATACAACATATCAAAATCTCTGGGATGCTATGAAGGCAGCTAAGAGGAAAGTTCAATGCATTGAGCTCGTACATTAAAAGAGTAAAAAGTCAACAAATAAATGACCTGACATTACATCTCAAAGCCCTAGAAAAAGAAGAACAAATCAACACCAAAAGCAGAAGACAGGAAATAAAACCAGAGCTGAAATCGATGAAATTAAAATAAAAGAAACAATTTATGAAATTGAAGAAACAAAAGTTGGTTCTTTGAAAAAATAAATAAAATTGATAAATCCTTAGCCACAGTAACAGAGAGAAAGACAAATTACTAAAATTTGTAATGAAAAAGGAAATATGACAGATACTATTGAAATACGGAAGAAAATTAGAAACTATTTTGAAAATTTAGACTCAAATAAAATAGAAAAACTTGAAGACATCCATGAATTTCTGAGACATATGATCCACCCAAACTGATGCAGGAGGACATGCACAATTTAAACAGATCATTTTGAAGCAATGAAATAGAAGATGCCATCAAAAGCCTAGCAACCAAAGAAAGTCTCGGACCAGATGGATTGTCAGCCATGTTCTACAAGACCTTCAAAGAAGAATTAACACCTATACTCCTCAAATTATTCCATGAAATAGAAAAGGATGGAACTCTACCAAACTCATTCTATAAGGCTAGTATCACCCTGACACCAAAACCAAACAAAGACACATCGAAAGAAAGAAAACTTCAGACTAATATCCCTGATGAACACAGATGTAAAAATTCTCAATAAAATTCTGGAAATCACATATAAACACATATTAAAAATATAGTACACCATGATCAAGTGGGGTTCATCCCTGGAAGGCAAGGTTGGTTCAACATACAGAAATCACATCAACAGACCTAAAGACAAGAATCATATGATTATCTTAATAGATGCAGAAAAAGCATTTGATAAAATATAGTACCTCTGCATGTTCCAAATACTAGAAAAACTAGGGAGAGTAGGAACATACCTCAACATTGTAAAAGCTATCGATCCTAAGCTCATGGCCAACATCATCCTAAATGGAGAAAAATTGAAAGTATTCCCTCTAAAAAATGGAACAAGACAAGGAGGACCTCTTTCCTCACTTCTATTCAACATTGTCCTTGAAACTCTAGCCAGAGCAATTAGACAGATGAAAGAAATTAAAGGGATATGAATAGGAAAAGAAGAGCTCAAACTATCACTATTTGCAGATGACATGATTCCATATTTAGAAGATCCAAAAAATTCCACCAGAAAACTTCTAGAACTCATAAATGAATTCAGCAAAGTAGCAGGATATAAAATCAATATCCATAAATCAAATACATTTCTATACATAAGTGACAAATCCACTGCAAGAGAAATTAGGAAAACTACCCCATTCACAACAGCCTCAACAAAAATAAAATACTTAAGACTCAATCTAACAAGAGGTGAAAGACCTTTACAATGAAAACTACAGAACACTAAAGAAAGAAATTCAAGAAGACCTTAGAAGATGGAAAGATCTCCCATGCACTTGGATAGGCAGAGTTAATACTGTTAAAATGGCCATACTGTTAAAAGTATTATACAGATTTGATGCAATTCCTAGTAAAATACCAATGACATTCTTCATAGAGATAGAAAAATCAATCATGAAATTCATTTGGAAAAATAAGAGACCCAGAACAACCAAAGCAATCCTTAGCAAGAAGAGTGAAGCAGGAGGCATCACAATACCAGACCTTAAACTATACTACAGAGCCATAGTAACAAAAACAGCATGGTATTGGCACCAAAATAGACATGTAGACCAAGGGTACAAAATAGAAGACACAGACACAAACCCACATAAATACAGTTATCTCATACTAGACAAAGGTCCAAAAACATACAATGGAGAAAAGATAGCCTGTTCAACAAATGGTGCTGGGAAAACTGGAAATCCATATGTAACAAAATGAGATTAAACCTCTATCTCTCACCCTGCACAAAAATCAACTTGAAGTAGATCAAAGACTTAGGCACTAAACCACAGACCCTGCGCCTAATAGAAGAAAAAGTAGGACTAAATCTTCATCTGTCAGCATAGGACTTCACCTCCTTAATAAGGCTTCCAAAGCACAAGAAGTAAAATTAAGAATCAATAAGTGGGATGGATTCAAACTCAAAAGGTTCTTCTCAGCAAAGGAAACAATAACATGAAGAGAGAGCCTACAGAATGGAAAAAAAAAATCTTTATCACATGCACCTCAGATACAGCACCAATGTCCAGGATATATGAAGAACTCAAAAAACTTAACACCAAAAGAACAAATAACCCAATCAATAAATGCACTAAGGAACTAAACAGACACTTCACAGAAGAAGAAACACAATCAATAAGAAACAAGAAAAAATGTTCATTGTCACTTGCAATTAGGCAAATGCAAATCAAAACTACTCTAAGATTTCATCTGACTCCAGTCAGAATGGCAGTCATCAAGAATACAAGCAATAATAAGTGTTCCCGAGGATGTGGGGGAAAAAAAGGTATGCTCGTACATTGCTGTTGGGACTGCAGATTGGTGCAACCACTCTGGAAAGCAGTATGGAGATTCCTCAGAATATGCCCAAAGGACTGAAAATCAGCATTCAACAGTGACACAGACATATCAATGTTTATAGCAGCTCAATTCACAATAGCTAAACTATGAAACCTACCTAGATGCCCTTCAACAGATGAATGGATAAAGAAAATGTGGTACATATACACAATGGAATATTACTCAGCCTTAAAGAGGAATAAAATTATGGCATTTGCAGGTAAATGGATGGAACTAGAGAATATCATGCTAAGTGAAATAAGTCAATCCCAAAAATCTAAAGGTCGAATGTTTTCTCTGATAAGCGCCTGCTGATTTGTAGTGGTCGGTGGGTAGGAAAAATGAAGGAACTTTGGATTATGCAGAGGGTAGTGAAAGGAGGGGTGGGGCAGTAGGGATGGGAAGAACATTATTATCCTATATACATGTATGAAAAAAACCATAATGACCACAACTTCAATGTTGCAAATGAGATATTTTAAGAAACTATCACTTGAAGTACAAAACATTTATTTGGTTTTCAGTAATTCATTTAGTTTTTTAGTTTCTATTTCTTCTTATAAATTACAAAAATAAATAAAGTAATACTTTCAATTTATAAAAGTATTGGAAACATAAATTCATCAGTCTCAATAATAATCCATAGTTAGTAAAATTTTAAATTTTCTAAAAATATAATTTCCTATTTATCTCATATTTTCTATATTTCTACTTTGTATATATTCTGATTCATGTAATATACTGGCACAATGGTATATGTTCACAATGTATAAGTAAATATAGTGGGTTAGTGTGTGTGTATGTGTGTGTGTGTGTGTGTGTGTGTGTGTGAGTGTTATTGGAGGCAAGTACTCAAATATTTCATACTGATGTCAGATTGTTCAAGAGAGTTTAGGGGGGGAAAGATGGCAAGAATGGAGGAAAGATAGCTAGCATAGAGGGAAGGGAGGGGTGGGGGGTGGGTGGGGGGTAAAATTAATAACAAAATGTGTGACAGATACCATTGCCCTGTGTACATGCATGAATGCACAGATGGTGTGACTCTACTTTGTGTACAACCAGTGAAACAATAGCTGTACTCCATTTGTGTTCAATGAATCAATAAGTAAATAAAAAAAAAATTTAAAAAAATTTAAAAAAAAAAAAAAAGAGAGAGTTTAGGAGCTGTGGATGTACCCCTGTGGTAGAGTGCTTGCCTCCCACATGTGAGGCCTTGGGTTTGAATCCCAGTGCCACCAAAAAAGAAAAAAAGAGAGAGAGTTTAAAGATTGTTGTTTACACCAGATATAATTGTTCACATCTGCAATTCCAGCAACTTGGGAGGCTAAGGCAGGAGGATTGCAAGGTTGAGGCCAGCCTCAGAAGGGCCAGTCTTAGTGAGGCCCTAAGCAACTTAGTGAGACCTTGTATCAAAACAAACAACAAACAAACACACAAACCAGGTTGGGGATGTGGCTCAGTGGTAGAGTGGCCCTGGGTTCAATCCCCAGAATCAAAAAAAAGAAAAGATTTGTTGTTTACATTATAAACAGTAACTGTTTTAGGAAGTACCTAATAGAAGAGTGGTGGTATGAATTGTATGAAAGAAAATTTGATCTATGTCTTTAAAGATATTCAAATATGGACAAGAAGAGCGTGGAGGGAAGACTATTCCAAACAGAAGGTACCATATGAACAAAAGTTTTGAGGAAGGAAAGAATATAGCAGATTTACAGGTAGTTGAGTCTAGCTTGACAACAGCTGTGTGAAAGAATAATGAAAAGATAAAACTGGACAGGACCAGATTTATATGATCTTAAATAATTGAAGAGTTTGAACTTAACGAATTTGGGTAAAAAAGAATAATTGTTAGGCCCAAAGATTTTTCTTTTTTGTTTTTTTTTTTGGAACTGGGGATTGAACCCAGGGGCGCTCCACCACTGAGCCACATCCCCAGCCCTATTTTGTATTTTATTTAGAGACAGGGTCTCACTGAGTTGCTTAGGGCCTCACTCAGTTGCTGAGGCTGGCTTTGAACTTGAGATCCTCCTGCCTCAGCCTCCCGAGTCGCTTGGATTACAAACGGGCCCAAAGATTTTGAAGTCAAACAGAACTGACTAGAATCCCATATCCCTAGAATCTTTAACTCACTGCCTGTGTAACTGCAGACGTAACCTGAGTCTTGGTTTCTTCATCCATACAAAGATGATAATAATGAGAATACTGATGTGGTTGTAGAAGTTCTCAACACAGTGCCTAGCATGTAGTTAGGGTTCCATACAAATCAATTAATGTTGTTATTAATAGGTAATGGGAAGCCATTGTCACTTTCTGTGCAGCAGACAAAAGAAAGGAAAAAATAATGTTTTAGAAAAGTTATCTTGATGCCTGTATTCCCAGGGAATTGGGAGGCTGAGGCAGGGGGGACAGCAAGTTCAAAGCCAGCCTCAGCAACTTCGCAAGGCGCTAAGCAACTCAGTGAGACCCTGTCTCTAAATAAAATATAAAAAAAAAGGTTGGGGATGTGGCTCAGTGGTTAAGAGTCCCTGCTTCAATTCCCACTACAAAAAAAAAATGTTATCTTGGTGTTGACTGTGGAAGTCAGATAAAACTGGAAGAGATAAAAAATCTATTAGGATATTATCTTTGTAATTTGGACCCAAGGGACAGAAGGAGGAAGTGGCAGTGAGAACAGAGAAGATGCTGTCAAGGAAAAATTAATAGGATTAGAGGCCTAATTGGATGGAAAAATAAGACAAAGTGAAGATTAAGTCTTAAAACTGTGTGATGGTGACTATTTTGATACCATCATGGAAAATGAGGGAAATTTAGAAAGACAGCTTAGGAAGAAAATCAGTATCTTAGATGGAACAGTCAATCTTTTAAGCAAAACTGTTAGTATAATTCTTCTGTTTAATATTTTTGTAGATGTTCTCTTCTAGTAAGAAAAGCTCATGGCATTTTGTAATCAAATCAATGAACAAAGAGCAAGTTTTCCTGAAACTGGGACCAAATTTTATTTAATTCCTCCCATTCAAAATAGGAGTGTGAGCTGGGTGCAAGGGTGAACACCTGTAATCTCAGCAACTGGGGAGGCTGAGGCAGGAGGATCTCAAGTTCAAGGCCAGCCATAGCAACCTGGCCAGGCCCTAAGCAACTCAGTGAGACCCTTTCTCAAAATAAAAAAGAAAAAAGGGCTGGGGGTGTGGCTGAGTGGTTAAGCACCCCTGGGTTCAATCCACAGTACAAAAAAAAAAAAAGGAGGATGAGCCAATATCAGTTATTGAGTGTTGTTAGTAAAAGGGTGTTGATTGATGCTTTTTCATTTTATGTCTTGTCTTTTTCCCAAATGGATTTGAGAATTTTAGATGACTTACAATAAGACTTAAAATAAGGATAAAATTCTAGTATATAACACCCTTTCCCTCTGATGCAATTGTCACAGTTGAGAACTTAAGTTTGTTTTTTCTTTCTTTCTTTTTCTTCTTCCCACCCTTCTTTCCTTCCTTCCCTCCCTCCCTCCCTCCCTTCATTCTCTCTCTCTCTCTCCCTTCCTTCTTTCCTTCCTTCCTTCCTTCCTTCCTTCCTTCCTTCCTTCCTTCCTTCGCTTCCCTCCCTCACTCCCTCCTTTCCTTTCTTTCTTTCTTTGTGTGTCAGCCCTTTTTACTTTTTATATTGCGATAGGGTCTGGCTGAGGGGCTGAGGCTGCCTTTGAACTTGCCATCGTCCTGAGTTGCTGGGATTACAAGTGTGCACCACTGCACACTACAAAGTAGTTTTCAATTCTTGAGTACAGAAGGTAAAAAACAAAAACAATTTTTGGTCCCTGAGGGAGACTATGCCTGATTTATTTGCCAAATGGCTGCACAATGCTCAATAAATGCTTGCTGAAAGACTGAAACAATTTGTAAACAAAGATCAAATTAAATTTCTTCTTAAACAAGTTAGGCTCTTCCCTTAAAGAATTTCTGTTCATGAAAGAGACTAGGTACTTATTAGATTCCAAAAAAACAAAAATCAAAAAACAAACAAACAAAAAAAACTGAAGATAAAAGAAAGTCCTCAAAAACATATCACAGAAATTGAATTTCAATGCTTTATTAGACAAGAAAATGCTCACAGAAAGATACTATCTAGACTGCGCCTATCATAATCACAACCAGCTGGCGTAATCCATTTTAAATGGCTTCACCTTATAAAGTTTCCTTATATTTATGTCTAACTTCAATTTAATTAGTAAGATCCAGGTAAGATAAAAAGAAAACTAGAATGTGTTACTAAAGTTGAAATTTGTGAATATATGAATACAGGGATACTAGAAATGCAAGTAAGAAGATTAAGAATACATTTTCTTTATTTTTATTTTTGCATTATAAAATATACATAATAGTGCCGGGTGTGGTGGCACACACTTGTAATCCCCAGCAGCTCCAGAGGCTGAGACAGGAGGATCATGAGTTCAAAGCCAGTCTCAGCAATGGTGAGATGATGAGCAACTCAGTGAGACCCTGTCTCTAAATAAAATACAAAATAGGGATGGGGATGTGGCTCAGTGGCCAAGTGCCCTTGAGTTCAATCCCCAGTACCCCCCAAAATAAAAAAATTAAATAAAGCAGATACTTTTCAATGATTTTACTTCAGACACCATAGAGAAGTCAAGTTCTTACTAGATGCCAATGTTTTGTTTAGTTTTGCTGTGAGTAGGGGCTATTGAACCCAGAGCCAAGTGCATGGAAGGACTCTACCACTGAGCTACAAACATCCCCAGCCCTTTTAAAAAATTTTTATATTGAGACACCGTCTTCCTAAATTGCCCAGGCTATCCTTGAACTTGTGATCCTCCCGCCTCAGACTTCGAAGTAGCTGAGATTGGCCAGCTTCAGCAACTTAGAGAAGTTCAAAGTAACTTGACAAGACCCTATCTCAAAAAATAAAAGGGGTTGGGGTATAGCTCAGTGGCTAAGCACCCCTGGGTTCAATCCCATCATAGATAGATAGATAGATAGATAGATAGATAGATAGATAGATAGACAGACAGACAGACAAATAAAAGAGGGTTGGGGATGGAGTTCAGTAGTAAAATACCCCTGGGTTCAATCTCCAGTACAACAAAAAGTAGCTGAGAAAGCAGAAATGCGCCACCATACCTATCTGGATACTAAGGATTTTACATCCTACTTAACAAGTTAGGAAATAAAGTTATACAATGAGATACTGCAATCAAACTCAATTATGTCTTTCAAAGCTCATATATTGAAGTCCTAACCTCTAGTGCCTCAGAATGTGACCTTATTTGAAGGTGAGCCTTTACTTTTGTTCTCCAAAGGAGAGTATGTCTGAAAGATTTTAGTTGCCAAGTAGTTGTTCCATGTGTCTTCATATGAATATGAAGACGGCCATCGGCAAGCCAAGGAGGGAGGCCTGGACAGCTCTCTCCTTCACCTCCTTCATAAGGAATTGATCCTGGAACCCCTTAATTTCAAACTTCTAGCCCCCAGAACTGTGAGATAAACACATTCCTATTGCTTAAGACACAGTTTGTGGTACTTCGTTGCAGCAGCCTGAGCAAACTCATACACTATTCTGCTCTACAGAAATAATTATTCATGTTCACTATTTGGGGAGATAGAGAACTACAGATGATGCTTTCAAATCTCTTGAAACACAATATCACTTGTTATTAGGAAAGGAAAATCACAAAAATATTAATTTCTGAATACTTAGGAAGAATTACTATGTACTTAGAAAATTAACTTCAAGTCAGGAGCGGTGGCGCACGCCTATAATCCCAGCAACTTGGGAGGCTGAGGCAGGAGGATCAAGAGTTCAAAGCCAGCCTCAGCAATTTAGCGAGGCCCTAAGCAACTCAGTGAGACCCTGTCTCTAAATAAAATACAAAATAGGGCTGGGGATGTGGCTCAGTGGCCGAGTGCCCCTGAGTTCAATCCCCGGTTCCAAAAAAAAGAAAAGAAAAGAAAATTAACTTCAAGCTCTCTAATACCAGAAAACAGCTAACAATCAAAATCAAGAAATTGTCCATTAACTGTCCAGTAGGAAAGCTTGCAATTTAAACTATACGATTATTTAAATGTTAACCCAGAACCTAACATTCACTTGGGACTGTGTGTTTATTTAAAAATAAAAGCAAATTTCATCAAGTCAGTTTACAGGGGATAAAAGCACATATTAACGCCATGTGGAAGCCAAAGCAGAATGTGGGACATTCCACAGGACAAATGACCTGGTTTCTACAATAAAAACGCAGCAGTAAACAAAAATAGGAAGAGAAGGATGTTTTAAATAAAGAAGGTCTGAGAGAGATACCAACCAAATGTCACGTTTGGATTGTGTCTGAATCAATAAAAAAGGTACTTTTAAGAATCTGAAAAAACCTAACATGGACTTAAGATGACATAGAGAAATAAATTAATTTCTTACACATAATGATCATTGTGATTATGCCAAAGTGTTTCTTTTTTCTTCTCTCTTCTTCCTCCCCCTCCCACTCCCCTCGTCGTCCTCTTCCTCCTCCTTTTTCTTACCAGTAATTGAATCCAGGGGCACTTAATGACTGAGCCACATCCTCAGCCCTTCTTATATTTTATTTAGAGACAGGGTCTCCCTGAGGTGCTTACGTTCTCCCTAAGTTGCTGAGGCTGGCTTTGAACTTGCAATCCTCCTGCCTCAGCCTCCCAAGCCACTGCGATTACAAGTGTGCACCACCACACCTGGTGCTAAAGTGTCTTTTCCATACCCATTAATTTAAGTAAAAAGATACATTGGGGATTTAATTTAAAGTACCATTCCTCAGCTGGACACGGTGGGCACACACCTGTAATCCCAGCAGCTGGGGAGGCTAAGGCAGGAGGATCACAAGATCAAAGCCAGCCTCAGCAATTTAGTGAGGCCCTTAGCAACTTAATGACACACTGTCTCTAAATAAAATATTTTAAAAAGGGCTGGGATGTGACTCAGTGGTTAAGTGCCTCTGGGTTCAATTCCTGACACCAAAAATAACTGGTTTCATCATACTTTCTTGTTAGTGTGAGGTAACCTGACCTTAGGGACGCCATCATACTGGCGAGGGAGAGAGGAAAAGGATATCAGAATTAGAGGACTAACAACTAGGATTATAAAATACCATTATGGGTTTTGTGTCACTCTAACAGGGAAGGACAACTGAAAGAATCTAGTACTTTGGGGATAAATCTTGACTCTGACATTCATGAAGTCTGGACATTGGGTAAACAATTTAAGTTCTGCTGTTTTTCATTTCTGACCTTGTAAGGCTATTGTGAGATGAAAAGAGACCACAGATGTACCCGTCACAGTGCTAAGTGAATAAGTGCTTCATAACAGTTAAGCACCCCCTTGCAAAAAGGCTGCTTGTACCTGATCAGAAAAAAAAATCCTACCACCTGTGATGGAGAGGTGATTTGATCTTTTTGAGTTTGGTGGCTAATCCTTGGATAATTAAAAGGTTTAATTCTGTATTTGGCTTGTGCTGGTAAATACACACATACATATAAACACACACAGGCACGCACAAAACATAAACCAGTAAGGTACAATGCATCCCTAAACCCAGATCACTAAGAAGTGAATGCAAAACAGTGGCATCAAAGCCACTTAAGCTGTCTAAAAAAATTATTGGAGAACTTTAACATAACTCTGGTAATTATGAACCTGAAACTTAGTTTTTATAGATAGCATTCTTTGAGATCCCTGGAAGAAATTAGATTCAAAATATCAGGGTATGTGCTATTTCTGGAAATGATCAATTTAATAAAATAGCCCAAATAAATAGAGAACTCTGTAGTTTGTTTTGTTTAGAAAACCATTCCTGAAATTAGAAACTTAATTACACATGACCTGCCTTATAATTATTGAAATATAGATCTTTTTTAAAAAAATAAAATAAAATTTACTTTTGTTAATGAACATCTGTCAATTTTGAAAGTCTTCTTACCTGTTTGATTTGATGCAGGCGGCTGGCAGAAGTGCGAGTAGGAGAAGGTAGGAACAACTGAAATTTAAAATATAAAAGTCAAGCTTGGTGCTGGGGACATAGCTCAGTTGGAGTGCTTACCGAGCAAGCACAAGGCCCTGGGTTCAATCCCCAGCATCGCAAAAAAAAAAAAAAAAAAAAAAAAAAAGAAAAAGAAAAAGAAAAGAAAAAAAGGTCAAGCTTGTGTTAACATTTCTGATTAGTTATTTCTAAACATAAAGTTAATGTTGAATCATGTAAGACAGGAAGCACTTTTATTGCATTACACACTTTTATTGAGTGCCTAATGTATAGCAACAATGGTATCAGTTAAGGTCAAAGGTTACAATATTCAGTTGGATCTTGACAAAAAGAAATTCTACTAACCAAAGTCTAATACATTTCAAAATCTAACAAAATAACTGTTAACAGAAGAAATATGGAACAGAACCTGGCACCGTGGCTGGTAATCCCAGCAGTTTGGGAGGCTGAGACAGGAGGATTGCAAGTTTGAGGCCAGTCTCAGGAATTTAGCAAGGACCTAAGCAACTTAGTGAGATCCTGTCTCAAAATAAAAATCAAAAAGGGCTGGGGATGTGACTCAGTAGTAAAACACCCTGAGTTTAATATCCCAGTACCAGAAACAAACAAACAAAAAACAAGTCAAAAAGAAAAGATTTGATCTTTACCTTCCCTTTCCTAAGGTACTAGAGCTTTAAATCACCTCATTCTTCTTGCCAGTTTAAGCCAATTCTTAAAATTAATGAAAGGCATTTCTTGGAACAAATAGCAGAAACAGTCCTTATATCAGCAGATAACTTGTCAAACATACAAAAGGAACGTAAAAACGCAACTCCACCAAACACCTTGGAATCTAGGCAGGGAAACCAAATTTTCATTAATATGAATTGACTTTAGGTAATCATTATCAAGTAGTTACTTTTTTTTTTTTTTTGGAACCAGGGATTGAACTCAGGGACACTCGGCCACTGAGCCACATCCCCAGCCCTATTTTGTATTTTATTTAGAGACAGGGTCTCACTGAGTTGCTTAGGGCCTCGCTAAGTTGCTGAGGCTGGCTTTGAACTCGCGATCCTCCTGACTCAGCCTCCCAAGTCGCTTGGATTACAGGCATGCGCCACCACGCCCGGCTAAGTAGTTACTCTTGAATGCTAACATTCTTCTTGTCTAGGTCCCTTCTCTGTTTCAGGGCTACTTTCTCTTTTTAGGTCTTCTTTCAAGGCTTACGAGGACCTATGCAATAGGGGCATGAAACAGTGGAGGGATTTAAAGTTAAGTGTGAATATGGAGCTGGAAAATTACCTTCCAAATTTATTCATTCGTTCTTTTTGTACCCTGGTTGTTTCTTGAAATGTTAAATAGTGAATTTGCCGTATCTACCTGAAAGTATTTAATGAGCAACTACTATGTGCTAAAATACTCTGCTCAGCCCTGAAGATCCAAAGATGAAAAAATGTATTTTTTATTGTCCTTGAGAAACCAATGTCTACTTAGGGAAAACTAGGCCACAAGTAAATGCCAAAACTGTTATCATTTCTGGGAGCTCAATAGACAGCAAACTTTGCCTATAGTCTTAGAGAAGGCCTCATAGTGGAGGCAGGAATTTGAGCGATGAGGAAGAGGAAGTAGGGTGTTTTAAGAAGTGGGAAGAGAAGCTCAGGCCAAAACCCAATGTTCTCAGAACAGAGTGGTTCAACGTGGCTGAAACCTGATATGTCAAAGGAAGTGGAAGGAGCAAATTAGGAGAAATTTGGCTGAAACCAAATTCCATATTTTGAACTCGAGCATTTGAACCCAATAGGAAACCCAAAGCATAAGTTCTTCTGAGTTCATGTACCTCAAAGGTATTTTTTGGGGGGTACTGGGGATTGAACCCATGGTCACCATATCAGTACTACCAGGGCTACATGGCTGGACCTTTTTATTTTTTATTTTGAGATAGGGTCTTGATAAGTTTCTGAGGGCCTCACTGAGTTGCTGAGGCTGACCTCAAACTTGCAATCCTCCTGCCTCAGTCTCCTGAGTTGCTGGGATTACAGGCGTGCAATACTGTATCAGGCTTAAAGGTCTTCTGGGGCTGGGAGTATGGCTCAGTGGTAGAGTACTTGTCTAACATGCACAAGGCCCTGGGTTCAATCCCCAGCACTGCAAAAAAAAAAAGGTCTTCTAAACAAGATCACAGCAGTCTTGGAAAGGTAACCTTCGCCTGGCATGGTGTTACACTCCTGTAATGCCAGATACTTGGAGGCAGAGGCAGGAGGATTTCAAAATCAAGTCCAGCCTCAGCAACTTAGCGAGGTGCTGTCTCAAAATTTAAAAAATAAACAAACAAACAAATAAATAAAAAGGACTGGGGATGTAGTTCAGTGGTAGCTTGGCTAGCAATGTGAGGCCCTGGGGTTTAATCCCCAGTCCCTCAAAAAAATAAACAAACAAAAATAAACAAAAAGGAAAGGTAACCCTAGTAGTATTCTGCAGAACAAATTTAGAGTGGAAGGAAAAAGGACTAGAAGCAGAGTCACAGGCTAGTCAAGAGAGTAACAGTTGAATGAAAAAGGGAGGGAGAAGAGAAGGTGGTCAATTGGAGAAATGATCAGGAAGAGGCAAAAGAATTGGACAGGCTGAAGGATCCTAGTAGCAGCCAATAGGCCAAGAAAGACAGTAAGAATAATAAATTGCTGGGTGTGGTGGCGCATGCCTGTAACCCCAGCGACTCAGGAGGCTGAGGCAGGAGGATCGCAAGTTCAGAGCCAGCCTCAGCAACTTAGCGAGGCCCTAAGCAACTCACTGAGACCCTGTCTCTAAATAAAATACAAAATAGGGCTGGGGATGTGGCTCAGTGGCCGAGTGCCCCTGAGTTCAATTCCCAGTTCCAAAAAAAATAAATAAATAAAATAAATAAATAAAATAAATTGATGAATGGGGAAAAGATGAATGCTCAAAAGTGTGTGTTTCAAAAATAAATGCTTTATGAAGTAGATAATCTGAATTTTTACTATTTTAAAAAATTTTATGTATTTATTTATTTATTTGGTGCTGGGAATTGAACCCAGAGATGCTTACCCACTGAGCCACCTCCCCAGACCTTTTTATTTTTTATTTTGAGACAGGGTCTCACTGAGTTGCTTAGAGCCTCACTAAGTTGCTGAGGCTGGTCTGGAACTTTGGGTCCTTCTGCCTCAGCCTCCCAAGTTGCTGATATTACAGGCATGCATCACTGCATCCAGCTTTAATGGGTTTTAAAATGTATCATATGAGGGCTGGGGATGTAGCTTAGTTGGTAGAGTGCCTGCCTTGCAAGGACAAGGCCGTGGGTTCTAATCCCCAGCACTGCAAAAAAAAAAAAAAAAAAAAAGTATCATATGACTTCTTCCGGAACCTGCTGCCTCACCAATTATATTTTGCTTAAAGTATTAACATCAGCTTTTTTCCCCCAATCATTTTCTAAAAGTGGGCTAAATAGCCAAGACTTAAAAGGATAACAAACTGGGTGCAGTGGCCTATGCCTGTAATTGCAGGGGCTTGGAAGGCTGAGACAGGAGAATGGCATGTTCAAAGCCAGCCTCAGCAACTTAACGAGACCCCTGTCTCAAAATAAGACATAAAAAGGGTTGAGGAGGGGCTGGGGTTGTGGCTCAGTGGCACGGGGTTCGATCCTTAGCACCACATATAAATAAATAAATAAAATAAAGGTATGGTGTCCATTTACAGCTAAAAAAAATTTCTTAAAAAGGGCTAAGGATGCCGGGTGCAGTGGCACACACCGGTAATCTCAGTGGCTTGGGAGGTTGAGGCAGGAGGATCCTGAGTTCAAAGCCAGCCTCAGCAACTTAGTGAGGCCCTAAGCAACTCAGTGAGACCCTGTCTCTAAATAAAATACAAAATAGGGCTGGGGATGTGGCTCAGTGGCCGAGTGCCCCTGGGTTCAATCCCCAGTACCAAAAAAAAAAAAAAAAGGGGGAGCTAAGGATGTGGCTTAGCAGTTAAATGCCCCTGGGTTCAATCCCTGGTACCAAAAGAAGTTAAAAAAAAAAGGGGAATTCTTCGTGACTAACTGGAAATCCACTACATATAAATTTTATATGATAATTAGCAACAACTATTTTATCACAGTAATTCACGATTATAAAAATATGGCTAATATATAAGTATTTCAATATGTTTTGAATCCTTATTTTTAAGGATTTTTTTTTCTGCTCAGAGGGAAAGGAGAGAGTTTAAGGGGAAAATGCTAATAAGAGACACTTAGAGACCTTACAAGCTATTGAGGAAACCAGTCATGGAAGCAAATATTATTTGGAAATGATTATTAAATGGAAGCAAGGTGGAGTGGAAATAAGAAGCAAAGATTAACTGTACATGCATAGATGGTAGGGGACAGATGAGAGGCACTGGGTGGCATTGGAGTTGTAGGAGTAGTTTAACAGCATAAGCAACAGAAAGTGAAAATATCTGGCATGTTTTGGGCAAAACTGTTAACCCTGTGTGAGTTCAGGGAGGGCAGGGAGGGAGCGGGAGGTCTGAGACTGGAAGGGTAAAGATGTACAAGTTTTAAATGTCTTGCTCAAATTCTCTGAACTGTGCAAAAAAAAAACAACATATTCTGGTAAAGCAGGTTACACTAACAGCACCATCTACTTAACTTTGAAGTGGACATTCTCAGATGTTCAGCCCTGAGCCTGGTTCAGTTCCTGTTCAGAGGATGGGTGTCTGCAGCTAAGGACTCGTAACTCGACTAGCCTGTACCAACTGTGCTCTAGAAGTGATACTTCAAGAACATTTCTAATTCAAACCAATAATAGGACAGTTGACCCTTCTCAGGAAAGCCAGGACATTTTTCTGTATAAAACTTACTTTTTAAAATTATTATTTTATGCTCCCTCCATTCAGAACTCTGCCCTATAAATCCAGCCACCTCATTTTTCCAAACTCCAATATCTTTCTCATTAACTCAGGGAGACTTCTATGCTCTTCTGGAGTTTCTCCTTCCCACACCATGGTCCACAAAGTGCCTCCAGACAGAAATCAAGAACCATCATAGAGCTCTAATTCTCTCCCCTTCTCTATGGGATCACAGACCTGTTATTCCTATTGAACAATATCTAAAAACAGTGTTTTGTATATTATTTAGTTTTCTAGGTTTTTTTTAATGACAGGAGGAAAAGTCTGATACCTCAATTTACCCCAATGTGATTAGAAGCAGACTCTTTTTTTGGTACCAGGATTGAACCCAGGGGCACTTAACTACTGAGTCACATCCCCAGTCCTTTTTATATTTTATTTAGACACAGGGTCTTACTAAGTTGCTTAGGGCCTCACTAAGTTGCTGAGGCTGGCTTTGAACTCACAATCCTCCTGTCTCAGCCTCCCAAGCTGCTGGGATCACAGGCATGCGCCAGTCACCACATCTAGCTGATCTACTTTTCTTATTATGAAGCAATACCTGTTCAGTATGAAACACAATTTATTTACATCGTTCCAACATTAGAGACTGGCAATTTAAAAAAAAATTTGTATACCCATTCTTGAGGCCCATTATAAAAATAATTGACCTTCCAAAGCAAGCAGAAAATACTGTGATTCATACACAGTTGTGGATATTCTTCCACAATGTTCCCTTTTATTACCACTGATCATTGATATGTTGTACAGTGGCATGAACTCAAGCTGAAATTTTTGGATTTTCCTTTTAAAAAGCCTTAAATACAATATATGCATGTGTATGTATATGTATACACATCCTTGAACAAGTAAAACTTTATTGTTTAATTAATTCTGATAGGCATTGTGGTGCACACCTATGATCCCAGTGGCTCGGAAGGCTGAGGAGGGAGACCCTGTATCTAAACAAAATATAAAAAAGGGCTGGGATGTGGCTCAGTGGTTAAGCATCCCTGGGTTCAATGTCTAATACAAACAAAAATGTTGAATTAATTATGCTGATGTTCACATCTGCAGTATTCCAATGAACAGAACACCCACAATATATGACATAAAACAGGTTTATAATCTGATTGAAAAGACATGGTAACCTATATTAAAATATTAAAATATACACATAGGCTGGGCGTGGTGGCACACACCTGTAATCCAAGCGACGTGGGAGGCTGAGTCAGGAGGATCGAGAGTTCAAAGCCAGCCTCAGCAACTTAGCGAGGCCCTTAGCAACTCAGTGAGACCCTGTCTCTAAATAAAATACAAAATAGGGCTGGGGATGTGGCTCAGTGGCCGAGTGTCCCTGAGTTCAATCCCTGGTTCCAAAAAATAAATAAATAAATAAGTAAATAAGTAAATAAATAAATATAAAATAAAATATATACATATACTCTATATATGAAATTATGATACTTTATCTGAATTATAAGGATGTGGTTTCTTTTTTGGGGGTGTACTGGGGATTGAACCCAGGGGCACTGGGCCACTGAGCCACATCCCCAGTACTATTCTGTATTTTATTTAGAGACAGGGTCTCACTGAGTTGCTTGGAGCCTGGCTTTTGCTGAGACTGGCTTGGAACTTGTGATCCTCCTGCCTCAGTACTTTTTTCCCAGTATTGGCAATTGAACCCAGGGCCCCATGCTGTTTTACCACTGAGCTACATCCTTAACCAGGAAAAGAGAATTGCAGAGTGTGGTAAACAATTCTAAACTAATTACAAAAGACTTCCTGGAAGAGATTATTTCACACATACCTATGGTATGGTAAGGACCCAGCTTAGTTTCAGGCAAAGGAGTAGTTTCAGGATGTGAACAAAAAGGAGTCAACAGATAGGAAAGGAAAAATAGAAGTTTCTAGGTATGGGAATATATTCAGTAGAAGATAAAAGAAAATGTTTCTGGGTAAGAAAGTCTTTGATGAAATACATGAGGGTCTAAGTAAGTGTTAAGAAAGTCTGTATGGGCTGAGGTTGTGGCTCAGTGGTGGAGCACTTGCCTAGCATGTGTGAGGCACTGGGTTTAATTCTCAGCACCACATAGAAATAAATAAAGGTCCATCAACAACCAAAAAAAAAACAAGAAAGTCTGTAAGCAAAGGGCAAATTTCAACAAGTGTGTGTAATTAAGTTGGTTATATGTATGTGAGATGATTAATTAAAAGCTATTTAAGGTTTTTTCCTAAGTCAAATATTAATGGACTGATGTAAACCAAAGTGTAATCTGAATGTTAAAATGACAAGGATTTCTTTAAAAACACTAATTTACCCCCTTTTTTGGGGGGAACCGGGGATTGAACTCAGGGGCACTCGGCCACTGAGCCACATCCCCAGCCCTATTTTGTATTTTATTTAGACAGGGTCTCACTGAGTTGCTTAGGGCCTCACTAAGTTGCTGAGGCTGGCTTTGAACTCGCGATCCTCCTGCCTCAGCCTCCCAAGTGCTGGGATTACAGGCGTGCGCCACTGCGCCTGGCTACTAATTTACTCTTAACATTATGTCTGTTAAGCTTTATTCTTTAGAGCAATTAATTTTAAAAATTGGGATTTATTCAATTATGGTTAAACAACTGTTAGTGTATTGCACTACATTACAGAATCTAAATTGTTCTTGAAAAAGTAAACTTGGTTAATGGAGCGGTCACTCTTTGTGTATTAAATATGTTCATATCTTCTAGGTACACAAGTCTTTAAAACAGAAAATTTATCAAGCTGCTGTTCTCCAAACTAAACTTATCTGTACTGGTAATTTGAGACTTATAAGAATAGTAAATATTATTGGGGACAGGCAGTTAGTGTAGAATAGGAAGTCTGATCAAATTGAAGAATGGAGGCCATCGGAGTCTGGGAAGTTGGAGACCGCCCCTGGGAGATTGAAATGCCTGTGTCTCCAGAGCCCTTTTGATCCCCCAAGGGCCATGCCTGCTAAATTGACTACAGAAGTTCCTACAAGATCAGATACACAAATTCTGGAGCTGGTGGACACACACAAGTTCACCAACCAATCAGTCAATCAACTGCTTCTCCTTCAAGACCACCACCTCCTGACACCCAAAGCCAAGACCTGCAATTCACCATTGACACCTCCAGCTTCAAAAACTGCTCCCACCAAGATCTACACCGAGGGTCCCCATACGGTGATTCTGGCTATGCCAATGGCTGTCCAGGTGCAAGATTTACCAGGATGGCTACACATTTCTCGGGTTAAGCTCTACTCTCAGTCCACAAACCCCTCACCAGCTTCTAACCCACAGGCTTCTTCCAACCAATACTTGGCCACTCCAGTGGGACCTCTCCATCTTAGGCTGAAGGTCATCAAGCCCTCCACCCTTTCTCCCTTCCGGAGACCAAGCACCAGACAACTACACCCAGCCATGAGGATTGAACTGCCAGCTATATTCTTACCTGCCCTGCCATTTGCTCTGTCTGCCATTTTCCTATCTATTGGATTTTTTCCCCAATAGATCTGTCCATGTGCCAGCCTTTTCCTCAATCCTGGATTACCCACGGGACTGTTGGAAGACTGACTCCTACTGTCCCCAGCAATGTTTTACCCATTTTACATATGTTCACAGCTGATGCTCAGAGGATCCACTCTTAACACAGATAGTCACCACCACACACCACATACTCAATTTCACTAACCCCCTCATGTTACGGGGATGTTGGATGCACATGAGAGCAGGGTTCTCTCATCTCCTGGCTAACGCCCTAGACTTTAACAGCTCTTTGACTTTCAACAGCACTGTCTTAGAGCAGGCAATATCACCCCAAAATTATCAGGAGTGTCTCTCTTCCAATTTGCTTCCAGGAATATCAGGATCTCACAGGAAAGGAATTGGAGTGTGGCTGCATCTACACTCCCAGGAGGAACTTTCCCGACCCCAAGCCCCGCCTGCTACAATAACCTCTCCCTCCACTGAATCAGCTCTATACCCACACCCAGCAGGAAGCAGTGACTGAAGATGGACCTTTGTCCATGCACCCAAAGGGATCTTCTTATAAAAACAAAAATGGGGGAATATAACGTGAAGTTGCATCATTTACTGCCCCACCCTCTTGCTGCAGCTGTCCCTTCCCATCCCAGCCTGTCAGCCGGCAAACTTCCTCCTACATCATTGGTCCAATGGCTACTAGCCTGCGACATTCAAACTACTTAAGAGAAGCTTCCCAGTCATTTTCTCCCCTTTTTCTCCTCCCAGTCCTGAGAGCGAACACTCTGTTCATCCGCCTAATAAATCTCTGGTGTGAGCTCCTGTGTCTGGAGTGGTTTTCTGGGTATATTCACTGGGCTGCGACTCAGCCCAGGCACCCCATAGTGCCTGCTCCCCTGGATTCAAGGGTCTGAGCTGCCTTGGGACCCGAACTGAGCCACATTTTTCTTACAATATGTTAGCTACGAATAAAAATATTTTTATGGTTCATGCTTTCTGAAAAAATATTTAAATACCACAGAAATACACAAAGTAGAAGTAAATTCTTCCTCTAATTGTAATAATGAATTGATATATATTTTTCTCTTTTTTGGGGGGGTTCAGTGTCAGCTATTGAACTCAGGGGCACTCTACCCCTGAGTCACATCCCCAGCACTCTTCTGTACTTTATTTAGATACAGGGTCTCACTGAGTTGCTTAGGGTCTCGCTAAGTTGCTGAGGCTGGCTTTGAACTTGCGATCCTCCTGCCTCAGCCTCCTGAGCTGCTGGGATTACAGGTGTGCACCACCATGCCCAGCTCATATCTTTCTTGATGTCTATAAATACATATAAGATCCTAAACCCTGGGTCTAGTTACAAGGGACAAAGATTCATGAGCCTGCTGAGGATGGGAAAGTGGAGAGATGGGAGGAATTTGGGTCTCTGATGACATCACTACATCACTGAATTAATCAACCCTGGAAACTCCTTTCCTAGGGACAGCTTATTATTTGATATAATAAATATTTCTTAAGTACCTTCTAATTGTATTTTTAAAAATATTTTTCATTGCAGATGGACCCAATACCTTTATTTGTTTATTTTTATGTGGTGCTAAGTATCGACCCCAGTGCTTCCCATGTGCTAGGCAGGTGCTCTACCACTGAGCTACAGCCCCAGCCCTTCTAATTGTATTTTATTGCTTCTGCTAAAAGCATTCTAATTAATCATATCATTCTCTTGATAATTCAGCATTTCTATAATAAAGGCAAGTATATATGGACATAAGTTCTATAATAATAATGATGGCATATGTTGCCACAATAAAGACAAACGCATAGGCCTGTTACAGCCAGCTAAACCAATAAGCTGTGGACATTCCCATCATCAAATGAGGAAAAATGAATTCAATTCTGCCAAACATATTACATTATATAAGATGACTTATTTTAAATATGCACTATACTAAACTGAACTTTAAGCAAATTAAGAGACTAAAATTCCTAAGAAATATTACGCATTTAAAAATCTCAGGTACATGCTGCGCATGGTGACACATTCCTGTAATCCCAGCAACTTGAGAGGCTGAGGCAGGAGGATCATGAGTTCAAAGCCAGCCTCAGCAACTTAGTGAGGCCTTAAGCAACTCAGCGAGACCCTGTCTCTGAATAAAACATAAAAAGGGCTGGGGATGTGGCTCAGTGGTTAAGCACCCCTGTGTAGAATCCCTGGTACCAAAAATACACATACATATATATTCCAGACACATGGTTATTGGCTGTACATATGATGACTAATAAAAACATTGAATATTTACTGCTTTATTTACACCAATTAATGTAATCACCACCACAAACCATTATATCCTCATTTTACCGATGAGGAAACTGTGACTTAGGAAGGGTAGTTTGCCCCATACAACTGAGCTTGTATGTATAGGGCCAATCAAATCTGGCATAGAGTATCCCACCCCTCTCTCCACTGAAATTGCTTTCAAACCTAAGAAATTCATTAATCATCTGTTTGAGTAATTCAACTTGTTACTGAAGGCACTTTTCAGCCTATATGCTTGACCATCTGACAGCATGACTTAAGCCTTTTCTTTGGTTTGTCATGGTACAACTCTTCTGAGTCTTTCTGACCATTCCATCTTTTTTTTTTTTTTGGTACTGGGGATTGAACTCAGGGGCACTCCACCCACCACTGAGCCACATCCCCAGCCCTATTTTGTATTTTATTTAGAGACAGGGTCTCACTGAGTTGCTTAGGACCTCGCTAAGTTGCTGTGGCTGGCTTTGAACTCGCGATCCTCCTGCCTCAGCCTCCGAAGTGCTGGGATTACAGGTGTGAGCCACCACACCTGGTCTGACCATTCCATCTTAAGTCTGAATTCTTCGTGTGATGGTTATTTAAGTGCTGAGGATCTAAAGTTCTGTCCTAGCTGGGCGTGGTGGCGCATGCCTGTAATCCAAGCGACTTGGGAGGCTGAGTCAGGAGGATCCCGAGTTCAAAGCCAGCCTCAGCAAGTTAGCGAGGCTCTAAGCAACTCAGTGAGACTCTGTCTCTAAATAAAATACAAAATAGGGCTGGGGATGTGGCTCAGTGGCCTAGTGTCCCTGAGTTCAATCCCTGGTTCAAAAAAAATAACAAACAAAGTTTTGTCCTGCTACCTCTTCTCTTCTTCTATACTCTCTCCCTAGGTCATATCATTCATTCCCTTAGCTTTAAATAACAACCCACTGATGATTCCTAAATATGTATCTCTAGGCCAGATTCCTCTCCTGAGTTGCAAACTAGTATATCTAACATCTTCACCTAGACATACCAAAGAACCTCAAATACAACAGGTTCAGGACTAAACATGGCTACTTTTCTAAATATATTCTTCTTCCAATGTTGCCTACTTATTCTGGGGTACCACTATCCTATCAGTTGCCCAAACCATAGACCGAGGGGTCTTTGTCGCCTCCACTATTTCCCATCCTCTATTGGATCTATTTCCATTGATTCTACCTTTGAAATACCTCATGAATCTGCCCCTTTTCTCCCTTCACACTGGTCCAAGTTACCCTCATCTCTTTGCCAGAGTATTGCAGTAACCTCCTAGCTAATCTTGCATCCACTTTTGTCCTCTTTCAATCCACTTTCCACTCTGCAGCCAGGGTAATCTTTTAAAAATGCAAATTTGTTCATGTCAACCACTGACTTACAACTCTTCAATGGCTTCCCACTGACCATGCAATAAAATGTAAAATCTTTTTTTTTTTTTTTTTTGCGGTGCTGGGGATTAGAACCCAGGGCCTTGTGCTTGTGAGGCAAGCACTCTACCAACTAAGCTATATGCCCAGCCCAAAATGTAAAATCTTTAGCATAACTTGAAAGCCTTACAAGATCATGAATTAGTTTACCGCTCCAACCACATCCCTCTCTATTTTATCTTTATTTCCATTCCAGCTCTAATGTGCCTCTTTCAAATATGTACTCACTGTGTGCTCTACAAACCATACTCCCTCCCTTTCCCTTACTGCCTTCAAACATACCCTTTTCTCCCAGGAATACTGTGTCTCAAACTAGCTAACATGTATCAAAAAGGTCTCAACAAATGTCATCTCCTCTCTAAACTCCCCAAAGGAGGTTAGACCTTCCTGGCAACTAGATCAGTTCCTAATACACAGTAGGTCTTAAAATTTTTGCTGACCTGACTGAAAAGAAGCAAGACCCTGTCTCGAAAATATAAAAAAGCACTGAGGATGTGGTTCAGTGGTTAAGAGCCCCTGGGTTCAATGCCCAGTACCAAAACAAAACAAAACAAAAACAACAATTAAAAAAAACTTATGGGAATAATATTTAATATCATCCTATAAAGATGGAAATGTCGGGCTGGGGATATAGCTCAGTTGGTAGAGTGCCTGCCTCCCAAGCACAAGGCCCTGGGTTCAATCCCCAGCACCGCAAAAAAAAAAAAAAAAAACCATGGAAATGTCTGGTCAGGCACAGTGGTGCATGCTTGTACTACCCGCAGTTCCAGAGGCGGAGGCAGGAGGATCGCAAGTTCAAAACCAGCCTGAGCAACTTAGTGAGGTGCCAAGCAACTCAGTGAGACCCTGTCTCTAAATATAATACAAAATAGGGTTGAGGATGTGGCTCAGTGGTCAAGTGTCCCTGAGTTTGATCCCCAGTACCAAAAAAAAAAAAAAAAAAACGATGAAAATGTCTAATTTTAAGCTTAAGAAGTAATTTTTGAGGGATGGGTACTAGGGATTGAACCCAGAGGCACTTTATCCCTGAGCCACATCTCCAGTCCTTTTTAAATTTTTATTTTAAGACTGGGTCTCAGCCAGGCATGGTGGTGTACAACTGTAATCCCAGTGACTCGGGAGGCTGTGTCAGGAGGATCGAGAATTCAAAGCCAGCCTCAGCAATTTAGCGAGGCCCTAAGCAACTCAGTGAGACTCTGTCTCTAAATAAAATACAAAAATAGGGCTGGGGATGTGGCTCAGTGGCCAAGTGCCCCTGAGTTCAATCCCCAGTTCCGAAAAAACACTGGGTCTCACTAAGTTGCTAAGGGCGTCACTAAGTTCCTGAGGCTGGTCTCAAACTTGCAATTCTTCTGCCTCAGTCCCCAAGTCACTGGGATTACAGGCATGCACCACTGTGCCCAGCAGGCAGTAATATTCTAAAATTGATTTCAATGTAAGTTACAGACTTATAACAAGAGATAGAATCTGTCATCAAAAAGCTTCCAACAAGGCTGGGGATATAGCTCAGTTGGTAGAGTGCCTGCCTTGCAAGCACAAGACACTGGGTTCAATCCCCAGTACCGCAAAAAAAAAAAAAAGTTTCCAACAAAGAAGTTTGAAGGACTATATGGTTTCATGGATGAAATGTATGGAACGTTTAAAAGAATTAACACCAATCCTATTCAAATTCTTCCAAAATTAGAGGAGAGGCTGGGGTGTAGCTCAGTGGTAGAGCACAGCCTAGCATATGCTAGGCCCTGGGTTCCATTCTCAGAACTGCAGGGAAAAAAAAGCTAGCACTTCCTAATGCATTCTGAAAGCCAGCATTACCCAGATACCAAAGCCAGCAAGATACCACCAGAGAACTACAGACCAATATCCCTTATAAATGAAGATGCAAAAAATATATACTCCAGGAACTCAAGGGTGGTTTAAGCTAAGAAAATCAAAGTGCTACACTATAGTAACAGAATGGAGGAGGAAAATGTGGTCATCTCAAAAGGTGCAGAGAGAACAGTCATGACAATTCAATGCCTTTTCTGTTTTTGGTATTAGGGATTGAACCCAAGTGTGCTTTAGTAGTGAGCTACACCCCAGTCCTTTTTTTTTTTTTTTTTTTTTTTTTTGAGATAGAGTCTCCTTAAATTGCTGGGACTGGCCTTGAATTTGTGATCCTTCTGCTTCAACCTCCCAGAGTTCCTGGGATTACAGGGTTGCACCACCCCATCCCCCAGTGCTCAATGCTTTTTTTTTTTGTAGTGCTGGGAATTGAACCCAGGGTCTTGTGTTTGCAAGGCAAACACTCTACCAACTGAGCTACATTCCCAGCCCTCAATGCTTTTTACATGATAAAAACCCTCACAGAGTCAGAGTAGAAGGAAACTTCCTTAACATGATAAAGGGCATTTACCAAAACCCCACAGTTCACATTACAATGAATGGTGAAACTGAAAGCTTCCCCCCAACCCCAGGAGTAGGAACAAAACAAGGATGTGTATTTGCTGAAACTAAAGAGAGCGGATGGTTGAACAAACCTGTGAATGCACTGAAATGTACACTTTATTTATTTAGCAGTACAGAGGATTGAACTCAGTGGCACTCTTGCACTGAACTACATCCCCATCTCTTTTTATTTTAAAACAGGGTCTTATTAAATTGTTGAGGCCAGCCTCAAACTTGCTATCCCTCCTGCCTCAGCCTCCAGAGTAGCTGGAATTACAGGACTGCATCACCTCATATGACAAATTGTACACTTTAAAAGAGTCAGTTAAATGTTAAGTGAATTTTACCTCAATACAATTTTCATATAATGAATCATTCATTCACCATGGCTTACTGATCACAAGTATGTTTCATTTGTTTAATTAGCAGAAAGGATTACAATTTGAAGACTGTTATAACACTATGAATAGCAAATTTACAATTTAAGATAAATGTGAGATAAAAGTCAAATTAAATGCCTGAAAACTACTTTTAAGAGAGCATACAAATTTTCATATGAAAGTTAGTATGTTCTTATACACATCAATTTTAAATCCACAAGGAATTCAAAAGTGAATTCTGAACCGGGCGTGGTGGCGCACGCCTGTAATCCAAGCAACTTGGGAGGCTGAGTCAGGAGGATCGCGAGTTCAAAGCCAGCCTCAGCAACTTAGCGAGGCCCTTAGCAACTCAGTGAGACCCTGTCTCTAAATAAAAAATAGAAAAATAGGGCTGGGGATGTGGCTCAGTGGCCAAGTGTCCCTGAGTTCAATCCCTGGTTCAAAAAAAAAACAAACAACAACAACAAAAAAGTGAATTCTGCTTCAAATGCAGCAAAAACTGTATTCAATGTAGTTGTTTTTCCTTCTTTAGTGTTCAGAGAACTGTTTCTCAAGGAGGAACTTGTTAGAAACGCAAATTCTCAGGCTCTGCCCCAGACCCACTGAACCAGAAACCATGGGGGTGAGCCCTAGCTATTGCGTTTTAACAAACCCCACGTGCTCACTCAAGTCTGAGACTGGTTAAGACTTGGACAAGGAGGCTGCTATAAGCATTTTCTTACCAGGCCATGCCGGCTTATAAAGGTTGTACTGTTTCTTTTCACTCGTAACGTGTCAGCTCGGAATACCTGTGAATTATCACTAAGGAGAAAAAGAAAACACTTGTCATATAAAATTTATTACAAATTTTTTAAACAATGCTGGAAATGGAACTCAGGACCTTGTGCATGCTAGGCAAGCACTCAATCACTGAGTTACATCCTCAAGCCCACACATTTTTTAAAGAAAATAACATTTCTAATACTTAAATAGCAATGTCATTAACTATAAATGGCATCTTGGTGGAGACAACTGTGCAGATGTACAAATTAAAACACACACACACATACACACACACACACACAGAGGCTTAGTCCCTTAAGCCTAAACAAGTCACCATGTAAGGCAAGGAATTCTCAAGCGTACCACTTAACCTCTAATGCTACTGAGAATAAGGATAATAAGTTTAATTTATTGTGACCTTGGAAATACATTATTTTCAGTGTAAACCTGTAAATCATTTAAACTTATGATGGAAGCTGGGCCTGGTGGTGCACACCTATAGTCCCAGCAGCTCGGGAGGCTGAGGCAGGAGGATCAGATTCGAAACCAGCCTCAGCAACTTAGCAAGACTGTAAGCAACCTAGTGAGACCCTGTCTCAAAATAAAAAAATAAAAAGGACTGGAAATGTGGCTCAGTGGTTAAGTGCCCATAAGTTCAATCCCCACTACCAAAATAAAATAAATTTATGACTGGAACGACAAACCCTCTCAACTCCCAAATTTTACAAGAACAAGAGGGATAACTGATAGCAGGTGTCAATAGAACCGAGATCTTTCACAGATATGCTTTGTTTGGCATAAAAGGTATTAGACATTTACATTTCTGAATTCATTGTGCAAGCTGAGAGATTTCATATAAAAAATCCAGATTCCAGATTTTTGGCTTCTATTGAAAATTCGCAAGATTTTGCAACACTGAGCTACATCCCCACATGGCAACAACACACTGAAAGAGAGCAGCTGCTGCCCGCTGAAAAGGAGTGTGTGTCCTCAGCTTGGGCTACTGCCCACCCAGGTGGCTTCAATTCTATTTGAGCTTATACCCTGAAGAAGTCATCTTTTCCTTTGTTTTCTTTTTACTATGACCTCCTTTTTTTTTTTTTTTTTTTTTTTGTTCTAAGGATTGAACTCAGGAGTGTTTAACCACTGAGCCACATCCCCAGCCCTATTTTGTATTTTATTTAGAGACAGGGTCCTACTAAGTTGGGTAGCACCCTGCTTTTGCTTAAGGCTGGCTTTTAACTTCTGATCCTCCTGCCTCAGGCTTCCAAGCCACTGGGATTACAGGTGTGTGCCACCATGCGCCGTTACTATAACTTTTAATTTTGAAATAGTTTAAGACTCACAAGAAGTTGTAAAAAGAACACCAATGGTTCCCATATACCTTTCATCCGATGATAATAATAAATCATTATAATAAATAATAATAACCCTAATCATTTTCAACACTTATTTTTTGTCTGCTTATATTACGGAGAGCTGGGTCCTTCTCCCAAGGCCAATTGAAGCCAATTTAATAATAAGCTAGCAAAGGAGCACAGGAGACTTTTGTCTAGAGCCTGTGGTTCCGCCCATCAGGGAGAACAGAGAGCTGCATTCCAGGTGTGCCCCCAGGGGGGACCCAGGTGCGCCCTGAGGGTGTGGTGAAATTCCTTTACTCACTTGTTAATTTGGGAGATAGGCACTTCCTAGATCTCCCAGTGATCTCGCCTTCCTGCGGTAGGTGTGCCCTCAAGGAGAGATAAAAAAAGTCGAGGATAGGAAAAGGTAATCTTGTTCCCACCCCCAGGTCAAGGAAAGCGAGAGGGAGAAAAGAAAAACATGTCCCTTTTAAAATAAGCAGTGGGGGAGGGGCTGAGGTTGTGGCTCAGTGGTAGAGCGCTTGTCTAGCATGTTTGAGGCACTGGGTTTGATTCTAGCACCACATAAAAATAAATAAATGAAATAATGGTCCATTTGACAACTAAAAAAGTATATTAAAAAAAATAAAATAAGCAGTGAGGGCTGTATTCAAAAGGTAAAGTGGACCACTGTTAACACTATATCCAATCAGGTACCAGTCTTCGGGGTTTTACCTCTATATTCTCTCTTACACCTATCTTATTCTTCTCAGGCTCCTCGCAAAAAACCAATTCAAAACCGATTCCATTTTCTATAGACTGCACAATAGTGTCAGTGGCCTCCTCACCTCTGTTTTATCCCTACTGTAAGCTCTCCATAAAACACTACCAGGTTCACCTTCCTAAAGAACAACTTGCTGTCTTCCAACTAACTTTCAGTGACTTTCTTTATTGTCTGCTGAACTAAGTCTTGCTTTTTGGGGGGTGGCATACTGAGGAAATGAACTATGGTGCTTTACCACTGAGCTATATCCCCAGCCCTTTTTATTTTCTTTTTTGAGACAGGGCCTCACTAAGTTGCTGAGACTGGCCTTGAACTTGCAATCCTATTGCCTTGCCCTCCCCAGTTGATGGGATTACAGGCCACTGCCGGGACCTGAACTTAGTTCTTTACATGATATTTAAAGCCCTCCACAATTTGGCACCCGAATTTTGCATTTTAGAAAGTAGTAAAATTTCAATACAAAATCTAGGCACAAATGCACAGTGACTACCTTTCTCTTTTGCCAAGTATGACACAGTGCTGTGACCGGTTGTTCACAATAACCTATTTTACATTTTTTGAATACCTAAGAGAAGAGCTGGGAGGCTACAAACTCAAAGTAATGATAAGAAAATGGAAATATTAATGAGCCTGATTTGGTAGCATATACATGTATTGAAATATCATACTGGGCATCATAAATATGTGTACTATATGTTTTTGTTTTTGTTTTGGGTACCAGGGATTGAACTCAGGGACACTCGGCCACTGAGCCACATCCCCAGCCCTATTTTGTATTTTATTTAGAGACAGGGTCTCACTGAATTGCTTAGCACCTTGCCCTTGCTGAGGCTGGCTTTGAACTTTGCGATCCTCCTGTATCAGTCTCCCTAGCTGCTGGGATTACAGGCGTGCACTACCCATGCTAGGCTGTGTTAATGGAAAATTATAAAAACTGGGTCTGGGGATGTGGCTCGATGGTAGAGCGCTTGCCAAGCATGAGGCCCTGAGTTAGATCCTCAGCACCACACACACAAAAAAAAGTTAAAAAAAAATTTAAATATGTGAGGGCTGGGGTTGTAGCTCAGAGGTAGAGTGCTTGCCTAGCATGTGTGAGACACTGGGTTCGATTCTCAGCACCACATAAAAATAAATAAAGGTATTGTGCCCAAATACAACTAAAAAAAATTAAAAAAATATTTGAGATTCAAATGTAAACCACCCTGATTTTATCATTATGCATTGTATGCATATATTGATTTATCACACTGTTCCTCATAAATATGTACAATTAAGTAATAACTAATTTTTTATAATCTCATGGACCAAAACTAATGTTTCACTTATAAAAGCTCATTTTGGTAATTATAAAAATGTAGGGAACTAATGATCTCAGAATGCAGTGTAGGGCTTTAATACGGAAGAAAAACACTCAACAGAGTTAAATGTAAGGTAGAGTCAAATAAGTGCTTAGGGGAAGTAGAGAAAGTGCTAAATGTTATGTAGCTGCTAATTGCCCAGGAAAGGACAATTAGCAGTTACATAACATATTTAATTATATGACACTTAACTTTTAAAAACACGGATTGGCCAAAAAAAAAAAAAAAAAAAACTCCGAGACCCTTCACTGGGGATCAGCACTGCTCAGCAGATGAGCATTTGGAATCCAGGGCTAATGGCAATGTTGACCACTCAACTGTCTGGATATTCCAGACCTAGGCTTTCCTGCCTCCAAGCCTGTGGTGTATGCTTGAAATGCTGTCCCAGCCATCTGAATTCCTCTCTTCCTATTAAGGCCCATTGCAAATGCCACCTTCTCCCTGAACCTTAGCTTTATCCTTCATCAATTTTTGCTTCAATTTTTCACTCCCTTCTTTGAATTCCTTTAGCACATGCTTTAGCTCCCTAAGCACTTATTTTACTCAACCATATATTTAAGTCATTTCAGTATTTATCTCCCTATTAAATTGAAAGCTTATTGAGCCTTGATCCAATTTTGTAGCATGGTGATTTGCATATAACAGGCAAGAACTCAATATTTTGTCATTGAGAGGATAGATCATTTTTACCGCCTTTCCCAGTCATTTTCCCTATGAGAACAGGAATAGGCAATTATTAGGAAATTGAAGGTACGCTAACGGGTTACCTATTTCCACTATATTCTGTGTGTTTGTGTAGGACACCTGACTCTTTGGGCTGCCAATAGTATTCTCCCCTAAATTTTTTTTTTTTTGGTTCTGAGGATTGAACCCAGAGGCACTCCACCACTGAACCACATCTCCAGCCCTATTTGGTATTTTATTTAGAGACAGGGACTCACTGAGTTGCTTAGGGCCTCACTAAGTTGCTGAGGTTGGCTTTGAACTCAAGATCCTCCTGCCTCAGCCTCCCAAGTGCTGGGATTACAGGTGTGGGCCACTGCGCCCAGCTCCCTCCCCTAAATTTGTATCTGTCAATTTTATTTAATAAGACTATAACTGAAAGAAATAATTGAGGTTGCACATACTTCAATTAGTATAAGTCATTTAAAATGAATTTATATAAAACACTATGTTGATTCCCAGAACTGAGTTAAAATCAATTTCTAACTTGGAAAAAGTGAAGCTAATATAACTGGGTGGTATTCAATGCCCCACATCAAGTGATCAGTAACAGTTGTCAAAACAATAACAGAATTATGTCAGTAATATTCTCATAGCAATCGTTTTTATTTTCTTTTTTTTTCTCAGTATTAGGGATTAAACCCAGGGGTGCTCTACCACTGAGCTACATCCACAGCCCTTTTGGTTTTTTACTTTAAGATAGGGTCTTGTAAGACAAGACTGGTCTTGAACTTAAGGACCTCCTGCCTCAGCTTTCTGAATCATTGGTATTATAGGCATGCACCATCACACCAGGGCCAGCAATCATTTTTCATGGCCACTACTCTTCTTCCAGGCAAGAGTTCAATAAACCACATAGTAGGCAAACTTTTTCTTCAAAGGGACAGACAGTAAATATTTCAGGCTTTGTGGGCCTTATCAATCTGTGGTAACTACTTAACTCTGACAGTGTAGTGGGAAAGTAGCTGTGGGCAATATACAGATGCACATGGTTTAAGTTCCAATCAAGGGCTGGGGATGCAGCTCAGTTGGTAGAGTGCTTGCTTTGCAAGCACAAGGCCCTGGGTTCAATCCCCAGCACTGCAAAAAAAAAAAAAAAAAAGTTCCAATCAAATTTTTCAAAAATCAAGGAACAGGCTAGATTTGTCCAATGGGCAACAGTCTGCCTTTCAATTGACGCAGCAGCAATTTAAAAGCAGGATCAAACTGGAGGTTTTTAAAGGGGGAAGGTGCTGGCAAGAACCCAAGAAACTTTTTTTTTTTTTTTTTGCAGTGCTGAGGATAAAACCCAGGGTCTCATACAAGACAGGCAAGCACTGTACCACTAAACTACACCCCAGCCTGAACTCTAATTCTTTTTTTCTTATTTTCATTTTTTGGTACCAGGGATTGAATCCAGGGGCACTCAACCACTGAGCCACATTCCCAGCCCATTTTCTCTGTAATTTTATTTAGAGACAGGGTCTCACTGAGTTGCTTAGGGTCTCACTAAATTGCTGAGACTGGCTTTGAACTCATGGTCCTCCTGTCTCAGCCTCCTGAGCCCCTGGGATTACAGGAGTGTGCCTTTGTGCCCGGCCTGACCTCTAATTCTTTAAAAAGGATCAGAGAAAGAAATCTAAAAACCCCCAACATCTTTAAATATAGTTATTGACACCAGTAATAAAATCAACCACTAAAGAGATAAAAAGAATATAGAACCAAGAGGTTCAAAACTTTTGACACTGGCACTTTTATTAATACAAGATGTTCACAAAACAGTGCAGGAGGTATACTGTGTTAAATAACTGACATTTAAGGAATTAAATTCTACAAAGTCTGGTGAAAGAGAGAGAGAGAGAGAGAGAGAGACAGAAAAAGAGAGAGAGAGTGTGTGTGTTTACATACAGGAAACATGAAGCACAATTAGAAAATTACTTGAAAGAGGTACAACAATATTTAGCAAGCTTTACTGCCAGGTATAGTTTAGAAAGGGTAAGACACCAAGTATTAGAGGCCCAAGTAGGGAATGAGAAAGTCAGCAGTGTACACACCGCAATTGCAAAGTGAAGATGAATTCAACTCAGGCTCAGTGTAATCCTGCTCTAAATTGTTCTTCAGAATAATTCCTCGAAGCACAGCCTAAGCTTGCAACAACAGCACAAAATATGCCCTCAGATCATTTGGGCAAGTTCCTGACATCAGGCATGCCATACCTCATTCCTATAACTTCTGAGTCACTGGAGCTGATCCACTTTACAGGCTCTGTATCTTTAATGCCCACTAGATAAATACACAATTGACACTCACTTTTCTGTACAAATTGTACTTCATGCATCAGGATCTTAAGCCAGAGAATTGGACTCTGTAACTGTGCTCTAATGATTTTTTAAAATGTCAATCGTTTGCACAATGAAGTAGGAGGGGATAACTGAGATCTTTGTTAGATTCCAGGACTCTGGATTAGGCAAAGGGGTCAAGTCCATTTTCTCCCTGGAATGTTTACTGCATTAAACTAGATTCACACGTTCCTTCAAGCACATATCCTTCATTACCATTTGCAATCTTTCCAATAAAACCAACATTCTCAGGCTGGGGTGTAGCTCGGGAGTAGAGCATTTTCCTAGCACGTGCAAGGCCCTGGGTTCATCCTCAGCATCCCACAAAAAGCAGGGGACCCAATACTCTCCTTACAGCGCTACTCTACTAGCAGGGTGGGTCCCATAACAATTCCTTTAGTCCCGCAATAAGACTGAAGCAAAATCTTGAGTTAATAAAAAGTTACTGCTCTTCATACAACATGCAGAGTCACCTCCATTATTTTTTTCTACACGGCTTTTTTTGAAAAGGTAATTTTTGGGGGGGTACTGGGGATTAAACCCAGGGACACTTAACCACTGAGCCACACTCCCAGCCCTTTTTATATTTTATTTAGAGACAGGGTCTCACTGAGTTGCTTAGGGCCTTGCTAAGTTGCAGAGGATGGTTTTGAACTTGCAATCCTCCTGCCTTAGCCTCCCAAGCTGCTGGGATTACAGACCAGCACCAGGCTGGTAATGTATTATTTTTGGTCAATCTTAGCTTCATTTTGTGACAGTATGTTATCCCCTGCCTCAAATTACCAGAAAGCTGCATTTCTTTAGCGCTAATCAGCTTAGATATTAGTAATGCACAAAACACTAGTTTAGGAGCCCAGAGATATAGGTTCCTAGTGCTGGCTCTGTCACTATATCATTTTGAAGATATATGGGTCTCATATGTTCAACAAGGAGGGCTGATCTGGTCTCTGAGTCCCTTTCTAATAGTCTGTGCTATATGTATCACAACTATCAACTGGTATGATGCCATTAAGGTGAGGAGCAGCTGGGCATTGTGGTATATGGCTGTAATCCCAGCAACTCAGGAGGCTGAGGCAGGAAGATTGCAAGTTCAATGCCAGCTTCAATAACTTAGTGAGACCCTTTCTCAAAATAAAAAAATAAAAGGGGCCGGGCGTGGTGGCACACGCCTGTAATCCAAGCAACTTGGGAGGCTGAGGCAGGAGGATCACAAGTTCAAAGCCAGCCTCAGCAAGTTAGTGAGGCCCTAAGCAACTCAGTGAGACCCTGTCTCTAAATAAAATACAAAATAGGGCTGGGGATGTGGTTCAGTGGCCGAGTGTCCCTGAGTTCAATCCCTGGTTCCAAAAAAAAAGAAAAAAAGAAAAGAAAAGAAAAGAAAAGAAAAAATAAAAGGGGTTGGGGATATAGCTCAGAGGTAGAGTGCCCTTGGGTTTAATCCGTAGTACCAGGGCTTGGGGGTACACAGCAAAGTGAATGAGTGAACACACTTTTCAGACTTACAGTATCTAGAAAATCTTATGTACTGGGATGTGAGATCCAAGATTTCTCTCTCTCTCTCTCTCTCTCTTTTCAGTGCTGAGTATAGAACCCAGGGTCTCACATATGCTAGGCAAATGCTGTACCACTGAGGTATGTACCCACTCCCAAAATCGCATTTAAAACCCTATTTCAGAAATAATATACTTCAGTAATGCCAGACCTTCAGATATGTGCAAGAAATAGTTAACCATTTTTGAATGCAGTGTTTCTAATTCTTTTTTTCCATTATCTGGCCTCTAAGGAGCCTTTTTAGACATGTTTTCCCCTAATAACTCCTGTTCCACCAAATTTTCACACCACAGATGTATATCTGTGTTTTGTACATGAAAATAATAAAACTTTTTCACACACAACCCCTCCCAAGAACCTTCTTCCTTGGGGGGAATATTACCCATTGAAAACGTGTAATTTAGGAGATTGAAATTCTATAGTACCTACACTTTCTGTTCAACAAAAACTAGGTGTAAGAAAGGTCCAGGCTTATTTGCTTGACAACCATTTTCATCCTGAGTGTGAAAGAGTGAAGGTCTGAGGTGACAGAGCAGTTGAGAATGAGACAAAATAGTCGTGACAGGAGATCTGGAAGCAGGGAGGGATTGGAGGGTGTTGTTTCTTTAAAGGAGTGGGTAAGCGATGGGCTGAAATTAGAAAAAAAAACCAAAACTGGTGCTCCACATTGATTGGTTGCTGCTTTCCGGTCCAGGTTGGACTGTCAAAAGAGGTTGTTCAGATTTAGATGTGTGTCAATCTCAGGGTGAGGCGGCGTGTGCTGTCCGTCAGGTCAGCCTATTCCACACCTGTCCCCACTCCACCTGGCTGAGGGTGGGATCCCCAGACACCAGGCAGGGGGGAGATACCTGCAGAACCTCCATGAATACAAGGAAGGGGATGCTATAGGAAGTCACTTTCGTCCAACACCTCCCAATGCCCGCTTGCCTCCTCCAGTATCTCACCCAAATCCATTGATCGAAGGGACGCTGTTGGCTTTTCTCGGGGCGTTGCCATCTGTGGTGGTGGAATTCGGCGGCGGTTCCAAGCCTACTTCCATTGTCTCCTGCGCCACGTCCGTGTCAAGGATGAAACCACTGCTCAGTTCGAAGTTCTCAAGGTTTTCTGGCACCCGTTCACATAAGGACAAGCTATTTCCTGGGGGAGGTGACGTCAGGGGGGAGGCAAAAGGGAAAAAAGCACAAAGCTCTTAGATGAATAGGAATGCTCACCTTTGTATCCCAAGCATCACCAACACAAGTGGGCACAATGTTTGGCAGGACTGGTTCCAAACCTCCTTACCCCTATCACGCTCTGGGCCCCAAAAGCAGAAAAGGTCCCCCACCTCCAAGTCTATAATACAAACGAGGCATTTATCTCAGTCACTGCTGCGGTCCCTTCTTTATCTTTCTAAACCGCCACAAGCCCCGCTAAGTCTCTCCGGCCAAAACAAAACTACAATTTGCCGCCTTCCAGAGTCAGTTGAGTTCCGCCCCTTCCCGCATGCGCTCTGTGTCTGACCAGATGACGCTCGCTTACCACGCAGGCAATCAACGTCACTTCAGGCGCCTTTGTCAACCTTAACAGGAGCGCACGCGCAATTAAGGAGTCGCCTTTTTTCCCTTGCCCGGCTCCGGCTTCTCTTTCCCTGCTGATGATTGGCAGTGGGTGTTTCTCTGTTACTATGCCAATCCCGGCATGGTTTCCTTAACCTTTACTTAGGAAAGATAATTGGTAGGAGAGATTTCTATGGGAGCGCCTTCCAATCTGCCCTGTATCTAATGCTCAATTTTCTCAGTTTTGGCTAGCGTATCTCCTTATGACTGAGACCATCAAGCTTCTTAGCCTCCCATGACAGATGTTTTCTGTCCTGTAACAACAGACACACTACACGTTTGGAGTCTTACAAAAGCTAAAATTGGAAAAGAAAAACAACTAAGTGTGTAGGGTCTCAGTAAAACGATTACTTAATTGAACCTATCGTGCAATTGGTTCTGCAATCTTGCAGAATCAAGTTTTCATTGTGGCTTCCTTTTTACCATAATTGTAACATGTGTATTTTTATGTGGGATAAATTCTAGCTTCTCTTAACTAGTCATCAAAGAAAGAAAGTCCTCAGCTAATTTGCAAAGATTTGAGTTAAAGCAGGGAAGCTTATTTTCTTAAAACATCTCTGAATCCATTCAAATCAGTCTTTCCATTTCAGGTAGTATTGGGGGGTATACACATTCTAATAATACTGCCATGGCTCATAACTTTTAAAAAAACTACTGCCTTTGAATTTTAACTCCACTTAATGAGCCACATTGAATACTGAAATCTTAACTCCACGCTAATATTATAAAACCACACATTTAGGAACCATATAGAGAAAGGGCAGAGAAGGTAAAATGAACCTAGTGAAATGACAGTTATTAATTAGTCCTAATATCAATATAGCACTTTTCACTTTACCACGTTTTCATATACTTAAATCAATTGGTTCAATCATCAACACTGCTCAGGTAATCAGAAGTGAACTTAAAATAATCCGATTGTCTTGAGACAGTTCATGACAAGTTATGACATGTGAGATGATGATCATTTATTCTTCATTCATTCTGGGAATGGAATAAAAAAGTTGCATCATATTAGGCAGAATTAGATTACCTAAATCCCAGACATAAGGATGATTCGGGCTTTCCATCCCTGATGTAAGACAGGTTAATAATAGCTACCATTTATTGGGCACTTATGTGCATGATGCTGTCCTAATCATATTAAATATGTGATCAGACTTAATGCTTACAATAATTCTGTGAGGTAGGCACCATCACAATGCCCATTTTTCAAAGGAGGAGACCAAAGCCCAGAAGGTTTACTTGAATAACATCTACTAAATGGCAAAGCCAAGATTCCTCTGCTCTTCTGTTTAACTAAAAAGACAAATGAGGTACCCCCGAATATTTCTGTGCTCATAAGCACTTCATAAATTTTTATTGAATTAGTTTATGGATAAACACAGGTTTAAATAACTTGCCATTCATAGCCATCTTATAAATCAGATAAACTATTTCTATTTTACAGGTCATAAAATTCCAAAGAGATGAATGGCATCATTAGGTAGCAGAAGAGTCCAGACTTGAGATATCTTTCTTATCTTGAGATAAGAAAGCCACTGTTCAAATTCCCAGAGTACCTAGAAAATTTACAAAAGGTGGTGGCTAAAGCTGAGTAAATTCAGAGTGATGGCAAAACGCAGTGGTTAAAGAGAAAACAGAGAGTCAAAACCAAACTGTCTAAATGACAAAAAATATGGAGTATGTTGTGAACAAGTGGCTCTTACCTCCATTCTTCTGTTCATTTTACTTTTCAAAGTTTGTTAATAAAATTTAGTGAATATATTTTGAGAGGCAACATTTCATATGCCTAAGCATTACAGATATCTAATTTTTAAAAATCTAAGTACAATGACACAAAGGGAATAGGTATAATAAAATGACAAAGAGCAACTAATGAACTAAGTGTCTCTGATTATAGAGCAGCCAGCTACATGTCAGGAACCCAAAATCTGTGAAGATATAGACAGGACTCATATAATACAGTCACAGGTTGTAATATCAAAAGGAACAAGTACTGTGGAACAAAGAATTCTGTTATAATGGCAAACACATTATTTTTTAAATATTTGTTTTAGTTGTTGATGAACCTTTATTTCTTTATTTGTATGTGGTGCTAAGAATCAAACCTAGTACCTCACGCATGCTAGGCAAGCACTCTACCATTGGGCCACAGTTCCAGTCCCCAAACACATTATTTAAAGGAGTTATTTGTACTTCTCCCCCTTTCGACCTATACACATCACTATAACCAACCTGGCTGGATTTCATGATCTGCTCTTCCTGTTCCATAGCAACACTCCATGTCCTCGGACCCCTGGTTTGCTTAGATCTATACCTTAAAACTTACGTTACTCCTCTTTTTGTATGTCCCAGTCTGCTGCCATCTGCCCAATGCCTCTTACCTATAAAGGTATCACAAATATGTCATAATCAGCTCTTTGTTTTACCAGTTGTTATGACAACTTTAAAGTTACATTTCAGTCTTGTAGTTACCCCAAGAGAAATTGAAATACAGGTTGTATCCCAGGCCATGAAAAACACCCCAAACCTCCCAAAGGATTTATTTGACAGGCAAAATAAACTAGTAGGACACAATGGTGTCAATCAAACCTGTAAATGATCGCCAAATTAGCACCTTTCATGACATATGTTCTTGATCTTCCCTTTCAGTAGGAAGCTCCTGAAAGTTAGGGATTCAACTAAATTATCTGACTTTAAGGAGTTAGGGACTATGGTCAACAAATGATTCTTTGCTAGCTATTGTGAACAAGAGAATCTATTATAATTTTTTTTTTGGGGGGGGTACTGGGGATTGAACCCAGGGGCACTCCACCACTGAGCCACATCCCCAGCCCTATTTTGTATTTTATTTAGAGACAGGGTCTCACTGAGTTGCTTAGGGCCTCGCTAAATTTCTGAGGCTGGCTTTGAACTCGTGATCCTCCTGCCTCAGCCTCCCAAGTGCTGGGATTACAGGCATGCACCACCACGCCCGGCTATTATAATTTTTTGAGCAAAGGGGGTGGACGGTTCTGAGACCTTGTGATTTTAAAGAGCTACATTAATTGCTCAGAAACATAGGTTGAGAGTCGGGCATGGTGGTGCACACCTGTAATCCCAGCGGCTTGGGGGCTGAGGCAGAAGAATCTTGAGTTCAAAGCCAGTCTCAGCAATTTAGCAAAGTCTAAGAAACTCAGTGAGACCCTGTCTCTAAATAAAATATAGAAAAGGGCTGGGGATGTGGCTCAATGGTTGAGTGCCCCTGAGTTCAATCCCCAATACGGAAAAAAACAAAAACAAAAACATAGGTTGCTGTCTCTAATATCCTTGACAGATTAAAGGAGATTTAAAAAAACTATCCAAAAGTGCTTTAAAGGACTGGGGTTGTGGCTCAGTGGTAGAGTGCTTGCCTAGCACATGTGGGGCACTGGGTTCAATTCTCAGCACCACACAAAAAATAAAGATATTGTGTCTATCTACAACTAAAAAAAAATTTAAAGTGCTTTAAAAGTGCAAGAAATAAATTTAAGAATCAATAAATGGATAGATTTAAACTAAAAATCTTCTCAGCAAAGGAAACAATCAATAGTGTAAAGAGCCTACAGAATGGGAGACAATCTTTACCACACACACCTCAGATAGAGCACTAATTTCCAGGACATATAAAGAACTCAAAAAACTTAACACCAAAAAAACCAAATAACCCAATCAATAAATGGGCTAAGGAACTGAACAGACACATAACAGAAGAAGAAATACAATAGATAATAAACATTCGAAAAAATGTTCATCATCTCTAGCAATTAGAGAAATGCAAATCAAAACTACTCTAAGATTTCATCTCACTCCAGTCAGAATGGCAATTATCAAAAATACAAGTAATAGCAAGGTGCAGTGGCACATGCCTGTAATCTCAGCAGCAAGGGAGGCTGAGACAGGAGGACTGAGAGTTCAAAGCCAGCCTCAGCAAAAGCAAGGCACTAAGCAACTCAGTGAGATCCTGTCTCTAAATAAAATACAAATAGTCCTGGGGATGTGATTTAGTGGTCAGGTGTCCTGAGTTCAATCCCCAGTACCCTCCCCCCAAAATACAAGCAATAATAAGTGTTGGTGAGGATGTGGGGAAAAAGATTCAATCATACATTGCTGGTGGAGTTGTAAATTGGTGCAACCACTCTGGAAAGCAGTATGGAGATTCCTCAGAAAACTTGGAATGGAACCACCATTTGACCCAGTTATCCCACTCCTCAGTTTACCCAAAGGACTTAAAATCATCATGCCACATCAGTGTTTATAGCAGCTGAATTCCCAATAGCTAAACTATGGAACCAACCTGATGCCCTTCAACAGATGAATGGATGAAGAAACTGTGGTATATATACACAATGGAATATTACTCAACTTTAAAGAATGAAATTATGGCATTTTCAGGTAAATGGATGGAGCTGGAGAATACCATGCTAAGTGAAATAAGCCGAACCCAAGAAACCAAAGGCCAAATGTTTTGTCTGATAAGTGGATGCTGATCCATAATGGGGGTATAGGCAAGAATGAAGAAAATTTGGATTGTTCAAAGGGGAGTGAGGGAAAAGGAGGGGCATGTGGGAATGGGAAGGATGGTAGAAGGAGACAGACCTTACTACCCTATGTACCTGTATGATTACACTACTGGTGTGACTGTGCACCACGTACAGTCAGAGGAATGAGAAGTTATGCTCCATTTATGTACAATGTGTCAAAATGCATTCTCCTGTCATGTATAACTAATTAGAACAAATTTTTAAAAAGTGCTTTAAAAACCCTATTATAGCCTGGCACAGTGGCATACACCTGTAGTCCCAGGGGCTTGGGAGGCTGAGGCTGGAGGATGGAAGCTCAAAGCCAGCCTCAGCAACTTAGCAAGGCCCTAAGCAACTCTGTGAGACCCTGTCTCAAAATAAAATCTAAAAAAGGATTGGGGATGTGCTTCAGTGGTTAAGCACCCCTGGATTCAATCTCCAATACAAAACAACCACAACAAAAAACCCTACTACAATCAGAGATTATAAACATCGAAGAATAAAGTGACAATTGGATGTGGCAAGTTTAATATGGTACAACTGAAATGAAGTCAGGGAAAAGTATTTTTCCTAATTTTGAAACTAATTTTATAACCATTATGTGTCCTGTATTTTCTAGATAGGTATGATTAAGAAAATGCAATGACCTTCGCACTCTCAGAGCCATTCTAGTGGTGAGGATTAAATGAGTAAATATTTCTACAGCTGTTACAGTACTGTCTAGAACATGGTAAGTGCTATATAGGTGTTAGGTAAATTAATAAAGAAAAATTCCAGCACTCAATACGAGTCATGATTGTTAGGATTATTTTTCTGTCTTGTACATCCAAATGGATGATCTAAAATATAAATCATCCCCTTCAGACAAAGATCAAGAAAATCGAGGGGTTTAAGAAATGGGCCGGAATCACAGAGGTCAGAGTGTACAAATTGGGGACTAAATAACGTGGAAATCCCGTGTTTCTGTTTCCCTTGAATATTGGTCCAAACTCCTGAGAGCTGCCGCTCCAGCGTCTTCTAACTATTGGCTCTTTTCGAAATAGGGCGCCAGGGTCTCCCGGCCAATGCCATTGAGGAAGGCGCCGGGCCCCCTGGAAATGCTCCTCCCTTTTAAAGGAGGGTCGAGGGGTGGGGCTCTCACGCATGCTCCGTGCCCGCGGGCCCATTGGAGAGATCGCCGGGCGCGTGCGCAGGACCCGATGGGTGCCCGGACGCGGAAGAACTGGCCCCGCTGAGGCTCCTGCTTCCGAAGCGTGGGAGGCGGAAGAGGCTGCAGGTTGTAGATTTTGGTCTTGGCCCCAACGGGTTCCCCCGGGCCATTAGAACCCAAGAGAGGAAGAGGAGGCCCCGCGGCGGCGGCAGAGGGATCGGACCCCCCACCAGTCCTCGAAGCGGGAGGGGGGCAGGGACGGGAGAAGCATCGATCTCAGGGCTGAGGAGCCTCCGGCACTGGGTCCGGAGCATGGGGGGCTGGACCAAGTCCCCGAACATGGGGAGCTGGAGCTACCGAGGTCTCCCGGCCGGGCCCTGCGCAACTGTCAGGTCCTCGGTGTTACCGCTGCCCGGGCAGCCGCGGCACCTGTAGCCGAGCCCCGCTGGTGGTCCTCAGCGGGAACGATAGCAGCATGAGTTCCGCCGCTGCCTAGTTCCTCCCCCTCCTCCTGGTCTCCCTCTGTGCTCCTTCCTGTCTCCTCTTTCCCACACCTCGTCCTTATTTCCCGTCCCTGTGCTCTTCCCTTGCCCCTCTTCCCCTTACCCCTATCATCCTCTCACTCTCCCATCTTCCTTTCCTTCCCCTCCTTCCCCTTCCTCTTCCTTCCCCCATCCTCCCACTCCCCCATTTCCCCTCCCCCATCCTCTTCTTTGCCCCTTCTGCCCTGTTCCTCTTATCCTGTCCTTTATTTCCATCTAGCTTCTTTCCATCCCTTTTCCTCTTCCCTCCATCCTTGTCTTTCCTCTATCCCTCTTTTTTCCCCTCATCCTCTTTCTTCATTCTGTTACCCTCCAACACAACCTCTCCATCCTTCTCCCCTCCCTCACCACCATCCTCCCTTCCTCATCAGCATCCTCCTTCCCTCCTCCTCTCCTACTTTTCTCCGCCCTCAGCCCCCGCCCCCAAGACTCCGCCCCTTAGCCCCCGCCCCCAGCTGCCAGTCCCCAGCAGCTCAGTCCTGCAGTGAGTCTTGGGAGCCCATAGCTAAGCACCAGGAGCTGAGCACTGCCCGCTGTGTCTGCCTGCAAATCTCCGACATGGCTCAGGAGAAAATGGAGCTGGACTTTGAGCCTGGCACATCTCATGGGGGCACCCTGAGGAGATCCAACAGTGCTCCCCTGATCCATGGGCTCAGGTGAGCAGGACTGGGGAGGATGGTATATGGGGTTCAGAGGCTTCTTGACCCCGTGCAAACAGTCTTCCTTCCCTAAAGTACAAGTTCGAGCTCATTTGGGCTCTCCAAACAGGATTTGGGGACTTGTTTGCTTTACAGTGACTTGAGTCCCAAGGTGGAGTGAAAGTTTGACCTCAAACTCTGGGCCTTGTGGGAAAAACAGCCACCCCACCCCACCCCTCACCTGGGGGTCATGTTGTCCCACTCTAAAAAGAACCACAGAAAGCTTCTGAAAGGTTGCTTCCCCTGGCTAATTTACACCAGGGAAAGTCAGACTGAAGCCCCTGGAACTAAGCTTGCAACTTGACACCTGTCTCTTAAGAGCTGCTATTTCTAAGCTTGGTTTAGGAACCCTGGCATTAGCAGAGGTTTGCTTTAATAAATCACAGTTTATCTAATAACTTGTAATTAAATGGTGTATTCATGTCATATTAAGTGATTTGGATTTGTTGCAATGTTCTTAGATTCTAAAACTGCCAGAAATGCATTTCAGTAAATTAAAAAAAGAAGGTTGATAGATTAATGAGAATACAGGTTTGAGAAAATTTATGGAAAGAATGAACCCTTTAATTTTAGTGGTAGGGTCTTGTGCTTTTTTCTTTTTTCTAAGACACCAGAAGGTCTATTTTTAAAGTAGAATCTTGTGATAGTGAAGGTTAGGTTGGCTCACCTCCTGAGCCTATTGCATTTCACTTTTATAAGTAGACAATTCATCTTAGGTAGAGAGCCAATTTGTGAGATCCTGTCGAAAAATGGCATTGGTCCAAAAGAGGGGATGGGAGTACAATTAGCCAGAAACATTAATCAAGCACAGTGAGGGCAAAGAAAGGGGTAATCCTTGTCTATTGAACTGATTATGACATTTGTATTTTGAGGGGGAAGTAGGTTTACGTTTTTCTTTCATTAAATATGATTTTGAAACTGAAGGAATGGTGGAGTGACTTTTTATTTTATACTTTTAAGAATAAACTGGTTTCTTTTTTGATTGTCTTTTAAAATCTGGTGAGCAAGCAATTGCTAGGAACTTGGGGCATCCTACTGACCTGCGTTTAGACAATTGTAGGGAAAAACACACTATTTTGTGAGTAACAATTTAAGTACTTGAAAGGTAGCATGTGATGTGATAAAACAAAAGGCAAGGAGACCAGGCCTGGTCTCAGTTTTTACTAAATAGCCACGCTCATCAATGACTCATTTTAACCTTTCTGAGTGTTTTCTCACTTAAAAATTAGGAGGGTAGAAATAGGCAATCTCAGCGGTCTTTTGAAGCTCAGTCCAGTTCTGAAAATCCTTCTTGAATGCATGTGGGCACAGCACTCTGCTAGGCACTGCAGGGATATTATACAAAAATGAGTAAAGTACCTCTGTTCCAAGAGGTTTAAGATAACAGACACTTTTCTTTTGCAGCATTGGGGAACACTTTTTTTTGGGGGGGTGCATACTAGGGATTGATCTCAGGGCTTCACACATATTAGGCAAGCACCCTACCACTGACTACATCCCCAGCCCTTTTTAGTTTACTTTGAGACTGGGTGTCACTTCATTGCCCAGGCTGGCAGGCCTTGAGCTTGGGATCCTCTTGCCTCAGCCTCCCTGGTCAGTGGGATTTTAGGTGTGCACTACTCGGACTGGCTAACCCTTTAATGAAAGGTAAATTAAGGGCTGGGAGGTATAGCTCAGTGGTAGAGATCTGCTTAGTATGCGTGCAGGGCTGGGATGTAGCCCAGTGGTAGTGCATTTGTCTAACATGTCCAAGGCCCATGGTTGATCCCTGGCATTGCAAAAAGAAATTTCACTGGGCATGGTGGTATGTGAGCCCAGGAGTTCAAGACCAGCCTGGGAAACAGACCCTCTTTCAAAAAGAAAAGACAAAAAGATGAAAGAAAACATGGGTGTCAAGAAGCATGTCATCTAGTGTGTTCTTTGCATTCAAAGGAGGTAATGATTGCATTAGGTTTGTGGAATGATGAGACATTGTGCCCTGCTTGCGTGAGGGCATGGTGTTTGAGGTGGGTGTGGAAGGAGAGGAAGGATTCTGAAAGATGGTGGTAGGAAGGAGCGCATTTGAGGTAGAAGAGGCCTCCTGAGCAAAAATAATAGTACAAGTATGTTTATTTGATCAGTTCTGAGATAGGACACTTGCTTTGGGTGGTTGTGGGAGATGTGCTGATATGGCTTCTCTTGTAGAACAGGGCTCATGGCACACACAGAAAATGGTAATATTCATGGTCCTCTGGGATAAACCGATGAGCTGCTCCCATCTGAGGGGGAACCTGTTTAGGGGTGTAACTGTGACCAGAAGCAACTGGAATGAACCAGTCTGGAGCTCCGCCCCACTCTGCTCAGAGCTGCCCCCCAACCACCAAGGAGATCAGTATCCTGGCAAACCTGTAATCCCCAGCACACCAGTCAGGCAGCTCTGCCAGGAGGACGTAGGATCCTCTGTAGGAAAGGAGGACCCATTGAAGCTTTCACCGAACTACGGAATTGATGCTAGCATATTTGGAAGATCTTTCTTCAGAAGACATTAATTGTTTTATTTTTACTTTTCAGTGACCTGTCACAGGTTTTTCAACCTTATACATTTAGAACTCGGAGGAATAGCACAACAATTATGAGCCGTCACAGCTTGGTAAGTATCAAAGTAAGTATCTGAAGTGATTTGGATTGGAGAAAATACTTCCAAATATAGTTCTTCCTGGAAATTCTGTGCTGTGCACAATTGTTTTTAGAGATTTATTTAACTGTCTTGTTTACTATGTTTGCTATGGCCATTCAGCTTTGGCACAAAAAGGAGACTTTGTTAATTTTTTTTTCTTTGCTGTGGACTTCGTATTTTAAAAATTTGTTCATTGTTATTTATCACTACATGCCTCACAGTTGTGAGATAAGTCAGGATTAACTTCCAATTATAGCTGAGAACAGTGGTCTTTATTTGTCTTAGGAAGTAAAAATCACTTTCTCAAAGTGTGTTTCTGATACTCATCTGTTGGATGGTGCTGATTGTGATTGTTCTCTATGGCCAGAGCTGTTGTGTTGGAGATCACCTTATTAGATGGTTGGGCCAATAGAAATTATGAGGTTTTTGTATAGTAGCATTTCACATATGCACTAACACATCCATCAGCTTCAATGCTCTGGAAGACATCTGAGATGTAAGCACACGGACCTCTAAATGGCTGAACTAGATTTCCAGTGTGTGCACGAAGGTTCATCGGTTTATTTATAGGAGAGCCTTTCTGACCTCTGAATCATTTAAAATTTATGCACAATTATAATAAGCTTCCAACCTAGTAGCGCGTGAGAAGCAGCAAATCAGAAGAATTACATTTGAGTTAAAGGTATACTAATAGCTGCTAGTGAGGAAGGAAAGGGAAAAACTGAAAAACAAATTGTAAAAAAAATAGTTTGTGACTTGTCAGAGCCACTAAGAGCTGTTGATAGTCTTTGAGTGTGTCACTGGTATAGAGCAGTATAGTGACGTTCCTAAGGATCCCTGGGTCATTAGCCTTTCCTTAAATTCCAGCAGTACCTATATTTGCATGGTATTATATACATTACAAGGTACCTTCAGGCATTTAATTCTCATAACAACCCCTATGAAGTAGGCAGAGCAAAAGATACTTCTCCCAATTAAAAGCAGCAGCAGTAGCTAAGACTCAGACAATCTAAATGACTTGCTTATAATCACAATAGTAAGTGGCAGAGCTGGGATTAGAGCAGAGATCTTTCAGTGTTGTTCCATTTGGTACACTCTGTTTGAGAAAGGGGGAAATATAACACATTTTAGAGATTTCCAGCTGAGATGGCTAAAAATACTTAAAGGGGAGATTTTAGCTATTTAGAGATTTGATTCGCTTTGCCTCCTTCCCTGAGGATACTAGAAAATTTAACTATTTTTGCTGGCTACTGGAGAAATATTTTTACGTGTTATATAGCTGTGCTCCTGATAAGAGTAGCAGAGAAAAGAAGGGGAAAATGAATCTGCCTCTGTCCACTTCTCTTACCTCTTTTGTAAGATGTGCAGATTCCTAACAATTCTGGTTTAGGCTCATGTCTTACCCTGTCTGACAAACACCCTTTGCTCTGGCTGCCCTCAAATACCTTATTATCTGAAGGAATCTTGATGGTTCACTGCTCTTGCTTGATCAGTTTGCTACCCTTAACCCCATCCTCCTCTCTAGCTTTCTGGTTCTTCAGAACCCACTCATATCTCCTTTGCACAGGCTTCCTCAACTATCATGATATTAATTACACCATATACATTATATCACAGTATAGCCTGTAAATCTTTTTTTTTTTCAGCTGTAACTCCAGACAGGATCCAAAGAGGAGTTTTGCAATCTCTTCTCTGGGTTTTATGGAGGTTTCTTTTACCCTTCTGTGTTACCCTCTTAAAGCACTGAGTCAACGTTAAAAGGGGACAGGAGCCAGGCATGGTGGCATACACCTGTAATCCCAGTAGCCCAGGAGGCTGAGGCAAGGAGGATCGTGAGTTCAAAGTCAGCCTCAGCAACTGAGCGAGGCCCTAAGCAACTCAGTGAGACCCTGTCTCTAAATAAAATACAAAATAGGGGTGGGGATGTGGCTCAGTGGTTGAGAGCCCTTGAGTTCAATCCCTGGTTCCAAAAAAAAAAAAAGCATCTGAAAGGGCGCTACTCTGTAAATCTTAATGTACTTCTGTGTGCCCTTAGTAACCTGCAAAGAGTGAAATGTTGGCAAATGAAATGGAAAGGAGTAGACGATGAAAGAAGTAGGAAAAATAGGATCTTAATGATTTTGCCAGGTGACTAGGTATAAGGGCAGGAAGGAAGACTCCAAGTGACGGAAATTATTTCTTGGCGACAGTGGAAATGGTGTTGGTTTGAGGAGGAATAGAGAAATTGAAAGAATTGGAATTTCGAGGGGGAGGATGATGGATTTCTTTGGGGACCCATGGAGTTCGAGGTGCCACTGGCTCCATGCTGTTCTCCAAAGCCATATTCTGAATCTTTGATTTTAGACTGCTAGCTTACTGTCTCACCACTTTCACCTCCAACTGATGACCTTTCTTTCTTCACAGAGAAGATAGCCACCTGTCTTGTATAATCATCAACCTTCTCCTAAGATGCCTTTACCTTCACTTAGGATGCTTCTCCCTCACGGTTCATACATTTTCTGACTCTCCTGTGACTTGACTATTACCTCCTCTGTCTTGTGCCTTTAGTTTCTTCTTCTCTGGGTTTTTCTTCCACTTTCTTCTCCCAGCTCACGTCTAATATAGGGAAAACAAACTCTTCTTTTTTGTAGGTCTCTCCTTTCTTTCACTGGGCTCCTTTGCAAAGCATAATCATCATTCAGCTGCCTACAATTCCTCGTCTCCTGATTTCCTGCTAGTTTGTAAAATTAATACTCCTACCACAACTCTGTTAAATAACTGTCCTTGAAAATGTCACCAATGCCCACTTACTTGACAATGTCCAGGGGCTCATTCCTTATCCCACCTGAGTGAGCTCTTTGCTCTACCTCACATCATTAGCCAGCACGTCCTTGAAGCTCCTGGCTTTTTTTTTTTCCAGCTGATACATTAGTCTTATTTCTGATTCTGTTCGATTTCTGGGCCACTTTCTAGTTTTGTCTAAAATCAACAATTTGTATGTTATGTAGATGGAGCATCTACGTTTCTGCCTTTGGCCACGGTTGGGTTGTAGCCAGCCTCATTCTGGCTTGCTGTGGTTCTCTGACTGACACGTGTGTGCTCCTCCACGTTTGCCTGTCAGAGTCTCCCTGCCTTATCTGCTTGCCCGGTAGCTTCACATTTTTCAGGTGACCTTATTAAGTGCTCATCAGTAAATACGTGTTACTTTCATAACAGGTAAAAACGAATTTTTAAAAAGGATTTCACTGGTGAAGTTTTTCTCTTTTCAAAACCTAGGAGAGAAAAAAGAAAGGTATGGTAATGAAGGGATATCTTATGAGGTAAAATCATATTTCAGTGGATAATATTTGAAAATTTTACTTGAATTAGCTTTTACCTAAAACAACTATTTTATACCATTCACTACCTTCCTATTCAGAAAAGTTTTAATGGCATAGGACCTCTTAAACAGGATAATTGTTTTATTTGATTTTACAGTGTTAAAAGTTCACTTGGATTTCTTAGGGAATGAATTATGGTTGTTTACCTTATGGCTATTACAGTCGTGTAAGATCTGTTGATATGAATTATATCTGATATTTTGAGACCAGATTACAATTATTTTGAAAGGAACATAATTTGGCTCCTAAATCATTTTAGGTTTATGTTATTAAAAAGGAGACAATCTAAGGGAAAGCAGCAGTTATTTTAAAGATACACCTTGCATTTCCACAATGCTTTTTCTTTGACCGGTAAGGTTTGTGGTGGTAGCATGATTGATGAAATCTTAGAGTTGATTTAGATCATGGAAGCAAAATCTCACTGTTGCAGTTTTAAAGTATTTTTGAGAACAGTGATCATAGACAAACTATTACACTGTGCTTGTTAACCTGTCTTTCTCTGTGTGTACATTGGTAGTAAAAATTAATAATGTTGGTTTTTTCCTTTTCATATGTTCCTTATTTTAGATAAGGGGGGTAATGGATATTTCCATGGTCAAGAATGTTTTTCCCCTGCATTTATACAGCTCCACATTCATTTGGGAAAAGTGCTAAAGTCAGTGCCTGTTTAGCAACAGATGGTGCTTTGAGGTTGGACACCTGGTGTACTTTCTAAAGACTGAATGTACTGCCTCTAGTGCATTAATGTTCAGGATTTATTAGAGCTGAATTTCTAAGAATATGAAAAAATTATCTAGGAAGAGGTTGGTACACCAGTAATGACAGCAGACTGCTGCTTTGTGATTCAGAAAATAGTAAATGTTTACTTTTTCTTTCCAGTTCCTGTCATCCTCACCTAATCGTATTCCTAGTAGCAGACTGCTTCAAATCAAAAGGGTAAATTTTACTTACTAGCTCAGATCTGAAGTTTTTTGGATTTTACATTTCAATTTTGATTTTCAAGTCTTAAGTATTAGCCGGGCGCAGTGGCACACGTCTGTAATCCCAGCGGCTCGGGAGGCTGAGGCTGGAGGATTGCAAGTTCAAAGCCAGCCTCAGCAATTTAGCGAGGGCCCTAAGCAATTCAGCGAGACCCTGTCTCAAAATAAAAAGGGCTGGGGATGTGGCTCAGTGGTTAAACACCCCTGGGTTCAATCCCCACTTCAAAATCAAGACTTAAATATTAAAAGTGGGTCAGAACGCAACTCTGGGTAGTTGGAGACAGATTAAAGTTTTTCCAAGTGTGCAGATAAAATAGACATGTGGCATGGTTGACACTTTTAGAATGTTAGTTCTGCTCCCCTGTGATTATGTCAAAGGAGGTAGAGAAGTCTTGATTTTATTTGAAATAGAGAACTGTGTTGATGAAAATTCTGTTTTTTGTACATGTTTGTCCTTGTAGGAAGAAGGCCTGGATATGATGAATAGAGAAACTGCACATGAAAGGTTAGTGTTTTGAAAGAGCAGGGTGTACCCTAATATGTCTTGTTTATAAACACTGATGGCTTTGCTTTGTTTGTTTTAGGGAAGTGCAAACTGCAATGCAGATAAGCCAATCATGGGATGAGAGCTTGAGCCTGGTAAAGTTTTCCCATGTTTGTTTGTTTCGTTTGTTAGAAATCTTGGCCAGGTGAGGTGGCACATGTCTGTAATCCCATCAGCTCTCAAGGCTAAGGCAGGAGGATCGCGGGTTCTCAGCAACTTAGCAAGACCCTAAGCAACCTAGCAAGACCCTATCTCAAAATAAAAAATAAAAAGGCTAGGGGTGTGACTGAGTGGTTAGGTGCCCTAGGTTTCAATCCCTGGTACCCACACCCCCCCAAAAAAACCAACAAAACAAATCCAAAAAACCTTTATATGCTGTTCACTGGCTTTGTTAATTTTTTCATTTTCATATTCTGTCCTTTCTGCTTCTAAATTGATTCTGTTTTTAATCTCTGCTGTTCCAGCAGAGTAATATTGTAGTCCATACATTTCTACTCTTAAAGTGTAGATGTATTATAGTAGTAAATAAAAGTTGTGATGTGCTGAATTGTTATGAGGAGTAACACTTTATGTTTACAGAGTGATAGTGATTTTGACAAGTCGGAGAAATTGTATTCTCCTAAGAGAATTGACTTCACTCCAGTTTCTCCAGCACCTTCACCTACCCGAGGATTTGGAAAGGTAGGATCATTGACAAGATATAAACTGTTTTACACAGTGAGTGTTCACTCTCTAAAACACATGTATACAAATCATCTCACTTTTAAAATATCTAAGCCAGGCGTGGTGGCGCACGCCTGTAATCCAAGCGACTTGGAAGGCTGAGTCAGGAGGATCGCGAGTTCAAAGCCAGCCTCAGCAACTTAGCGAGGCCCTTAGCAACTCAGTGAGACCCTGTCTCTAAATAAAATACAAAATAGGGCTGGGGATGTGGCTCAGTGGCCGAGTGTCCCTGAGTTCAATCCCTGGTTCCAAAAATAAAAATAAAAAAATAAAAATAAATAAAATATCTAATGACTTCAGGGGAAAATCAGTGAAAACCTATGATAGCAATTTCAAAAAATGTGTGTATATATATACACATATATATCTCACAGCTAAGCAGTTCTGAGGACATTGTTTCTGTTATTTTCAAAAGAACTTTTTGAAACCTGGAACACTAGAAATATTTTAATATTAAATGTATTTTTCTAGCAATGCTTTTCACCATCCTTACAAATGTTTGTGAGTAGCAGTGGGTTGCCGCCAAGTCCTGTTCCTAATCCAAGACGGTTTTCCAGGTAAGTGAACTTGAATTTTAAATGTACTTGAAGTACCACTCATTACATTTGTCCCTCAAATGAAATTTCTGCCCCATATTTTATTATGGAAATTTCTATCATGTAGCAAAACTAAAAGAATTTCACAGTGAATACCCATAAGCCCACCCTTGCTATTCTGCCCCTAACATTTTACCAGATTCTTATTTTCTGATACTTTGTTCTGATTTGTATTCGGAGGGACACACACACACACACACACCCACACACCCACACCCATGCACACATACACATAATTCACCCTTCTTATTTTTTTCCTTTATAAACTTTTTTCTGCATTTTTTTTTGTTGTTTTTTTTTTTTTTGGAACCGGGGATTAAACTCAGGACACTCGGCCACTGAGCCACATCCCCAGCCCTATTTTGTATTTTATTTAGAGACAGGGTCTCACTGAGTTGCTTAGGCCCTCACTAAGTTGCTGAGACTGGCTTTGAACTCACGATCCTCCTGCCTCAGCCTCCTGAGTCGCTGGGATTACAGGCGTGGGCCACTGCGCCTGACTTTTTTTCTGCATTTTTTATTGATGCATTACAGTTGTACCTAATGATGGAATTTATTGTTACGTATTCATACATGTGCACAATGTAACACTGTCATTTGACCAATATCGCTCCCCACCTTTTAATTCACCCTTTTCGACAACAAAAAATACTAAGATTATAGATCAGTAGTGGCACATGCCTATATAATTCCAGTTACTCAGGAGGCAAATGAGGCAGGAATGTAATAGTGGTCCACGTTATGCTTTATATATAGCCCTTGCTGCTCTGCCACTGAGGCTTATTTTTAAATGGACATTTTTTCCTTCCTTCCTTCCCTCCTCCCTCCCTTCCCTTCCTTTCTTCCTCCCCAGGGATTGAACCCAGGGGCGCCCAATCATTGAGCCACATTTCCAGCCCTTTTTGTATTTTAATTAGAGACAAGGTCTTGATGAGTTGCTTATGGCCTCCCTAAGTTGCTGAGGCTGTCTTTGAACCCAGCCTTCCTATTACAGTATTACAGGTGTCCCCCCCCCAGCCATGTTTTTCTTTTCCTCTTCTCCCTTTCCCTTGTCCTTACCTGAGGTTGGAAAACAAGATTCTCTTTTCCCCATTCTAGGCCCAGTTGTCTGTATTTGAGCCCATACCCACCACAGGAACCAAGTAATTCAGACTTTCTGAGATAGCCCCATAATATCTAAGGAATGGCTGTCTCCCAAATTAACAAGTGAATCACAGTCCCCCACAGAGAACACCTGGAATGAATCTCTTCTTTAAAAACCCTCTGTTCTTCCTGATGGGCAGAATCACAGCCTCTGGAATAAGAATTTCCTGTGCTTCTCCTTTTCTAGCAAAGCAATAAAATTTTCTTTTCCCTTTTTCTCAAAACCCTGTCCTCATTATTGAATTGACCTCTGGAAAAAGGACAGAACTATCTATAATAGGAGGATTACAAGTTCCAGGCCAGTCTGGGCAATTTGGCAAGATCCTGTCTCAAAAAGAGCTGAGGATATAGCTCAGTGATAGAGTGCTGGCCTAGCATATGTGAGGCCCTGAATTCAGTCCTTAGTAACCACCCCCCCAACACATATACAAAGCCAGTCAAAATCCAAACAACTTTTTAGTCATGTTTCTTTTTCATTAAGGTGTTTTGGGCATCTTGTCCTATGGAATGATTTTTTAAAAATAGCTTAAAAGGCTATTATTCCAGATTGCATGTTCTGGATCAAATCATGTATTGACATTTCAGTTATTCAGTCTAGTGACAAAAAAGCACTTTCCATTTCTACCTATATGACTGCCAATGTTACTTATTTGATGGGCTATAATGCTGTTTATCTTGAATTTCTTGGAAGAACTTCATATTATTGTTTGTTTATTCATCAAAGCAGGAGGAGTCAGAGTCCAGTCAAGTGCATTAGGCCCAGTGTTCTCGGTCCTCTTAAAAGAAAAGGTATGTAGTAGCATGGTGACAATGGTTGACAATACTGTATATATACTTGACTACTATTTAGAGAGTAGATAATTTTTAAAAATTTTTAAATTTTATTCTAATTAGTTGTACATGACAGAATGCATTTATACATTTTGATAGATCATACATGTTCTTAAAAACACACAAAAGGTAAGTAGGTGAAGGTCTGGGGGTATAGCTCAGTTGGTAGAGTGCTTGCCTCACAAGCACAAGGCCCTGGGTTCAATCCCCAGACCGAAGAAAAAAAAAAGTAAGTAGGTGAGGTAATAGAGATAAGTGACTTGATTGGCTTATTAACTGCCTTATTTCACAATAAGTACATATGTCAAATCATCAGATTAAATACTTTTAATATATTACAATTTTATTTGGCAATTATGCCTCAATAAACCTGGGCAGGGGAAGGGATGCATCTCTGAAGGGTTATGGAAAATAATATTCCTATCAAATAACTCCCCAAGAAAAATGAAGGGACAGTGTGGCTCGAGAAGTGGGAAAGGAAACTGGTCAACCATTAAACCTCTCCCAGTGCATTCCTGATAACAATGGGCCCTGGGGGAAAGAGGCAGATGCTGAATGCTGGGCCCTAAACCATGGCCTTCCCCCAGGGCTAATCAGTCCTAAATGGAAGCACGGCTAACACCCATGGGCAAGATTTGAGTGCTCATCCCTGGGATCTGGACTCTTATTTCCCCAGACAATGAGTTTCAACCTTTTTACAAATGCCTTCCTGAATTAAGGTTTTAACCTATTCAACTAGCCCCAGACTGTCAAGTCTGCTCCCAATGATGACATCATTGTACCCTATAAAACTAAAATCTCCTCTGTAACTGATGGCCATTTTCCATCAGGAAAGTGGACTCAAATGGGGCTATTTTCCATCAGGAAAGTGGACCCGAAGGACACCCGAGTCCACGAAGGAATAAAGTCTTCTCTGAATCTGTCGAGGTCTGCCTCCTGTTTTTTCCTTTTTGCGCTTACAATCTCATTTCTAGTATTAAACTTAGCCACACCTAAATTAAAAACTAGAATTCTTATCTGAAATGAGCTCACAGCATTGTTCTCCTTTTTTCCTAAAGAAATGTCAAGAATTCCCACTGTATGCTCCACTGAGTCTACATTTTGTAAATTAGCTATTTGATACTGTCTATATTTTCTTACACTTCCAATCCAAATTATATTCATATATTTATAATATATTCCAAAAATACTGCCTCTCAGTGATCTGAATGTAAAAGAGATGCATAATTATTACATTGTGGAAATATGATAATGTCATAGCAAATATATCTAAACATGCTCTATGCTCAAATGTAAGGTGAGATCAGCGCCTCATCACATATTATTCCTCAACAAAGCAAGAATTGCCCTATATTCAAGTCTATAATTACCTTATTTTCAATCACAAAGCACTAAAGTGGCCTTAATCAATACTAATTTTAGATGCTTGTAGAAGGCACCTGAAGGCATCTTTTTAATTTTTTAATTTTCTTTGGTACCTGGGATTGAACCCGGGGGCACTTACCACTGAGCCACATCCCAGCCCTTTTTTATATTTTATTTAGAGATAGGGTTCTGCTAAGTTGTTTAGGCCCTTGCTCAGTTGCTGAGGCTGACCCTGAACTCATGAACCTCTTGCCTCAACCAAAAGGCAAATTTGGCAGCTGTCAGCCATTATTTCTGGGGATGTGACCTTGTGATTGCATATATCAGAAGGTATTTTAAAGAATTTTCACAATGGCTTTTAAAAAGCAATTGAGGGGCTTGGGTTGTGGCTCAATGGTAGAGCGCTTGCCTAGCATGTGTGAAGCCCTGGGTTCAATCTTCAGCACCACATAAAAGTTAAGTAAAGGTATTGTGTCTGCCTACAACTAAAACAAAAATAAAAAATAAATAAACAAATAAAAAGCAATCCATTAAGTGCTGGGGTTGTAGCTCAGTGGTAGGATGTTTGCCTAGCACGTGTGAGGTACTAGGTTTGTTCCACAGCACCACATAAAAAGTACATAAATAAAATAATGGTATTGTGTTCATCTGCAACTAAAAATATTCTTTTAAAAAACAAGTAGTTCTTTGTGCAGATCACCTTCATGGCCAATGAACAAATCAACTCTTTTAATGTTGGGGGAACTGATATTTGGGGTTTGGTGAAATCTGTCCAGTCATAGGATCCGATCACACAGATTCAAAAAGTATTATATTTGAGACAAATTAAAATTAAAGATGATGTGCTATGGAAAATAGATCCTCATATGGTGACAATATTTATATTTGGTGAATAAGTTTTCTTTTATAAACTCTCTTTAATCTTGCAAGGAGTTATTTACAATCTAGGAACATACTCAGGCAAATAGTAGAAATAATACTTGAAAATGAAACTAATTATCGTTGTTATATTTTGTTGCAGGAAGTTAGTGGAATTAGTATGGTTGTCAGTTTTATAGCTATTCCAAAATAAACCAGCAGATGGAGAGATTCCTTGCTAAATAGAGCTCAAGTTTTTTGCTAGTAAGATGGAGTTGAAAGCCCCAGTACTTTTTTAAAGCTTCATGTTTAAACATGGAAAAAAGCAAATGAAAATATAACTTTCTGAATTTCAATAATTTTCAGGACAATTCCAGAGGAAATATAACATGAATTTATCAAAGATAAGGAAAAAACGAATGTTCCCTTTGTTCTTGTTTAATATTTTTACTTCCATAAGAATCTTGTACAGTTTTAAGTTCAAAACTTAAGTTCAAGCCGGGCGTGGTGGCGCACGCCTGTAATCCAAGCGATTTGGGAGGCTGAGTCAGGAGGATCGAGAGTTCAAAGCTAGCCTCAGCAACTTAGCGAGGCCCTAAGCAACTCAGTGAGACCCTGTCTCTAAATAAAATACAAAAAATAGGGCTGGGGATGTGGCTCAGTGTGAGTTCAAGCCCTGGTTCCAAGCCTTGGTTTGAAAAAAAAAAAAAAAAAAGGAGTTCATTACGAAATTTAATTATTTCCTGCTGGGTATATAAATAGTACTATGAATTAAAATGTCTATAGCATTTCATTTTCAAACCAAAGCTGGGAATGTAGCTCCGTTTTAGAGCGCTTGCCGCCTTTGTACAAGGACCTGGGTTCCATCCCCCACACCATGAGGAGAGGGCAGGAACAGTGACCTGCCTATAATCCCAGCTACTCTGGAGGTTTGCAAATTCAAGGCCAACCTTGGCAATTTGGTGAGACCCTTCCTCAAAATAAAAAATAAATTAAAAAGGCTCAGTGATAAAATGCCCCTGGGTTCAGTCCCAAGTACCATAAAAATTAAAGTATCATTTTCAAGCTCAGATAAAGAGCTTCAACAGCAAGGAATGTGCATGTTTTATATAAAAGCATACCTTATTTGGAAAGGGACTTTCTGTCCTTGATTTAGAGGTGTAATACACCCCTATTAGTTGGTGGCAAAATGTTTAGCATTATTTCTTTTGGGGTCAAATTTTGCTGTTATCAGTTTTGAAAAAAATCTATAGAATTAAGTTAGTAGTATAATACCAAATTTTTTTTTTTTTTGGTACTGGAGATTGAACCCAGGGGCACTCGATCACTGAGCCACATCCCCCAGCCCTATTTTGTATTTTATTTAGAGACCAGGTCTCACTGAGTTTCTTAGGGCCTCGCTAAGTTGCTGAGGCTGGCTTTGAACTTGCAATCCTCCTGTGTCACCCTCCCAAGTGCTGGGATTACAGGCGTGCGCCACCACGCCCGGCGTATAATACCAAATTTTTGAACTGAAAAAAAAAATTGTTTTTAATTGCACGTGTACTTTCAAACTTATATTTTTTAAAATATTATTTTAGTTGTTGATGGACCTCTATTTTATTTTATTATTTATACATGGTGCTGAGAATCAAACCTAGTGCCTCACAAATGCTAGGCAAGCACTTTACCACTGAGCCACAACCCCAGCCCTAAACTTGTATTTTTAATCTTCATTAAATAGTCTAAAGCAAACTTTTACTTGACATTATTTACCGACAATACATTTTTAACCCATTTGATGTCATCTCAGGAAATGTTCAGATGTTCAAACAAATAATTTTTGCGGGGCTGGGGTTGGGGCTCAGTGGTGGAGCACTTGCCTAGCATGTGAGGCATTGGGTTCAATCCTCAGCACCACATAAAAATAAATAAGTAAATAAAATAAAGGTATAGTGTCCATCTACTACCAAGGAAAATGTTTAAGAAATTATCTTTGCTAACTGTCTAGCATAAACAATTCATTGTGAGCTTTTTCTGTTTGGTAATACTTTAATTCAGCTGTTGTTAAGCTTTAGTGCATTTTGCTGATGTAATCCACATTCTACTCTTCTATTAAAGAACATAAATATATTCATAACATGCTACATGTAATGAAGGAGAAGTTCTTTTAAGGCTGTTCACTTTTTGGTTGAGGTTATGTGGAAGTATATTTCTTCTGTATTTAAGCACATGGGAAAAAAGCTTTTAAGGAATAATTCAAAGAAGTGTTCTGAGCTTTGCTTAAATAAGGATCATCTGATTTTTGCACCAATCTTATGTTTATAAAATTTCATTAATGTCGCATAATCTCTATTTTAGGTGAGATGGAAACAGAAAGTCAGCCCAAGAGACTCTTCCAGGGCACTACCAACATGCTGTCTCCGGATGCTGCACATCTGTCTGATCTCAGTTCATGGTAAAAAAAAAAATGAAAGAAAATCAAAAGGATATTAGGATTCGATCCATTTTTTAAAGAGCTATATTGAAAGTATATTGGGATACTTTAAAATATATTCAACTTCTAATCCATGCTCCCTTAGAGGAGTCTCCACAGAGGTTCAGATAATTTTGAATGTCCCAGATTATTTGAAATCTATGAATACTTCCTTTGGATACACCTTCAGTTTCATTCCTAGGTCCTGTTAGGTTAGCTTCTTCATAGATGGAATGGTTTGGTAGAGTGAACAACTGGCTGGTGTGAGAAAGTCACAGGGTTACTGTGGGTAATGCACATTGATTGGAGCTGCTGTGTTTGCATTTCGTAGTATATCCTTTCAACTTAGCAGAGAATACCAGCATTCTCTTAGGCATTGCATTCTCTAAATATCATGATCTATGGTGATAAATCTTTTTGGAAAATTGAGGGTATTTCAGTGCAATGTGAATTAAGGTTGCATTTTTTATAACACTTCTTGATTCTTATGGTCCAGTTATATAGCTGATAGTCTTCCTTGTCTTAGTTTAGATCTGTAACTTTAGGGCCTGCCCTGTTTCTGTGAGAAAGTTAGCTTCTTTTCCTATATCTGAAATTGAACTGAGCATTAGCATGCAGAAAATACGTATGGGGGAAGAGGAAGGAAAGAAACAGTAGCAGTAGCAGGTAATATGTGGAAATCTTTAAGTATGTCCCAGGCAACTCGCTAAGTACTCATGTTCAATACTATAGTTGTTGAATACCTTTCAGAACTTTTTGTTTCCTGAGTTTATGGCTGAGTGTCTTTAACAAAAAAGGGAAGCACTTACTTCAAAAATAGGATGATATTCTCTGAATAGAAGAAGTATTGACAGTTTCTTCCCAACTCAACTTACTCATTGTTTTGTGTAAGATAACCTATACTTCTAGTTGACTAAGAAGAAGTCATAGATGATTATTGTTTGTTAGACTCATTGATCAGTACTGCCTTTTCAATTTTTCTAGCTATTAAGCCCCATAGTCTCTTCCCCCTCATCTCTGCATGTCCCTGATTGCTCAGTGTGCTAATTTTGGTACAGAGTGCCTTTCCATGGACGTAGATGATTGCAAAGAGCAATGCCTGAAGCTTGTCAAGAGGACTAGCAGATGAAACTCTATACTTAGTGCAAACTGCATACTACTTTTATGGTAAAGTGAGTTTGAATATAGGCACATGACTAGAAATAGTTTTGCTTACCAGTTAGTAACCAGGTGACCAAGATGACAACATTTTGCCAAACTAAAAACATGCAGGGCAGGGGGTTGGGGCTTTAGCTTAGTGACAGAGGACAGGTTCAGTGTGGGCAAGGCCTTGGGTTCAACCCCCACCACACACACACACGGTGAGGAGATTTATTTTTATATCATCTTAGGTTGACTTCCAGATGTTACAAAACAGGTTCACACCAATAGGAAAGGAAAAAGGAGGCACACTATTTACAAGCATTCTTGCTTCTCATCCAGGCATTTATTCCTCTGAGTAGCACACCCTTAGTCATGTATGGGAGTGGCTTTTGTAAAATCTGGTTTTGGTACTTCCATATCCATGAGTAGACCGATGAGTGTCCATGAGAGCCCTGGGAACATTGTCATTGATGATGGATGGAAAGTTTTGACTTTTGAGCACACAAGGCTATTGCCTCTCACAGGAGAGATTTGCCATATTCATGACCACTCCTAGAGTGCTAATAGATGGCCCAAGTAATATGTGATGATGAACTTTATTCCTTACCAGGCATGATGGTGCACACCTATAATCCCAGCAACTCGGGAGGCTGAGACAGAAGGATGGCCAGTTGAAGCCAGCCTCCGCAATTTAATGAGGCCCTAAGCAACTTAGCAAGACCCTATCTCCAAATAAAGTAAAAAGGGCTGGGGACGTGACACAGTGGTAAAGTGCCCCTGGGTTCAATCCCTGGTAATCCCCCCACCAAACAGGCAGGAGGATGGCTTGAGCCCATGAGTAAGAGACCAGCCTGGGCAACATAGGATAGGTAAGTAATGAACTAAAATTTTAAAGTATGTTTTTAGTCATTAATAGTCAAAATTAGTGTTGAGCTTCTGTACTCTGAGGTTATTAAAACTTGAAATTGTGCTAAGAATTTTGGGAACCTTACATTCTGTTGATGACACTGGTGTCCATGACGAAGAGATTTTAAATGAGTTACTCTTTCTATGTAGAACATGGATCCCACTATTGCAGAAACTTTTCTTCTAAAGGTGGTTTCAGTGATCAAAATAACACATCCATATTCTTAGAAATGAGGACAGAGTTATGAACCAACTACATCCTGGTTTATATTGCCAATGGAGGGTGTCAGTCTACTTGATAACAAAACTAAGGAATCAATTTTTATACTACCTTTTAGAGAACAGATAAAGGATCAGCTCATTAGTAGTTATCTCATTGTTTTACTCTTTATAGTTTGTTCCCTGCCCCATCCCACAAAGAAAGGAGATAGATTGGTTTTTACAATCTTTAAAGTTTATATACTAGATGGTAATCTGGTAATCTCTAAAATCTGACATCTTTGAAGTATAAATTAAATTTGAGTAGTGATCCATTTGGAGTTTGTATCCAGTTAAGCATACTTTTTATGTTTTTTTTTTATAAAGTAAATAAAAATTCTGAAGTCATTGCAACTAAATCTGAGGAACATCATTAACCACAAGGCAGGAATTAAGACAGGAATTATGTTATTCTCATTTAGTCCTTGTGAGCATTATGTGTTTGAGCATAACTCAGAAGTGTACCTTTGCATGGTGATTTGATTCTTTTTGCATGTTGGGAATTCTTCCTCTGTTCCTTGCTCTATTAGGAGTAAGACTTCAGTATCTGGAGTATGCTCTATCAAATAAAGGCATTTTCAGGGTTGCTGGCTCTGCTGAGAAAAGTGATAGTCTATTTTTCCTACTAAAAGGAAACATTCTCCCATGAATTTTCTTGCCCAGTGCATCTTTATTAATGAGTTTATTTTAATGTTTTGTATTAGGTTTGTCTCAGTGGTTCTAGTATAATTTTTAGTGTTATATGTGTCATGCCAAAAAAATAACAGCATGAATATATGACAGGTACAAAAATAAATATTAATCCTGAAATATTTCATAAATTAATAAGAATGTATACATAGACTTTAGAGATGTTTATATGAACCACTTAGACATGTGTGCTGATACTTTTATATTCCTGTCCCCAAGGTAACAGAAAATGATCATATTTAAATATGTGGTCTTATGTGGGAAGATAATGCTAGACCACTTAAGGCAAGATTATAGAGCCAGAGAACCATATATATCAGTTTAGTTCATACCATGGGGTTGAGGGATGCCCTGTATGTAGTCTTGTACTAAAATCTGCACTAGGCTTGATAGGACTGTGACCGATTTCTAGTGCATTTACCTGCCTGTCATTAATATGATAAAACCTAGCTTATTGATTGGATGAGCTTCTGTGCCTTGTCCAGTTGGGGGAGATAACATAAATCACATTGGATATCCTAGTTTTGTTATTATTTTCTCCTTTGACTATTTTAATGATTCACTTATACTTTCACCCATAGTTTTTCAAACAGGGTACTTCTTTCACAGTCATGTACTTTGAATTGTGTGGTTCCAGTATTGTCTTGATAATGTATATTCAGTGACTGCAGTGAATTAGTTCACTATTGATTTGGATACTCCTGTGTACAAAGTGAATTGTCTAAGTTTTTCACTTTTCTATGATGGTATGGTCTTTGGCCACTAGTGGAAGCAAAGCTCGTTAGCACCTCCATCAGAGCTTGAGAAAAAGAAGAGAAAAACTCAAATTAGATTATACTTTGCTGTTTTTAGAAGTTACCATTTTCCCGGTAACTTCTCCATTTGTTTATTTCTCTTAAATAAAAAAACTCTGGTAAAAGCTTTAATAATGATCACTGTGAGCTGGGTGCAGTGGCACATGCCTATAAACCCAGCAACTCCAGAGGCTGAGGGAGGAGGATCGTGAATTCAAACCCAGCCTCAGCAACTTAGTAAGGTGCTAAGCAACTCAATGAGACCTTGTCTCTAAATAAAATACAAATAGGGCTGGGGATATGACTCAGTGCTTTAGTGCCCCTGAGTTCAATCCCTGGTACCGAAGATAATAATAATAATAATAATGATAATAATAATCACAAAAGTGAAAATTACTTTTGTACAGTGATCTCTGTACAGATTCAAAAATTTTATAAGTTTCGCTTTATGTGGATATCATAACAGTTGGTGATTTGTGACCTGAATAGTCTCTGCTTCCATGACTATGTATAGTCATGCCAGATTTATTAGAACAGAAATTAGATTTTATGTTTAGTAAAAGTGCCTAGCTAAAACTTCACCAACTTCTGAATCTAAACTTCTGAATCTAAATTGACACTAAAATGTGAGCATGCTATTTTTCTCTTAATGAACCAGATTATATACATTTTTATGTAGTAATAGAGAAATTGTGAAATAAAATGTTCAGTTTTTTTTTAATTTTCCTGGTAACTTCTCCATTTGTTTATTTCTCTTAAGGTAATCAACAGTGTTAGAAGAAAAGTTTCACTGCATGAGTCATATTATGCATTTCTGAATTAATATGGGATTCACCCAAGCAAGCAAGTCTTAGTACAAATGGAATCTTTTAACCCAGGGCTCACCATAAGTCTGGTTGCTGGAATAACGAATTCTTTATTTATATTCAGATTATCTGCATGGTGGCCAAATTTTAATCTAAGCCTGTTTTCTTCCTGCCAAGTAGCATAGAGCGTGTCCTTTGGCTCCCTAGCCAATATGTGCTTTAAGAAAGTAAATTCATTTTAATATTAGTCTAGGCAAAAAACTGCAGGAGGAAAAATCACATATGTTCCAAAGGGAAATAGAAAGGTTTTTTGATTTTCCAATGTCTTGGATTATCTGTGCAACTTTCTTTCAGTGGTTTGAATAATTCATATTTTAGACCCATTTTGCCATTTGGTTGAGCAAATATCAGAGCCGACTAAATTTTCCGAACTTCTTACTTAAAAGTGGAATTATTAATGATGCATTTGACAGCAGTGAGCATAGTGTAGGAGTAGTGTGGAGTATACTGTTTCCATTTTTATTTTTACTTCTCCAAAGCCTATTTGTAGTCTGTCTCCACTTAAAATCACTCCACAAGCAAGAGAAGGAAATGATATTTCGGGGCTGGAGGCGTAGCTCACTGGTAGAGCACTTGCTCAGCATGCTCGAGGACCAGGGTTCCATCCCCAGCACTGACAAGAAAAAAAAAAGGAAAGGAAAGAAGTGACATTTGTTTATTTTATTTTCTGGTACTGGAATTGAACCCAGGGGTGCTTTACCACTGAGCCATATACCAGTTCTTTTGAGGTTTTTTTTGAAGGCAGGGTGTCACTAAGTTGCTGAGGCTGGTCTCACATTTGCAATCGGCCTGCCTCAGCCTCCAGAGTTGCTGGAATTACAGGAATGTACCATAGTACCCAGAAAGAAATGACACTGTAAAAGCAAAAGAGGAGAGAAGGCGGAGAGGTTGGCTACATTTCATTGAGTGTGATATATGGCCCAGAGACTTCTAGAGACTTCCAAATATAGCATAGGTTTAACTTGGAAGTTTATTAAAAAATATTAAAGACTCATAACATTTAGACCCAGTGCCTGGTAGGTCAGAACAGGTTCTTGCAAATGAGCTAGTCGCCCAAATTCAAACTAGAACCCGTATTTCCTGATTCATAACTCCTCCAATTCTATGCTTTTTTCCCTTTGAAAAAATAAATAGTACAACTGTGTAAATTCTTTTTTTTTTTGGTACCAGGGATTGAACACAGGCACTTAACCACTGAGCTACATCCTTAACCCTTTTAAATTTTTAGTTTGAGTCAGGGTCTCACTGAGTTGCTTACAGCCTTGCTAAATTACTGAGACTGGCTTTGAACTTGCGATCCTTTTGCCTTAGATTCCCAAGCATGTGCCACCATGGCCAGCTATGTGAATTTTTAAACTGCCTAACTGCCTCTCCAGCTTTGTCTCTTACTATGTTCTCTTTATTCCCCATACTACAACCACACCAGCCTGCCCTTGATTCCTAGAACTGCCATAGCTCCCAAACTTTGCTTAGTTCATGCCTATATGTCTTTCAGATTATAGTGCAGATATCATCTCTGGGCAGCCTTTCCCAGTTCCTCCAGGTTAGATCAGGTTATACATATGTTGGATGTTCATAGGCCCTTGTAACACGCTTTGAATACTTGTATTACAAGTGATAATTACACATTTATTAGCATGATTACTTGAATGTCTCTCCTAAATTCAGTGAGGGCACGGAACATGTCTATCTTTCATGCCTTTGTCCTTCTCATATCTAGCATACTTCCTACACTTGGCTAGCACTCGTAAATATTAGACTAAGCAAATGAGTGAATTCAGGCAAATGTAGAACATAGAACTTATATATTAGATTGACGGGAGTCAAAGTCAGAGATATGGTTTGATGCGAAATTGCAAAATTTCTCAAATCCCTGCAAAAGTATAAAGACAGTCTGGCTTGATTGTTGGGAGCAGTGGGTGCCTTGGCTGAATGGGGCAGGTATCTCTGGCCTGAGTCATAGAGGTGCTTGATGTCCAGATCAGTTTTAGTGGAAACACAGGAACAGAGGCTGGTTGTTCACATTAAAGTGACAGTGGTCATGAGGATATAGGGACCGTGGGTAGAGAGCATTCATTTTAAAATCTAAACTCGAGAGTACCTGAGGGATCAAAGAACAGAACCTTTTGGAGATGATAGGGAGACCTTTGAGGTTTGGAAGCAGGAGAAAAGGAAATGGCACAAGGAATTCGTAAATGAGAAGAATATGAAAGGCATATAACTGGAGGGTAAAATCATTATTTTCTTTTCTCTTTTTTTTTGATACTGGGGAGTGAACCCAGGGGCACTTAACCACTGAGTCACATCCCAGCCATTTTTGGATTTTATTTAGAGACAGGGTCTCACTGAGTTGCTGAGGCTGGCTTTGAACTGGTTGTACTCCTGCCTTAGTCACCACACCCATCTGGAAAAACATACGTTCTAATTGAAGGCTTTTTGAGAGTGGGCAAGTGGTCAGCTCTAGGGTGGTTGAAAGACTTCGTTTTAGAGTAGAGGAGCTGGGATGTAATGTGTTTGATGACACACTTTAGGCAGCCCAAGAATGGGCACCTCTCTGAGTCCTGGCTGATGGGAAGGTGAAAAGATAAACATGAGGCTAACCTCTTGAGCAGAAGGTCAGGGAACCCTCTCGCAAAAACCATGGCATGCAAGAGAAATGCTTATGAATGCTTATCCTTGTTGGACCGTATGCTGCCTTGTGGGGTGGGGGACACTCATATGATACAGAACCTTGAGAATCTGTTTTTCAGAATTTATTTATAATAATATAATTTCACAGGTATTAGTACATTACGTAGTTCATTGCTATTGCTTTTATGCTTTTTATTATTTACAAATGCTCCACTGATGCGTGAGTCTTTGAAACCATGTCGTTGCATGTTATGTTTATCCTGATAGATGCATTTTGCTTATAATTCTTTTTGCTTTGTCCTCAGTTCAGATATTTTGGATGGCAGTAGTAGAAGCAGTGGCTTATCCTCAGACTCACTGGCTACAGGCTGCGCTCCTGCAGAGTCTCCAGTAGCATGCTCCAATTCATGCTCTTCGTTCATCTTGATGGATGATCTCTCACCCAAGTGACTTACCCATTTCTGATTCAGTGCTTTTTAACTGCCGTTTCCCACATAAAACATTCAGTGAGGAACGCAGAGAACTTTGATCCATAATGAGGATTGAAGTTTGACAGATTTCAGTCATTCTGATGCTGTTATTTTGGAGCATCTCTCCCCTCTAAAGTTTAATTACTTACTATCATGTCTGTTTTTGCTGATCTCTTTTTGCATTTGGTGACTAAATCTCAAAATACTGATGTTTGATCACTTAGAAGATTTGCTTTTCCTTAGTGCCTCAAAGAGCACCTGCTTTCCAGTCTGTAAGCATAAGGGAGGCACTGATGTGGATTTGCTTTCCTGGTTCTTTTCCCCAGCAGTGATGTGATCAAGTTGATCAGAAATTCTCTTGCTTGAGAGATTTTTTTGTTCTGTTGACTACATAGTTTCTAATCTCTTTATTTCCCAGCAATCTGCAAATTGCTTTTGAGCAGATTACATTTTTAGTTTTCTACATCAGCTTAAAGCACATCATTTTGTTTCCTTTTCCTGTTTGAGCTGCTGCTTACTTGCCATTTCTCACTGAGGGAAAGAAACGCCTAGTCGCTTCCGTCTCTATCCTTGTCGCTTCTTTGCTGTTGGAGCGTATGATGTGAGGATCAATTTTAGTGCTGAGAATGTAAATGAACTTACAGGATGTCTATGTTAGTCACCCAGGTTTTTATGACTTTGCTGCCACAGTTGATAATTCTCCTCCCAAACCTGTTGTCCTAAGGAATATATAAAATATTGTTGATATTTCTAGGTGGTGTTATCAAGGAGAAGAAATTCCTGCCTTGACCAGATGTGTGGAGCATCTACAAATGAATGAATAATGTATTTGCATACAAAGCAAGTGGTCCATGGAGCTGTCATTGTCTCCGGTGGTATTATGAGGCCTTAGGTGCCTTGGGGTACATTGTTGTGCTGGAAGGGATGTATATCATAAGGTAGTGTGGAAAAGGAGGCTTTATGTGTGTGATAGCCACATACTATTTCAGTTGCTGCTTTTTTCTGATTCCTTTTCGTCATTGGATCTGTTTGTTTTGTCATGTGGTGACTGGTGTTTTGGTTATTGTGTTGCCGCCAGAGTCGGAATCCAGTTTGTGTCCATGCTGCCTTATAGTAAGGGCAGTTAAATCTCTACGAGGAAGCTTTTAGGAGCTGAAAAAGTCAATGTTATTGTGCATTCTGCTTTTAAGAAGCTGTTTGAGCTATAAGCACTGTACCTACAGATAAGTGCTAGGTACCGTGTTATTTAATTTTTACAAAAGGAAACTTGTGGCTGAGCTATTTAGGAAATCTGAGTGTACTCTCTTGTTACGTTATTTATTAATTATGCCATGTAAAATGTCATGATAGAGTTATTTTGTGTTTAGACATCGTGGTTGGATTGTCTGTGTCTAATATGCACATTGCTTGCTAGGATCATGCTATTCGATTTTTTAAATGAATGTAAGAAACAAAAACTACTGTCCTTGTGTCTTTCGAAGGCAAAGATCCTTGGATTTTAAAGGAAGATGGCTTTGAAGGCACTCACAGACTAGTGATGGCTAGCAGATGACTCGAAGGGAAACCTGTTGTTCTCTTCCAATTATTAGAGAACTGCACTTGGCTTGCAGTAGTTCTGTTACAGAATTAGATGTGTCCTTTATTTTAAATTGTAATCACTGCCATCACAGCCATTAAGAGCTTTTGTTCCTGTGTTGCTTTCACCTGGGCAAAGCCTACAACCCTTCAAAACTAATGTCATTGTCCCCTTGGGTGCCATTTTAAAGAAAAATCTCTTTGATGGTACTTGGTGTATCTATTCTGTTTTGAAAAGAACCATGTTAAGATGTCTTTGCTCCTATAATGATAATGGTTTTGTCTTTCAGGAGATTTGTCCACCTTCACTCTACTGTCTTCTTTGCCTTAAAGGGACACTCTTGGGTTCAAATGTAGGACTCTTAGGAGAGAATCTTTGAAATGTGATGCTATTTAAATATATTTTTGAAATCCAGTGGTGGGCTAGAGCAGGAAATTGAAATTGTTCCAGTGGTATGAGAACTGGGAGGCAAGATGATTCACTTTATTGTTTAAACCAAGGTTCGTTTTCAGTTTTTATTCTTTAAATGAACTGAAAGGTTTGTGCAGGGATTGTTTTGAAATAAATAAAAGAGAGAAATATGCTAGCCCACAGATGAGCTTTCTTGACAGTACCCCTTTATTTTTATATAAAGTCTAATATTTGAAAAGTGGTTATTGTTATAAAGTAAAATTCCCTCTTCCTATTCTAATAGTATATCATATATTTCAAGCTTCTATTTGAAAACAAGTACAAGAAATAATAAGATAATCCTCCAGATACTGTTTTTGCTTGACTGACTTAATAATCACTGTTTCATGACAACTGCTTTTGGAATAATAGAATAATAATAGAAAGTTTTGTGAAATGCTGGCCTTGCATATATCTTAGAATGCAAATTTAATAAAGTGTGTACATGCATAAAATATAGTGTTTTAAAAGTCTATCTCTTTTATTCTTCTTGATAATTGCTTTCTGCTCCATATCCCAAAAGTTCATTCTCTGTATCTAATGGCAAGTTGAGATTTGAATTGAAAGGTATCAGGAACACAAAGAAACCATAGCTATATTGAAGTTGGGGCTGTTTTCCCAAACAGAGAGAAACCTATCCACATAATCTTGTCAAAAATTCAAGCGTATTTTGTGGAATTTGACAATTTAGAAGGTTCTTGCCAGGGTCACACACATTTTTTACTTGTTTTCAATTTATCTTTTTATTTTTTTTACATATTTATAAGCCTCTATAAATTATTTTTTGAACAAGACAGGGAGGTATGTAAACAGGCAAAAATAAAGCATGGTATCCCTGACTTGGGTTCTAAACCCTCAGTTTTATTTTTTAGTTTTCAAAAAGTAAATGGACTGCTTTATTTTAAAAGACTTTACATTTTGAAATCATTTCATATTTGTGAAACTCTTGCAGTAGCACAGAGAAGTCCCACATGTCCTTCCCCTAGGTACTCCAGTTGTTAACGTTGAACCACAGTTGCTTTGTCATTCTGTGTGTGTGTCCATGTATGTGTGTCTCTGTGTACACCATCCGAGAATAAGTTGCAGTCGTGAGACTCCATTAGCCTTAAATGCTTATGTGTAAATTTCCTAAAGACAAGGACATTCTACATAAACCACATTACACTATCAAAATCGGGAATGTAACATTGATACAAAATTGCCATCAAATCTGCAGGCCCATTCCAATTTTGCCTATGTTCCCAATACTTTTTTTTTTTTTGATACTGTGGATTGAACCCAGGGACACTCTACATTTTTTAAAATATATATTTTGTTGTAGGTGGACATGATATCTTTATTTATTTTTATGTGGTGCTGAGGATCGAACCCAGTGCCTTGCACGTGCGAGGCAAGCATTCTACCAACTGAGCTACAGCCCCAGCTCCCCCAATACTTTTTTTAGGAAAAGAAGAAACAATTTTTTCTTGGCCAGGATTTAATCTAGCCTTCTGTGTTACACTTGGTCATCATGCGTCTTTAACATCCCTCAATCTGGAAGTCCCTCAGTCTTTCCCTGTCTTTTGTCAACTTCAAATTTTTTAAAAGTGCTGGTCAGTTATTTTGTGGAATGTTCCTTGGTTTGGGTTTGTTGTTACCTCATGATTAAATTCAGGTTTTGCATTTTGGGCAGAAATACCACGGAAGTGATGCTGTGTTCTCAATATATCATTTTAGGATGTACGTGGTGTCACTTTGTTCTGTTCCTAGTGCTGTTCACACTGATCCCTGGGTTAAGGTGGTGTCTACCATGTTTTTGCACTGTATAGTTATGTCTTTTGTAACTCCATTTACTGATAGTGAGAAACCTGGTTCCTTTAACCTTAATGTAATTCCTCCTCTATTCTATCTGTATGTCACCAGTTTCCTACCTGGCCAGCCACCACCCAGACTGCCTCCTTGACCCCAACCATCTCCTTGGATCTGACCCTGTTGCCCCACTACCCTGGCTGCCTCTAAGGAAGGAAGGGAAAGGGGAGAAGGTCTAAATTATTCATTTTAAATACTCCTGCTTCACACCTACCTCTAAGCTCCTTTTCCTCTGTTTGATTACAGCTCAAAAATTTCTTATATGCATTAATTTAACAAATACTTATTGAGCTCTGTGCTGGGAACTGTAAATGCCCATTAAGTTCATGCCTTCAGGGAGACCAGCATGGTGGAATAAACAAAAGAACACTGACCATTAGAGGCTCTGATTAGGGCATATTGGGGAGCACAGAGTAAGAGCCTGGGCTGGGGTACTAGAATACTTCCCAGAAGAGGAAACACTGAAGCTCATTTGTGAAGAACAAACTTGGGTGGATGTAGGAATCAGGTAGGGGGGAAATAAGATACAGGCAAGAAGAGACCAAGGCACTATTAGAGAAATTCAAGTAATCTCGTAATAGGAGAAATGAGACTGGAAAGGGAAACAGGCCCTACGGTCTTTGAGGATTGGGAGTCTAGCTGAAGTGGGTGGAAGCCATGGCTGTAGACTTGAGCAAGGAGACAGTGAGGGGGTGGAAATCCTGACTAGCATCAACATTTACGAGTCAGACTGAAGAAGAGAGGGCAGCAGGAGATGGGAGAAAAAGCTACAAAAAGTCTGTAGCTGAAGTGAAGCTAAGGAAGGAGTGGGCTCCCAGTTAAATGTGAACTGAAAATTTCTCATCGGATCTGACAATTAGGTCCCTGACAGACTTAGTGTACTTTTAGTGGTTGAATTGAATTGTAGGGACTTGAGTAAAAAGGGGTTTAGGAAGTTGAGACTGTTAACATATATAGTCTATGTTCAATATCGAACTTGCTTTATCTTTTTTCCCAACACTTGATCCATTACAATACAAATTCCCATTTTCTCTGGCCTTCTCAGTGGCTAGCACTGTATTTGAAATGGAATAGTCACTCAATAAAATCTTGTTGAAGAATAATCCACACTCTAACCTATAGGGGGAGCTGAAAGAAAATTCCTCCACCTATAATGGGAGTTGAAAGAGTGTCATCCGAACCTATAGAAGGAGCTGAAAGAAAATCACAAGGGAATGTTAACCTATAGGAGAAGCTGAAAGAAAATCTCCCGGGAAGTATTAACCACACACTCTAACCTCTAGGAGGAGCATCAAGCCTCGTCTTCCAGACATTCCAGAGGAAAACTTGCATGAGGAGTCTTCATCAAGGAGTTCCACCCCTAGGTAATATTTATTACTATATACCTAATACCTTCTATCTGGGGCACGTGATACTAGCTTTCCATTTATGATAGTGATATGATGTTTTCTGTTAAATTTAGCAGATAACACTTTTAAAGACATATATTTAAAAAATAGACCTAGCAAAGAAAAAGTTTAAGCATCTTAAATGGACAGTATGAGTGACAGATAATGACCAAAATCTTAGAAGTAAAATATATATAATAACTTGGATTCAGGGAAGTACTGGAGCCACACTGGTGTATGGAACTGTTGTAAAGAAGTTAAAAGCTGTCGAATCTGTGTGGAATGCTCTTTTGGGGTTCCTCTTGGAAGTCTCTCTGTTTTGAAATTCTCCTCTTCCCTTCTATGAAGTGCTATAAGAGAGGTATGGTATCCCTTCTTTAGTTTTTGAAAAGACACCCCCTCTTGTTTTCAAGGACAGAAGGAAACTTGGGTGGGGCTCAGGGAAAGGGGGCCTAAGGAGCCCATCAGGCCTGATTTGCTTACTTATATCTCTGATTAAAGAAAGGAGAGCTAAGGTCAGAATGTATCCCTTAGAGAAAGAAGCTTCTAGATGTATCCCTGAAGCCTCAGCTAAAAGGAATTTGTATCCAGCTTCCCTGGTTGCTACACTGAAATTTGGAGTGAAAGCTCAGTGAGGTGTTTATTTGTCGGGATCTGTCCTTCAGGCGCTTATCTCCCTCCAGAACCTGTGGGGTCCGGGTTGGAGGAGGAACTGTGGTTATGGGTGGAGGGTCAAGAATTCTAGGATTTGTAATCCTGACCATGTGTGTTTCCTCTTCAGAGACAAAATTAACATTCCATAGCGTTTTCAACTTATTTTCCTTTTTCTTAAGAGTATTTTCTTTATTCATTTTTAAATTATGAGAATGAATTAGATTATGAATGTGAAAACAAGACTCATGATAAAATTCAAACCTCATAGAAGTGTTCAAGGTAAAAAGGAAATAACTTCTGCTTACCACCTTCTCATGCATTATATGATAGTTTGATTTGTGTACCTTATTATCTTTTTCTATCCATATGTAAATATAATTGTAATAGATGCACATGTGCATTTTAAAACTTTTTGTTTTGGTACCAGGGATTGAATCCCCAGGGGTGCTTAACCAGTGAGCCACATCCCCGGCCCTTTATTCAATTTTTTTTTTATTTTTTAAAATCTATTTTATTTATTTAAAAAAATTTTTTTAGTTGTAAATAGACACAATACCTTTATTTATTTATTTATATGTGGTGCTGAGGATTGAACCCAGAACCTCACACATGCTAGGCAAGCGCTCTACCACTGAGCCACAACCCCAGCCCTAATTTCTTTTTATTTTGAGACAGGGTCTCCCTAAGTTACTTAGGACCTCTCTGAGTTTCTGAGGCTGGCTTTCAACTCATGGTCGTCCTGTGTCAGCCTCCTAAGCTGCTGGGATTACAGGTGTGTGCCACTGCACCTGACTTAAAACATTTTTGAATGTGACATACATACAAAAAAATGTGTGGCTTGAATTAATCACAAATTGGATGTTATATGGAGTGTTCTGTGTGACCTGGGTGATGGTTACATGGGTTTATTCAATTTGTGATCATTTTTAGTGAATGACTTGGAAGTGGGATTAGGGGGGTGCTTAAAGAGTTCTAGAATGTACTGTGTAGACCTGGGATGTTTAAATAGGTTTATCCAGCTTGCAGTCATTCTTAGTACATGACTGGAAGTGAACATTAGGGGGCGCTTAAAGAGTTCTGGAATGTTCTGTATAGACCTGGATGATGGTTGAATAGGTTTATTCAATCTCTGGTCATTATTAGAGAATAAGTGACTGGAAGTGAGACTTCAGGGATGGAACTGGGTTTGGTGGTGCATACTTGTAATCCCAGTGACTCAGGAGGCTGTGGCAGGAAGATCACAAGTTTGAGGCCAGCCTCAGCAACTTAGCAAGACCCTATCTCAAAATAAAAAGGTCTGGGGGTATAGTTCAGTGGTAAAGGGCCTCTGAGTTCAATCCCCAGTACCCCCCCAAAAAATAAGTTCAAGAATGTTCTGAGTGTTAAATAGGTTTATTTAGTTTATAAGCATCATTAGAGAGAATAACTGCAAGAGGGCATTAGTGGGTTCTTCTAGAGTTCTAGATTAAGTTTGGTCATGATTTATGAGTTTATTTTTAGCAGCTGTATAGTACTTATGTAAATATTCCATAATTTAATCTTCAATTGATTGTCATTTAGGTTTTTTATTATTTATTAGTATACACAAATAAACATTCTTTTATGTTTATGTTTGCCCTGTAAGTATTTCTCTAGAAGAGATCCTTAGAAGTGATAAATTGCAAGGTCAAAGGGTATGCATTTTACTCATTATTTCCTTTTGGAAAGTTAAGACAAGTTCAGTGTAAAAAATTCTGACAGCAAAAAGGGTATATAGGAAAAATTAGTTTTCTTCCTATCCTTGATACTCCAGTCCGATCAGATCCATCCTTGGAAGCAATCAGTGTTATCAGCTTCTGGCAAGTTCTTACAGAGATGGTCTGTGCATTGCATGTGTACTTATACTGCTGAAAGCCATTCTTCCACCCAACCAAGATTGTACCAATTTATAATCTCACCAATAGGATGTAAGTTTCCCATCCTTTCTGAGAGATGATTCAGGGATTTTGGAAAGACTTGAGAAAAGAACAGATTTCATTCATTCTTTTTTTTTTCTTTTTGTACTGGGGATTGAACTCAGGGGCCCTGAGCCACAGCCACAGCCCTATTTTGTATTTGATACAGGGTCTTACTGAGTTGCTTAGCACCTCACTGTTGCTGAGGCTGGCTTTGAACTTGTGATCTCCTGTTACAGCCTCCCGAGTTGCTGGGATTACAGGCGTGCGCCACTGTTCCCAGGCTATTCATTCATTCGTTCTTTGGAAATACACTTACATGTTTCAAAATTTGAAAGATACAGAAGGTCTCCCTCCCATCTTTATCCCCCAGCCACAATGGCTCCTTTCCCCAAAAGTAATTGTTTTCAGTTCCTTGTGCACCCTTACAGAGAAAGTTTGCATGTGCAAAAAATCTATATATTCTCTTTCCCAAAATTTTACACAAATAGCAGCATATTTGTATGAGCCATTACAGCATAACCTCTTCCTAACCTTTTCCCCTCAAAATCACAAGTGAGTAAAAATAGCAATTGTTCATTTTTTCTCATGAGTCTGTGGGTAAGCTGAATGGTTCTCCTGTTGAGGGCCAGGGTCAGCTGATGATCTTAGCTGATTATTTGATAAATCATTTGGGGGTTGGTTTGTCTAGAATGACTTCAGCTGGGATTATCCAGCTCTAGTCCACGGGGTCTCACTGAATTGTCCAGGCAGATCTCTAATTTGTAATTTTCCAGTCAGCCTCCCAGGTTGCTGGGATTACAGGTGTGAGCCACCATACCTGGCTGTCCCAATACTTTTGTTTTTTGGTACTGGGGATTGAACCCAGGTGTGCTTTACCACTGAGATACATCCCTGTCCTTTTTATTTTTTATTTTGAGATAGAGTCTCATTAAGCTGCTGAGGTTCTCACTAATTGCTGAGGCTAGCTTCACCCTTGTGTTCCTCCTGTCTCAGCCTCCCAAATTACTGGGATTACAGGTTGCACCACTGCGCCCGGCTGTCCCAGTAATTTTCTTTACTGCTGTTTTTTTTCAATTGAGGAGCTCAAACTCAGGATCATAGTCATACAAATACATTTACTTACAATGTCTCCAGGTTTATTTCATCCAGAACAGGTACCTAATTTTTTCTCCCATCTTTCATGAAATATTCATTTTGAAGTGTCTGGGCCAGTTTTCTTGTATAATGTCCTGTAATTTGGATTTGTCACATTGTTTTCTTCCTGATTAGAGTCAAGTTAAGCATATTTGGCAAGAGTACCACATTGGCAATTCCTGTTGCATTGCATCAGGAGGTTAATTTGTCTCAATGGTGGATGCCAAGTTTGATCACTTAGTCAAGGTGGTATTCTCCAGATTTCTTTATTGTAAGGATATCATTTCTGTCTTTATAATTAGTAGTAAACCAATATTAAAAAGTTAGTGTTACTGTATAATTGTCCTGTTACCCAGTTACTTTCACCCAATCATTTTCCAATCCATTATGACCTCCTACCTGAACCATTTTTTAAGATGGTGGCTGCAAAGTTGTATTTTCTTTTTCTTTTTCTTTTTTTTCTTTTTTGGGTACTGGTGATTGAACTCAGGGGCACTCCACTACTGAGCCACATCCCCAGCCCTGTTTTCTATTTTATTTAGAGACAGGGTCTCACTGAGTTGCTTAGGGCCTCGCTAAGTTGCTGAGACTGGCTTTGAACTAGCAATCCTCCTGCCTCAGCCTCCCAAGTGCTGGGATTACAGGCATGCACCACTGCGCCTGGCTTGTATTTTCTTAATTCTGTCATTCCTTCCACATTTACTAGGTAGCATTTTTCCGTAAGGAAAAATGACCCCTTTATTTTTCCTTGTCACTTTAAATTTATAAAAATTATTCAGACAGATTATAACATTGATTTAATTTGCTATAACACATTGAATCATGTGTGAAGTAGATTCCAAACTGGACACATATGTAAAAATTAGAATTATACAAATGCTAGGAGAACATAAAATTAACTCCTTTATAATCTGAGCAAGGGGAAAGCCTTTCTAAGTATGACTCCAAATCCAGATACAGGAAAAGATGGGTAATTCCAACTACATAAAAATTAAAACCTCTTGCGTGGCAAAAAAAGACATAAGCAAAGTCAAAAGAGAAGCAGTCAAACAGAGAGAAAATATATATGATAAATATCCTAAATAAAAGGCTAATGTCCCAAATATACAAAGAACTCAAAATCTGTAGTGGGGAAAAATGGCCAAAAATCTGAAGAGGAAAATGGACACAAACATGAAAATGTCACAGAAGAAAAGTATATAAATCACCTTTAAGTACAAAAAGAAAAAATCCACTCGACTTCACATGTACTAAGAGATGCAAATGTGTGTTAAACACACGGCAACCTTGACCATCTAGATAATTCAGGAGGATGGGCAGTGTCAAATTAGGTTAGGTTGTCCCTTTAGGCACTTCTGGATCTCCCTAGGTGTCCCCTTTTATTGCCCTTATCCTACTTATAATTTTAGTATTTGTTTAGTGTCTGCCTTGAATATTACAGTATCAGATGCATGAAGAGTAACCAAGACTACCTTGTTCATGCTAGTCTCCCCTGCTCTGTACTCAAAATAAATGCTCAATTAACACTTGCTGGATGAAATATTCAATTTCTGGGTCCTTACATTCAATGCAACTCTCTACTTGATAGTTGAGTGAATGAATGAACAACACAGGCAAGGAGTAGAGTCTAAATTCATATTTTTTGTACTTCTGCCTTTGCCCTACTCTCAATTCTTGTTCAGTTTCCATACCACAATCTCTTTCCCATTTTTCCTTCCTAATTTTGTTTTGTTTCCATTTGTTAACTAAAGTAAAACCTTCAGCAAAGCGCATATGCATAAAATTTATACCTAGATCAAAAATAAGAAAAGTTGCAAATTTTCAAGTGAAACTAGAGGTTTGAAATTGTCTTGCTTTCTTACCTTTCTATAAATGTCTTATGCACCAAAGCTAGAACATGGAAAAATAATTTATCATTAAAATAATTCCAACATTTGTTTTCTATTGCTAAAACTACTTACTAGGATTTCACTGAAAACATACAGCATTTTAACTTTACTTCTAGGCACCAATAAATGTTTGAAATGGGACATATTTGTGAATTGGGAGACTGTATGTTTCTGAGTGCCTATTGATTGGATTTGTTATTAAGCCTGTAAGCAATCGTTCTTGTTGTTTTTAGCACTAGAAATTCCTGATATGTTTTTCTGGTACAACTAATTTTCAACATGTAAAGTAAGTCGATTTTATATGTTGATTTTTTTGCATCAGAAGTTACATGAGTCACTTGATTTCACAAGCCGGGTAAAAACAGACTTTTCCCCAGACGGTCATCATAAAAGGAGCCTCTGGGTAGTAGATCCTGTTTTCTCTAATACTGTAATTATAAATCAATCCAATAAACATTACTTTGAAATTTTGCTTAGTTGAAAGGCGCTAGAGAAAAATCACGTATTAGAACAGAGCACCTTGACTCGGCTACACATCTGTTTTATTCTTATTTTTGTGCATATTTTGGAGTTTCAGTAGCCTATATAACATTTTATAGGGATTTTCACCCCTATGGCTTTGATAACTTGAGTACAAATTTGAATTGGGACAACTAAAGGTTTGGGGTTAAAATTTAAGTAGCATTCTTTCAATAACTTATTGTAAAAGTACTGTATGCCCACATTGAAGAATATATGAAAAGTAATGGAAGTTAGAAAGAAAAGAACAGTTTTAAAGTGAAAATAAAAATCAACATAATTACACCAGGCAGAGACAGCTGTGTGTTTATGGGATTTTCTACATAATTAAGTTTATACTCTATATGCAACATTTCCGTCTGAAAATCACATAAACATCGGAATATTTTTTTTTAAGAAGTACATCGCCATCGAAGGCATTTAAGTTTTGTGGGTTAGCACACTAAGATGAATGGTTTGAGAATTCCAAGTCTAGAAATCAAGTACATAGAAGCCCTGTTCCAATTACCTGCAGATGTCAGTGTGGATCTGAGTGGGAGTCAACAGTTTGTTCCAGGATGTGGTGGGACACTTGAAGTCGAGTTGTGAACCAGTCGTTTATTAAACAAACACCAGTTCCGTTTAGATGAGAAATATGAGCTGCAAGAGCCTTCAGTGTCTGAGATTTCTTTTTTACAAAACTTAATCATGGATATGTTCTCTAATTACACGGTTCACAGAAGATTATGTCCTCTTGTTCCCAGCTCTCATTGTTTGACCAGCCTTCCTTTGATTAGTTGTAGTGCTAGAGAAGCAGTGTTGAAGTCATTGGATTCACTAAATTGGACCTCAACCCTGATAGCAAGTCCCAGGGTTACATTATGAGCCGGGTTGGTGTACTTTCTGCTGTTATTACATTTAAACAGAAAGTTGGAAACTGATAATTCCAACCCCAAAAGAGCATCGTCTATCCCATTTCTTGCTTCTCCTTTCTTTTCTACAGTATTCTCTTTCCTCCAGTTTTGCAATAAGAAAAGTCAGAATGTTCGTTAGGCTAGGAAACTGTCAGAGACTTGCAGTGCCTCATTATGTCAAAACACCGATGTTTCTCGGGCCATGACACAAATCTACCATCTGTTTCATGAGCTCACAAGCTTCCTCTCAACTATAATTTGCTATATATATTGGTACATAAATTGTTGGTAGCTTATGTTTACCCAGTAACAGAATCTGTTTGGCAGAAGGCTGTGGGAAAGGCAGCTTTGTGGAGGAAGATTTTCTTTTTCTTTCTTTAAAAAAAAAGAAAGAAAAGAAAATAGGTTTCTTTATGAATTTTTCTTCAAATGTAGAAAAGGTGATGAACTATCCCAAATAATCTGCCTTTTATATTATTTTTAATCCAAATTGCCTAGTAAGTTCTCACTTTGGGAGTTATTTTTGCTATGCTGGTTATCTCCGTACATAACCGAATGCCCTTTTAAATTTGTTTTTCTTTTATAAGCAAACTTCGTACAAATCACTGTGAAAAACTGCCTTGACCTTGTAGCTGTAAAAGATCACAGCGTTTTGGGACATCCCACATCTGTCTAATGTAAATTTCTTCTGTTTTTCCAGTGTTCTTAGTGTCACTTCTGGGGTTTGAATGTTGAATTTACATTTCAAGAACATTGGTCAGGGCCTGGCGTTCTGTAAGTGTAACAAAATCAAGCATTCTGCACACTGCCTTGTCAGCAGTACTTTAATTTTCATGTAACTGAATGAGCTATGTATTTCTACCTACCCACTTTCTTGCCTTTTTTTCTGGGTACTGGGGATTGAACTCAGGGGCACTCAACTACTGAGCCACATCCCCAGCCCTATTTTGTATTTTATTTAGAGACAGGGTCTCACTGAGTTGCTTAGGGCCTCGCTAAGTTGCTGAGGCTGGCTTTGAACTTGCTGTCCCCCCTGCCTCAGCCTCCCCAACTGCTGGGATTATAGGCATGCACCACCTTGCCCAGCGACTTTCTTGCCTTTCTTTTTTTTTTTTTTTTTTTGCAGTGCTGGGGATTGAACCCAAGGTCTTGTGCTTGCAAGGCAGGCACTCTACCAACTGAGCTATATCCCCAGCCCTACTTTCTTGCCTTTCTAATCAGGCGAGAAATGTGTATGCTGAAAGCCTCTCCCCACCAAAAAAAACAAAAACAAAAATAAAAAAAAACTAAAGGTAGAAAATATTTTGACTTCCCTTCCCATTAGTTATAGACATCATATGCTGTTAGAGGCTGCAGTGTACTCCATGCATCCTTTTTTTTTTTTTTGTGGTGCCAGGGGATTGAACCCAGGGCCTTGTGTTTGTGAGGCAAGCACATTACCAAATGACCTGTATCCCCAGCCCCCATACGTTTTGAGAAGGGAAGGTGACTCTTGTCCTGTCACCATCCTCCATGTAACACCAAGCTGTAATTTGCACAGGTTCGTTGCATGATCTTGCCTTTGAGAAAGTGACTGGTTTTCCATTATGGTCTACATCTATTGCATAGGTCTCTATGAAGAAGCAATGCAGGGGATACCAACCCATTCCTCACTTTGAAACAAAAGAAGAAATGAAAAGGAAAAGAACTTTTATTGCCCTGGGGTTGTGGCTCAGTGGTAGAGTGCTTGCCTAGCACATGTGAGGCACTGAGTTTGATCCTCAGCACCATATACAAGTAAATAAATAAAATAAAGGTATTGTGTCCCTCTGCAACTAAAATAAATAAATAAAAAGAACTTCTATGTCATCCTGAGTTTTTTGTTTGTTTGTTGTACCAGGAGTTGAACCCAGGCATGCTTAACTACTGAGCCACATTTCCAGTCCTTTTTATTTTTTATTTTGAGACAGGGTCTAGCTAAGTTGCTGAGGCGGGCTTTGAATTTGTGATCCTCCTGCCTCAGGCTCCTGAGCCACTGGAATTATAGGCATGTGCCACCATGCCCAACTGTCATCCTAAGACTTTAAAACTCGTCATAAGAAAAGATTAAGGCAGCCTGGCATGGTGGTGCATGCCTATAATCTCAGCAGTTGGGTAGGCTGAGTGAGGAGGATCGAGAGTTCAAACCAGCCTGAGCAACGTAGCAAGGCCCTTAGCAATCCAGCAAGACCCTGTCTAAATGAAATATTTTACAAGGGCTGGGAATGTGGCTCAGTCGTTAAGTGCCCTTGCATTCAATCCCTGGTACCCCATTCCCCCCCAAAAAAAATTATGGCAGAATTATATATGCAGAGTTCCTTTGCCCTCACCCTCCTGTCTTTCATTTTGTAGTCTTTGGTTCCACCTCCCAAGTCCCCAACTCTTCATATGCGCAGATCTCTCCTCACAATACAACCTCCAAGGAAAGGACAGGGTACTTCTTCCAGACTTGGATTACTCCCACTGTGTTGCAAGAGACATAGGAGGTAGCTGGGATCAGGAGACAGATGTCTTTGTGTCCCTGGAGGCATTTATTGATAATATAAACATCTTTTTCTTGGTTGGTACTCCCCCAGCAATGCCAGTCATGAAGGTGAGAAATTAGTCCCTTGACTCTGAGACCCATTTTCTTTCTTTTTTCATTGTTTCTCAATTGTCTGTTCTTTTAAGACCTGTTTTTATAGAGCAGGTAGATAAAGGCAAATGAGAAGGTAAAACCATCAGAGGAAGGCTGGCAGAAGAAGAGCAGAGGATGGGGATTTGGGGACAGAAGGGAAAAGTAGGATGAAAGTTCCTGGAAGAATGATCAAGGAGGGAAAGTTAATGTCATACTAAACCAGCACTTCTTCAGCAATGGTGATATGCCAGGAACAAGAAGTGGGTGGAATAGGTCAGAGGAGGAAGTTTAGGAGTGTGATGACTGAAAAAAAATGGTACAGGACGCTCCAGAAGTCTTTGGTGAAGGTAAAGATTGAAAAGGACCAAGAAAGGAATGCTGTATTCATTCTGAAAGTTTGGTGACAACTAGAAAGGTAGGGCAGTCCCTTGTAAAATAGTTGTTAATGTTTGTACTGTCATTTTTGATAATGCATTTGTTTCCTGACATTGAGTAGACCATGGTGTAGGAAAGAAATCAGAGGACTCCCCTGAGCAGTGCTCAAGCAGAACTTTCCGTGATGATAGTAACGTCCATTTGCGGTGTCCCGTGTCTGTAGTGTGATTGAGAAACTGAATTTTTAGTTTGATTTAAATTCTTTTCATGTAAGTAGCCACACATGGCTAGTGGCTACTATAGTAGGACATCATGGATGTAGAGGGAGGGGGTACATGTAGAAGTGAGAAAGTAGGAAGGGAGGAAATATAGAACAGAGTGGGAGATGATAATTTAGGGAGTAGTCAGAAAACTTCATCTGGTGAAACATGCTTTCATGTCTCCAATAGCTAAGGGAGTTCAGATCCATAGCTTCAGTTTTTCAGCAACCAAACTCTCAAATTGGGAGGAAGAAGATTTGGGACCTAAGGGGAGAGATGGAATACTCACAGTATAAGGGACAACTGGGCAGTGGTGGGAGCCAAACCTAGTTGTCAATATCAGTGTGTGGTATGCCACATCTAAGGGGCCTGACGTGGGCCTAATTTGTATTAGGCCAAATGGATGCAATTCCATAGAAAGTTCTTTCTGGGGCCAGGTGCAGTGGCATACACCTGTAATTCTAGCAGCTCAGGAGGCTGAGGCAGGGGATTGCCAGTTCAAAGCCAGTTTGGCAGAATTTAACAAGACCTTGCCTCAAAATAAAATATAAAAAGGGCTGGGGATGTGGCTCAGTGATTGAGTGCCCCTGGGTTCAATCCCTGGTACCAAAAAAAAAAAAAAACTTTCTGAAATAAAGGATCTGAAAGAGTTTATTATGTTGTTTAAGCTTAGAAAGTTATGTTTATCTCAGGAACTCTGTTACTCTACCTTAAATATTTCCTGGTAAATTCCATTGTTTTTTTCTGGTAAATTAAGCCTTGATAGTATACAGTGTATTTGAAGGAATCTCACCAGACAGGTTGGGCCCCTTCTGCCTGGGTGATGTTTGGTTAGTGTGATCTGCCAGATTCCAGGGCTTGCTCTCCTCTTGTTCTCAAAGCTTAGGGGCAACTCACCTACACCCATCTCTGGTCGTGGGGGGTAGAAGTGGAGGGGGGATTTCCTTCTAGCTATAAAAATCATAGCATTGTATAAACTCATTGCTATTTTACTAGCTCTGTTTCCAGATGTTCTCTGGGTGGGAGGCAGGGACAGGAGATGCTTATTGCAATATAGACCCTATTTGTAAAGGAAATTGATTTTTCTGAATGTTTCAAAGAATTATGAACTAAAGGGCTGGGGATTTAGCTCAGTTGGTAGAATGTTTGCCTCACAAGCACAAGGCCATGGGTTCAATCCCCAGCACCACAAGGAAAAAAAAAAAAAAAAAGAACTAAAGAGGTTTTTTTTTTTTTTTTTTAACTCCAGGCATTAGACAGTGATTTAAAATTTTGATTTTTTTAAATGGAAATATCTTGCTAAGCTTAAAATTTTAACTTCTGAAAAAAGTATATCCTTTGGCTGACTAGATAATCCTGTGGTCATTTTCCTGTAAGGCTTTGATTTCTTGTTTTCATTGCAGTCTAACACTCCTGGAAGAGGCTGATTTGTGTCAAATGCTCATGATGAACAACCCTGATTAGAACTCTTCCTCTGACGCTAAGATTTAAACTGAAGCGAGTGCAGTGGAGTACCCCTGTAGTCCCAGCTGCTTGGGAGGCTGAGAAAGGAAGATCGATTGCTTGAGCCCAGAAGTTCAAGACCAGCCTGGGCAACATAGTGAGATTGACTCAAAAAAAAAAAAATTAAACTGAACCCAATGTTGTCTCATTTAATGTATTCCAGTGACCAAGAAAAGGGCAACACGACCATTCTTGATCATTCCAGCTAAGGATTTAAGGAGAAATCAAACAGATGTTGGATCCACAACTTGCCAATATGAGACCTAGGGAATTGACTTGCCAACTGTTTCATCTGTCAGAAAAGGTCATCTGTCCTGGGCATGGTGGCATGCCTGTAATCCTAACTGCTCCAGGGGCTGAGGCAGGAGGATTGCAGTTTCAAAGCCAGCCTCAGCAACTTAGTGAGACCCTAAGCAACTCTGAGACCCTGTCTCTAAATAAAAAAGAATAAAATAAAGGACCGGGGATGTGGCTCAGTGGTTAAGCGGCCCTGAGTTCAATCCCTGGTGTACACACACACACACACACACATCCCAAAAGGTGATCTGCTGTAAGGTACCAAGGTATTTCCCCATTTAAGCCTATTTGAGTAACCCCAGTAGCTACAACCAAACTAAATTTCCAAAGATGAGGAGCAAATTGCTGAAAATAGAACCTGGTATGGCCCTAAAGGATAAGGAGAATCTCAGAAATTTGAGACTTTCAATGCATTCATTCAGGCACTTGTTAAATACCTTCCAAGAAAGTCTAACATTGGTGATGAGATGGAGCAAGGACAGGAGATTCAAAAGTAGTGTGAGATATTTGTCTAGCAGTGTGACTAGAACCTGTACCCTAAAAGAGAAAAGAGATGTGATAGCACAGAAAGAACCTGGGACCAGTGGTTTGGGCATTTTTGTTAGTCATTGACTGGGTCATATTGGCCTTAAACTGTCTTGAGTCCTTAGTTTGTTTTTCTAGAAACTGGAGCTGGTGTTACCTGTTAGAGGGGGGATTCTTACCTGATGGGAGACCATACTGAATGAAGTCCTTTCCCACTCTTCAGATTCTATGACTTTTTGGTAGTAAATGTGAAAGTGCTTTGAAAAGTGTTAAGTGGTATAAAATGTAACATCTGTGTCATTATCATTGTTATAAATGCCTCTTGTGGATTTCCAGAGGCTGATGTTCTCCCTACATCTGCTAGCGGACCCACCCCACAGCAAGTTTCCTGACTTCCAGGCCAGGGTTCTCTTCCTGACCCCATAATGTCGCTTTTAAAAATTAATAAGCTGAGTGACCAGCAGAGAACTTCCCAAGGAGGGCCCTGCTATTTCCCCTCCCACAAACATTTATTTTCTCTTCCTTGGCAGAATGCAAATTTCACTAAAAGCCACTGAAGAAAATAATGTTTTCTGTCAAAATCACTAAGCTCAGTGACCAGGCAGCTCAAAATATAGCAGGGTGTTTCCCAGGGAGGTCAGGTCCTCACCGTCCCCACTCCCATCCAAATTTATCTTCCTTTCCCCAGCAGAATGCAAGTTGCCAGAGAAACCACTGGGCCTGGGCTATTTTGACCCAGATAGGTCAACTTCAGCCACAGGAAGCCAGTAACTGAACAGGACACTCTGGTGCAGATTGGCCATAGGTTAATGACAGGTTTCATTTCTCTCTACATGGTCAGTGGTGTTCTACCCCACCTCTTGCAGAGTATGTCACTGCCCTGAGTGAAAGGGCCCAAGGGCAGTGCTTAGAAATGAGTTTAAGCTGTTATACATCAACCAAGGATAAAGTCCTCGGCTTCTGTCACACACCATTCCTTCTGACTTAGCATATACTGCCTTGGGTTGTTTGTATTTTTTCCAGAACACAAGCATATGGCATGGATCCCTTCGTGCAACCCTCGTAGCCCCTTGAACATTGAGCAAAATGTTCTGTACACAATATTCACATGATCTGAAAAACAAATTCCAAGTAATGTAGAAAATACGATCTTTTGAAGTATTTACAGTCCAAAAGAAATCATACTGATACAAATCCAAGAAACTTGGATGTCTGCTTGCTTCCACCCTTTCACCTCGAATGATGCAGATTGGTTTAACAGCCCACCATGTCTCAGTAAAGTTAATGTATGGTTACCTCTGGCAGTCTTGATGCTGGGACGTACGAGTGCAATTTGGGCATTAGTTAGCTTTGCCAATGACTGTGATGTATCATCTATAATATATGATACGTGATATGGCCAGTGGAGCCAAACAAGTCACTCGGAGAGTGAGTTATTGGCTTTCTGGACAGAAAAGGTGTTGGGTCAAGTCCAAAAACAGCATTGAATTTTCCTACTCTGTAAGCAGCAAGAAAAATGAGGGCCAAGGTGACCACAATCCTATCTAGCTTCTACATCTGCATTTACCAAGATGTTTTTAAAGTCCTTGATGTTAACTCCAAAAAAGCAGTAAAAATGGACCCAAAGCAGAAAGATGTAAAGGGTGCCTTCCTGTCTCTAGGGACAATTAGGCAACCAGCCAGCCTGGCCAGCTGAGAGAGAACAAGGCAACCTGCCCAGGGAGACAAAGCAGAGGTCAGGCAAAGAACCGAAACTATTCTGCAAGAGGGATGGGAGTTTTGAAAAATTAAAAACAGGTCAAGAAGGAAGCCAAGGGTGGGAACCAAACCCTGAGCCACAGGCCTTTGGATGCACACTTTCCAGATCAGGGTGTCACACTGAGCTCTGCAAGCAATCTGACTTTGCCTGCGTCAAGGTATGTTGTCCTCAGCCTTAGCTTGGATGAATTTTCCATTCTCGGGCTGATTCATTTTAAATTCAACAAAACAGTAGAGGCCTGGGGAGGAGAAGAGATTTTCAGACCTCTCTACCTTCCTCTGAACTGATGCTAGTGTTTTTTGACCCAGCACCTTCAAACAAAGGGAGAGCATGTTAGCTTCCTTCTGGGAAAGGAAGGAACCCAGCTCAGTGTGGCTTGGGTCGTGCTTGCTACTGAGGCATTAATCAGGGTCCTGACATAACTGGAAAGGGCTGGTTTCCTATTCATGTATAGAATCATAAAGGGGGCACAACATTCAAACAAAAGGCCAAGGAAACCTCTCCCAAAGATCCTATCAACTGAAGTTATGGACCAAGGAGTCTGGCCAGACGGAAAGCCCATTTTAGAAAAGGACCCTGTTTTTCCAGGCATTCCTGTTACTCCGGATGTGACTATAGTTTCAAAGAGGTCACTGGAGTAGACCTTAACTTCAAATGGCCCTTGGGGAGTGACCAGTTATTCATGGTAGGGCTATTTTTCATTATCTCTAGCTGTAAGGAGCCACAGATATCCTATGCTTAAGATGGTGGCCATTGTGGTTTGATAGCTCTCCATCCATTTTACCTCTCAGGTTGTGTAGCCAAAGTATGGTTTGAAGAATGGCTTCCAGATCCAGCGCGTGGGTTCTAATTAGCGTGAGCCAATCTTAAATAATCTGGTGCCCCTCGATGTTTCAGATATACCAGACTTACAAGGATTAGTTTGGGAATGAACGTATTACCCAGTTTGTATCAACAAGAGATGAGGGAAAGTTTCCTCATCATTAAGAAAAAGGTCTCTGTCCCTCCATATCGTGTCATACATGGTTTTGAGGTCTGAAACTGCTGCAGACCTCATTCAGATTTCAGGGCAAAATGAACTAGGAGCAGGTCAGGATGAAGGAGAGACTAAAGAGAAGGAACTAAAGCTACTATTATGTGTTCACTGGCTTCTGAGCTTCCAGTTTTGTGAGTCAAACACTTTCTTGTTTTGGGGGGGAGGATGCTGATAAGAGAGACTGGTTCATCACTGAGACGGGCACTCTTGAGATCATTCAGTGGCGACTGAACACACTTGACTTGGAAGAGACTAATGCAGAGCACTGATGATTCATTAACAAGGAGTATATATGTTCCCAGTGCCTGAAATTCTGTGTACTCTTAATTTCCATTCCCACCACCCAGGTGCCTGGAAAATTAGGTGGAAGTACTAATAGGAATAACTGAAAATAGTAGTGACAGTCTGATATGCCCAAAGTCACATAGCTAGTAAATAGCAGAGTCCTGAGGTGTAGTGCTAAACTGATCCAAGTCAAAGCCCAAAGTCTTAACTATGAATTTGTCTAGTCCTTAGAGGCATCAGGAAAATATTTTTATATTTTGGTACTGGGAATTGAACCCAGGGGCACTTAACCACTGAGCTACATCCCCAGCCCTTTTTTGTATTTTATTTAGAGACAGGGTCCACTTCCTTACACAATGCTCTACACTTACCAACAACTCCTTATAATCCAGATCTTATTCAGTATTCAATTGTTACCAAAAACTTTATTCTCTGCCACACAACATCCAGATAAACTGTTCTTTGTATTGCTTAGCCTTTTAAATTGATCCCTTATGCTCGAGATCTTTGAAACCAGTCTCAGTCTCTTGCTGATTTTGAGAGAGAATCTTAGTCTTAATGGCACCAGAAATTGGAGTGTTGTTTTAATATCTGTTTCAGAAAATGACATTGACTGGCTTTGTCCCTATATCCCAGAAATCTACTTTATGTGTATATGTAGACCTCTCCTCACTGTTTTCACAGTGTCGTGGTATGAAATTGCCCATTTTTGCCTGAATCATACATCATTGCAGTAAATGATGTTTCTTTCTTTCTTTTTTTTTTTTTTTGGTATTGGGGATTGAACTCAGGGACACTTGACCACTGAGCCACATCCCCAGCCCTTTTTATATTTTATTTAGAGACAGGGTCTCACTAAGTTGCTTAGGGCCTTTCTAAGTTGCTGAGTCTGGCTTTGAATTTGTGATCCTCCTGCCTCAGGCTTCTGAGCTGCTGGGATTACAGGTGTGCACCACCACACCCGATCTCTATTGGTTTTTTATTATGTCTTTGTTGTCTCATTAGATGGTTTTCCTTGCTTCGTGTTGGAGTCTGCTCCCCCAACAAAATGGCAAGCTTCTTGCAGGTTTCAACTGTGTTTTCTGCTTCCTACACGTTCCCCATAGCTCCACATGAGTGTTCAGCACATAGTAAACTTTCAGTAAATGCTGATGGAATTGAGTTATGAACTATTGTCTCATGTTCAGCCTTTCCTCAAGGGCTTTCAGCTAGAACATTTGGCTGAAACGCCATACAGACAAAACCGAATTAGGAAAAAACATGCAATGTATGTTAGAGTCAAGGTTTCAGGCTGAGCATTTCACATTACCTAATGTTTTGACTTCTTGTCAAGTCAGTTATTATCTGGTCTCACAAACATTGCCTTCCTTTTTGTATCTTCTAAGTGGAAATTTTCTTCTCTTTGCTCCCAAATTTCACCTTTTTTTCCCCCTCTCAAATCTTAGAGTTGTGCTTTTTTGTCTTGCTGAAGAAGGGACTGTCGTGGCCATCCCTGAGTGACCTAATTTGGAACATGTGCCATTTGACTTCTGTCTTCACTTTACTTTGCTTTTTCTTTCTTTCTTTCTTTTTTTTTTTTACATTAACAGCTGCATGTAGATGACAAGAACTCAAAGGTGACAACAGAAACAGGAGGCCCAGTGCTGGCTGTCTTTGTCGCTCACACTCAGAAAGGGGAAAGAGGGCATTCATACAGAATGAAACACACGAGAGGATTCTGGGACAGGAGGGGACTAGGCAAGTCATCAATTTTAACCTAATTTAGCCCCTTAAGGAAATCAGCACTAACGCCATTGCCAAAACTTTGCTTATTCCTAATTTGGACTTCAAAACTCGTCAGAGTTGAAGGAGAAGGCCTCTGTTGTCTTCTTTACTTTGTACACTGTGTCCCAGATAGTGTGTGGCCACAGTCCTGTGTTCTCAGAGCCTGAGCAGGGCCGGTGGGGAAGATCTAACCCCATCATGGAGGAAACAGTAGTCCTGACTGCCCATCTTCAGTGATGAGGTCTCCTTGCACTTACAATTCCAATAACTGGATTCAGGTGGCAGTGGCCCCCTTCACACAGACATCCACAAGAACTGACTGCACGAGGGTAGAAAAAGACCCTTTCCTACTTCCCCAGCTCCCACCCTGGGCCTCTCTGCACCTGTGACTGTTTGAAATCTGCACCCTGCCAGCTTTGTTCCTCAGTAATCCCTGCTGAGGGAATTTGGGCCTGCTTTCCACAGCCACTTCCATCTGCACTTGGCTTTCGTCTTGAGTCCACAGTTCTGGCAAGTGCTGACTTCTTCGAAGCCAGTGAGAGGAGAGTGCACGTTCAAAATCATCTGCCTGGAGTTGGAGAGAGTGGAAAATGGAAAACATGCTCAGTTTGGAGGCATCTCATTCTTTTGGAAAATTATGAAACCTCCACTGGTTTATTGTTTGTAGTCTGCCAAGTGTCTTCTTTTTTTTTTCCAAGACAGAGGAAACCATCTTTGAGTCTCATTCTTAATAACACACAAATTACATGTGGTGTTTCTCCTGCCCTTTGCAAAATTGCCAGATAAGGTGGGGTTAGGGTTTAGCTTATTATTTTGGTTATTTATTACGGTGGGGTCACAAATGATCTACTGTGAGCAAAAATAAGGTGTTAGCCACCCTGGGAGTCCTCTGTGACTGAGTATGTCAATTACTTAAAACTTCCAGGCATTTCTTGTACCCTTTAACTACCTTGCTACCTACTTCAACAAAAGGCAGAATATGAAAATTGGATGTTTACTCGTATCTCTGACATTCTGTCTTCCCAAGTTCCCCTCATCATACTAGAGTGGAGGGAAAGACTCTGAGTATATTTATTAGGGGAATACATGGCTATAGATATATTTCTATGTTCGGCCATGTTGGGGACCAAACCCATGGCCTCAAACATGTTAGTCAAGCACTCTGCCCTGAGCCACATCTCCAGTTCAGGGCTATGTATTTTTTGTATTTGGTAAAAAAAAAAAAAAAAAAAAAAAGGCCTTCCATTTGTGTGTGTGTACATACCAGGATTGAACCCAGTGGCACTTAACCACTGAGCCACATCCCCAGTCCTTTATTTTTTAATTTTCTTATTTTGAAGCAGGATCTCACTAAGCTGCTTAGGGCCTCGCTAAATTGCTGAGACTGGCTTTGAACTTGAAATCCTCCTGCCTTAGCCTCCCACGCCACTGGGATTATAGGCGTGCACCATCACACCTGGCTAAAGCCTTCCATTTGTAAAGCATAAGCCACTTTGTTTACTCAAAGTGATGGGATTAGAAATTAGATTATAGAATCCTAGACTTTTACAAAATTTTATTGAAGTACAATATACATATGAAAAAGTACACAATTCATTAATTTTTACAAAATGGACATACACTCATGTATCCATACCCAGAACAAGAAAAAAACATCTTTCCCTCTATTAGCATCCTGGGACTGCTGTAAAAATTTACCACAAATTTAGTGGCCTAAAACAACAGAAATTTATTCCCTCACTTCTGTGGATGCCAGAAATCTGAAGGCAAAGTTCCAGCATGTCTGTGCTTCCTCCAGGAGCGCTAGGGGGGAATCGTCTTTGTCACATTTTCCAGCTCTGATGGTTGTAGGCTTTCCTTGGCTTGTAGCTGCATCACTCCAAAAACCTCTTCCTCTGTCTTCATATGGCCCTCTCCTTCTCCCTCTTCTCAGCCTTTCACCCTTATGTCTCATAAAAATGCTTCACACTGGGTGTGGTGGTGCATGCCTCTCGTCCTAGAGGCTTGGGAGGCTGAGGCAGGAGGATCACAAATTCAAAGCCAGCCTCAGCAACTTAGCAAGGCCCTAAGCAACTCAGTGAGACCCTGTCTCTAAATAAGATATAAAAAAAAGGCTGGGGATGTGTGACTCAGTGGCCGAGTGCCCCTGGGTTCAATCCCCAGTACCAAAAAAACAAACATACAAAAAAAGAAAAAAACTTACTGAATTTAGCTGCCTCTGCCCCCAGATGATTCAGGATGGCCTCATCTTCAGATCCATAACTTAATTACATCTGCAAAGATCCTTTTCCCAAACAAGGCCACATTCACATGTTCCAAAATATGCACATATCTGTTGATGGTCACCAGTCAATCTACACCCCTGGCCTTTCCTCCAAACCACTTCCCTGTCAAAGGTAACCACTGTCCTGATCTCTAACAGCGGAGATTAGCTTTGTCTGCACTGACCTTTGTATAAATGGAATCAATCAGGATGTGGTCCTTTGTGTCTGGCTTCTTTATCTCGGCATCATGCTTGGGAGATTTAGCCACATGGTTGCTTCTAGGTATTGACCATTCTCACTGCTGTATTGAATGGATATTATCATAAATGTTCATTCTGCTCTTTTTGTGTGTGCATGTGGTAGTGGGGATTGAACCCAGGGGTACTCTACCACTGAACTATCTCCCTAGCCTTTTCTATTTTTTTTTTTTTTTTTTTGCGGTGCTGGGGATTGAACCCAGGGCCTTGTGCTTGCAAGGCAGGCACTCTACCCGCTGAGCTATATCCTCAGCCCCCTTTTCTATTTTTATATTTATTTTTCCTCCTCTGTCCCTCTGTCCCCTTTCCTCTATTCTCCAGCTTTTCTTCTATTTATTTATAGTTTTTTAAAAAATAGTGTAGTATAGATATACAAAAAGGTGAAATTCACTGTGATATAATCACATATGGCCATAGCATAATTTGGTCAGTTTCATTCCACCATTCCTCCCCTTTCCAGTCCTTCCTTCCTCCCCCTCATTTCTCTTCCTGCACTCCACTGATCTCTCTTCTGTTTTTATGGGATTCCCCCTGCCTTTTTATTTTCCCTTATTATGGTCTAGCTTCCACATATGAGAGACAACCTTCAACCTCCAACTTTCAGGGTCTGGTTATTTCACTTAGCATGATGTTCTCCAGTTCCATCCATTTACCAGCAAATGCCATTATTTCATTCTTCTTTATGACTGAGTAAAATTCCATTGTGGATTTAAATATATATATATATATATATATATATATATATATATATATATATATATTTTGCTTAGGGCCTCACTAAGTCGCTGAGACTGGCCTTGAACTTGGTATACTCCTGCCTCAGCCTCCTGAGTCACTGGGATTTCAGGTGTGCATCCAACCTATTCTATTCTTGGTAGACCTTTGGGTTATTTTTAGCATTGGCTATTATGATTAATGCTGTTATGAGTATTTATGTGTGTGTCTTGGAGCATACATACATGCATTTCTGTTGTGTATACCTAAGGAGTAGAATTTCTGGGTCCTAGGATGTATGCATATTCAGCTTTGGTAGATAATGGCAAAAAATTATAGATTTTTACACTTAGAATAAATCTTCAAACCAAGACCAGATGACTCATTTAATTAAAAATCCCAAATCTACAAATTAAAGACGACCATTTCTCCTGATCCTAGATCTTTTGAATCAAACAGATTTTATTGTACATTGTCACTGTGACTTCAGTACCTCATCAAGGTGCTGGGTCAAAATTATGCTGCAGTGCCTTTGTTGGATCACACAAGTGAAAGAGAGCTTAGTGACATTGGCCATGGGGTGAGGCAAGAAGCAAATTGTTTGGCTAAGGGTGTTAGTTGAGTTAATCAGCTTCCTCCCTGCAATTAGACCTCTAGTTTGCTCCAAGAGTCAACTGGCTCAGGATTAAGTGTCTCAGACAGACTCTCATCCTTGCTTGTGGGTGTCTAGCAGAAAGCATTATGTGGGAAGCATGTATGTATGTACATATGTATGTATGTGGTGCTGGGGATGGAGCCCAGGGCCTCACACGAGATAGGCTCTACCACTGAGCTAACCCCATCCCTTTTAATTTTATTTCTTATTAAGTTGCCCAGGCTGCCCGTGAACTTGCAATCCCCCTACCTTAGCTTTCCTTTTTTCTTTTCTTTTCTTTTTTTGTAGTAGTGGGGATTGAACTCAGGACATTTAACCACTGAGTCACATCCCCAGCCCTTTTGATTTTTTATTTTAAGACAGGGTCTCACTAAGTTGCTTAGAGCCTTGCAAGTTGCCCAGGCTGGCCTCAAATTTTGATTCTCCTGCCTCAGGCTCCTGAGCTGCTGGGATTACAGGTGTGTGCCACCACGCCCAGTGTATTTCACTTGGAAATAGCTCAGTGATATCTATACCCTCAGCTCCTGAAATTTTCTTTTTTTAAAATATTTTTGTAGTTGTCAATGGACCTTTATTTTATTTATTTATATGTGGTGCTGAGCCTTGAACCCTGTGCCTCATGCATGCTAGGCAAGTGCTCTACCACTGAGCCACAGCCCCAGCCCTGAAATTTTCACTGAAAGAAGTGTGTTTCTACCAAGAGTCCTGTCTTTTGGATCCTGAGCTATGATAAGCCAAAAGCAACTCGAAATCTAACAAACAGTTTAACAAGGTCGCTTCCTTTGCCTGTCCCCTTGTGTGTGTGTTTTAAATCATTGAGTGTACCTAACCAATGCCTTGTATAGACGTTTCACCAGGAACGTCAGTTTCTCTGGAAAGAGATAAAAATAAACTATTTCATGTCACCGTTCCCACAATTCTTAAAAAATCATGTTTGTCTTTAATAGCACAATATAAAACATCTCCTGTTGATAGTTATTTTACTTCAAGAAAACAAGGCAGGAATCTCTAATGGCAAATTTTGCACACTTTTTTTTTTCTTTGTGGTGCTGGGGATCGAACCCAGGGCCTCTTGCTTGCAAGGCAAGCACTCTACCAACTGAGCTATATCCCCAGCCTATTTGTACACATTGTTAAACCTGAATTCTTCATATAGAGTACCAGCATGTTTGACTCCAACCATATTTTCCCACATAATTATTTCTTTTAAATCTCTTAATTATTCCATTCTGTTGAATACCATCTGTCCTGCTGAGGGACAACTGCGTCTAAACAAATCAACAGGTTTTGCGTCATTGTCTAAATATGAGGGAGAAGCAGCCCCCAAACTATACTCTGGCAATTGGGTGGAAATGAAGAGTTCTAAATCCCACATTGGGAAGGCCTCATCCTGAGCTCCCCTGGAAGCTAACTTTCATAACTTGTAGAGCCCAAAACAAAGCCAAATGAATTTTGGAAAGATCAGTGGGAAAGGGATTGGGGTGGGACTTTCCCAGAGAATGTTTGAGCCTTTTCTCCATGAGCTGTCTGGTCACCCGGACAATTTGTCCTTCCCAGGGAGGGTGGGGAAGGGAGGAGAAGTCATTCTTCTCTCTTGGTACCTGGGCCCAGGGCGTCTGAAAACCTGGGATTTGCCCAGTTGGCTTGGGAGCAACCATCTTGCCCTGGGAACGAGCCCGTTTGAGTCCCATGAACGGTGAAGTTGTCAGGAACCTTGGAGAATGAGCACAACATCTGTGGGAAGAAAATAGCTGGGGATTGTCTGCCTTGTGTCTTGTTTTCTAGAGAACTGCTGATGTGTTTCAAATAATCAAATAGTGTGCACTGGAAAAGCGCTTTTCCCTGAAGTCAGTTCCAGGCACCCCAGAGCTCCAGTGCTTCTGGTAAAGGCTTGCAGACATTGCTCTTAGCACGCCACTTTCCAACAATAATTGACCTTTCTCCTTTTTTATTTTCTTTTTTCTCACCCTCTGTCTTGTTCTCACTGCCCCCCCCCACCCCTCTTAGTGTTCTCTTTATATGTTTATTTCTTCCCTCAAAGATGTGGCCAAGAAGTCCTGATGGCTCTCAGAGTTACAAAAGAGGTCAAGTCCACTGGTCTGACAATAACCAGCAGTTCTGAGAAATCGATCAGTCCCTGAAGATGCATGTTCTCCCTCTCCGATTCTGTCAGCCCCACCCTCCTCTACTGATCTGGGTTGTCGTCTTTTTGTACATGCTCACTCTAAATCAGTTCATGCAAAGGGACCCGGATGAAGAGTAGCTGGGTTCTCCTTTCAGCCACCTCCGCTTGATTTCCCACACACCCAGCTGGCCTCAGTGTGGGTAGAGATGCCGCCTCTCCTCCCCCACAGCCCTGTGCAATGTCAAGGGGAAGAGGAAAGGAGCACGTCATGGTAGCTTTGGGAATCAGCAGTGCTCCCAATCAGGTGGCGGGCCTGTTACTGCACACAAGCTTCCTGGACGCTGCCCTGGCCCCTGCCCAGAGCCCCAGCACACTAATCACCAGGAAAACGTGCGCGCGTGAATGTCAGCAGCGAGGCAGCAAATGGCTCGCTGCAGAATGAGCCCACAGCATCTCTTTTTCTAGCTGCCATCCAGTACTGGCAGTGGTAATCACACCAGTTAACACCCCAGATCGGCTTGGGATTATGAATGGAAGGAAGGGAGATCCCCGTGCAAGCAAGCAGCTGTCCCTTTGGTTAATTATTGGGATCCACAAGCCCATCCCCATTGCCAGGGCTCCAGTGTCGAGATGATGAAATAGGTGATTAAGGGACTTGGAGGCCAGTCCACACTGCAGCTTTGTCTGGAGTATTCCAACGACAAGTGTTATTAGTCCACTAATCATAACATTGCCTGCAGTGGAATTTCCTTGGGAAGGAATGGGGCAGCGCCTCCATGCCAGAGGGCCGCACAGCATGAAAATACTAACACATCACAATTGGCTGTTCTGTGGGAAGGCCATTCCAACATCCAATTCAGGAAATGGGTCACCAGGCTGGGAGATGCACTGCTATTTTGATTTACTTCTTTCGACTCTCAAAGTTTGCATACACTTTCCTCGGGGTACAATCAAACTCCTCCAAGTTCCTGGCTTCTGGAGTGCCATGCAGGGGAAGATGTAAGCAGTTGGGAAAACAGGGGTGTGGATTCTCTGTGGTCAGTCTCGCCAAGTCCACTGGCTTCTAGGAATCAGACATGATACCCTTTAAGCTAGTCCTCCTCTTGGCCCCCTTCAGTGCGTCCTCGCACAGGTCTGGGGCCATGGTTTTTAGGAGCCTGCAGTTGTGCCTGCCAGACAACAAATGTTTAGTTAGATGATGAAGAGATACAAATGGGTTGGAGGGTGCCAGAGCCTTCTCAGTAATGAGCATAGCAAATCTTCCATTTCCAAGCATCTTGGAAGGACAAGATGTACTCATTTGGAGTCTCCACTGCCAGGGGTGTTAGTACCAGCTGTTGGATTCAGAGACCACCCCCGTTGATGGGGTTAGGGACCCAGCCAGCCCTTTCTTTAATCTATACCTCTGGTCACTTCCGCTTTAAGAAGCAGGAGTCAGCAGCCAGTGGTGGGGAGTGATCTGTGGCTCTGTCACCAAGCAGCTGCCTCTCCTTTCCTGGATCAGTTTGATTTTTCTTAAATCCAAGCAGTTGTCCACTGCCCTGGAGTAGCAGCAATGGGTACTCATGAGTCCATTGGCATTTGCAGATTTTACATTGGGCAAAACTTATACCCCCCATTTTTTAAGATAGATGATCTGTCACTGGGGGCTCTGAGCCTATCCCCTGCTCCCTTTTCATTTTTAACCATTTAACTGCTGGGTAATTTTGGATTCACAATATGATTTTTTTTCTTTTGGTACTGGAGATCCAACCCAGGGGTGCTCTACTACTGAACCACATCCCCAACCCTTTTTAGTTTTTACTTTGAGACAGGATCTAAGTTGCCGAGGCTAGCTTCAAACTTGCTATCCTCCTACCTCAGCCTCCCAAATTGCTGGGATTACATGCCTGCACCGCCACACCCAGCTATAGCCCCTTTCTTGACCAGGTGCATTCTACTTTATTTCTTTTTTTTTTTTTTTTTGAACCGGGGATTGAACTCAGGGACACTCGGCCACTGAGCCACATCCCCAGCCCTATTTTGTATTTTATTTAGAGACAGGGTCTCACTGAGTTGCTTAGGGCCTTGCTAAATTGCTGAGGCTGGCTTTGAACTCGCGATCCTCCTGACTCAGCCTCCCGAGTCGCTTGGATTACAGGCCTGCGCCACCACGCCCGGCTTAGGTGCATTCTACTTTATTGGGACATAAATTGTGGACTTTAGCTCACCTGCCCAGAGCTGCCGTCCCAACAGTTGGGAGAGAAAGACTTGTGTTAGTGGTGCATGGGGGCATTGAGGCACTGTGGTAAGGTCTGAAAAGAGGAATCTTGGTGAATAAGACCGGAGGGCTTATTTGGTCTCTGTCTCTCTCAGTCTCTGTCTCTTTCTTTCTTCTCCTATTAGTTGTGACCTACATAGGCAAACAGGAAAGGGAAATCTTTGTGACAAACTCCCCTGGCAAGTCAACTTATTTGGGCTCTGGACTTGAGAAGTGTTTGCCTTTCAAAATTCTAGATAGTGTTTTAACACTATTTCCACTGTTTAGTTGTATGGATTTTTTCAAACAAATCTTTAGAACACAGGTTGTCACAAGTAACTAAGTTCAAATTTACAGCACTGCAGAACTATCACATGGTTAGTGCATATACTGCAAGGACAAGTAAGAGGTACAACTCAAAAATCATGAGAGCAGCTGGGTGCAGTGGCATAGCCTGTAATCCCAGCAGCTCGGGAGGCTGAGGCAGGAGGATAGCGAGTTCAAAGGCAGCCTCAGCAACTTAGCGAGGCCCTAAGCAACTCAGTGAGACCCTGTCTCTAAATAAAATACAAAATAGGGCTGGGGATGTGGCTCAGTGGTTAAGAGCCTCTGGGTTCAATCCCTGGCACCCCCCAAAAAATCATGAAAGCAAGTTCCCCTCAAGGTATCGGGCAGAGCCTGGGGCACAATGCTTACAGAGGCTCCCCTGTGAGCTGCGACTGAATTTGATTCCCAGCTGTGCGGCTTGCTAGCTGTGGGGCTAGGCGGGTTCCTGTGCTCCTGTTTCCTACCCTCCAGGTCCTAGTGCAAGAGGGGTGGAAAAGTTAAAGGAGAAAATGTCGGGGATGTGCTTTCTTAGCCCAGTCCTGGAAATCAGCAAAGTGGTCACTAAATATTGACTTTGCTCATTATGAAAATCACCTCCTTGGCTTTGTTGTCCCATTTCCTGTTCAATACCGACTGAAGGAGCCACAGGAGCCCCCCTCCCCAGAGTCTGGCTATTTTTGAGGCTCCATTTGGAATAGGATGGCCCCAGCAGTCCAGGGGGTGGGAGGCGGTGGGGAGGGAGGCATTATTCTCTGGGTTGCAGCTGCGGCAGCCAGTACAGTATCCCCCACATGCCAGATGAATCAAGCTGAGGGCCAGATCTGGGCTGTGGGCCAGAGGTTCCCCACCCTGATTTATAGTGTGGACAGAGATGTGGGTGTTTTGTGAATATATTTTGATGATGATAAAAAAAGAGAGGGGAAAAAAAACACCATTCCTTAAAAATGTGCTGAGGGAGGGAGGCTGAGGCCTAGCCATGAGATTAGAGCAGCCCGACTGTTAGCAGTAGCAACTTGCAAGAAAGAGGCCCCTGGAAAAGCAGCCTGTGAGAGGCAGTGCCCCTTGGAAGGCAGTGAATTGTGAATGAGGCCCCTGTATGCCTGCCATTGGGGGAGATCAGGCTTACTGTCCCCTCTGCAGGTGTGGAGTACGGGGACTGGGGCTGCATTTTAACTCCTGCAGGCCCCAAGACCAGAAAAAGGGAGCACTGGCTTTCTCTGCACTCACATTTATGTAGAAACCAGCGAGGCTTTGCTTTTGGGGTCAGACCTAGGTCATTACCAATGGTAGAGGACAATAGGCTAAGTGTGGGAAGGCTGACTTGGATGGAGTTTGCCGGGGGACACCTCAAGGAATTGTTCTTAACCTTCAACCCCATAACCCAATGCATTTTTTTGTTTGTGCCAGGGATTGAATCCAGGGAGCACTTAACCACTGAGCCACATCCCCAGCCCTTTTTTAATTTTGTTTAGAGACAGGGTCTTGCTAAATTGCTTAGGGCCTTGCTAAATTGCTGAAGCTGGCTTTGAACGTGCAATTCTCCTGCCTCAGCCTCCGGAGCCACCATGCCCAGCTCAACCCAATGCATTTGAGAGGGCTCCCAGTTCTGGGGTTGAGGGAGCCAAGTGGAAGCAGGGAGGCTGAACAGTGATTGGGAGTGGGGGCTCCCTCCACATGTTCCCCTCTGGGACAAAGCAGAGCCAAGCATGGCCCCCTGCCCTGACTTTCCTCTTGAAGTGTCAGGCATAGATGCCTTGGCTTGCTGTATTTCACTGGGCAAAGAATGTCAACTGGGTTTCCTAGGACCCATACAGATCTCTGAAGACAAGGGTTTTATTCTCCAAAGGTGAGACCACTAGGTGGACATTGTGCTGTACCACGCAGCACGTAAAATCACATCAATCTGCAAACATTTTTTTGGTCAAGGGAAGGGCAGTGAGCACTCTCATGCTGAGAACCAGGAATACCTGACAAGTACAATCTGTTTTTTTCCCCTTCACCTCACACTGCTCCCAGCCTCGGGCCCTCTGTTCAAACTGGGCCTCATCCTTGTCCCCAGCACCCCTGCTACTCCACCAAGCTCAGGTTCACTTTCAAGCTTTCAATCCTGGAATTTTCTTGTCCTTTCATGAGTCAAAGCTTCTCTGTCTTCTCACATGGCTGGTTCTGTGAGGAAACAGCCCCAGGTAACCCTAAGCCCCCCATTATTGCCTGTTCTGGAGCTTTGGGGTACACACTACCCACAAGCATGTCCTCATGAACTTCAGTCTGCTGACTAGTCCAGAAGACCAAGAAAACAACTGACCAGCAAGTCTGAAGGAGAAGGTGAGAGGTGAGTTCCTCTTTTTCTTTGGCTCCCTGTCCAGATCCAGCACAAGAGGGTTGTTGGAGCTTTCCCTATTTTTTCTTTGCTTTCTTTTTCTTCCTTCCTTCCCTCCTTCCTCTCTTTCCTCGCTCCCTCCCTCTCTCCCTCTTTCTCTCTCTTCCTTTCTTTTTTTTTTTTCTGTCTTTCTTTCCCCCTCTCTCCCTTCCCTCCTCCCCCCCCTCTTTCTTTCTCTGTCTCTCTCTTTCTTTCTTTTTCTTTTTTTCTTCTTCTTTCCTTCTCTCTTCCTTCCCACACACTCCCCTCTTTTATGCATTCGCTTCACTGAGACATGGCTCTTCCACACCCCCAAGGCCGACCCTGGGTCACTTTGTGAGTCTCCTCTGATTTCCCCCAACAGGCAGAGCTTCCCCTGCCTTGAGCCCTGGAAGTTCTCTGCTTTATATCTGGGATGAGAGCTAAGACTACATGAGAGGGGCTCTGGTCTGTGTCACTTGGGGCTGGCTCCTTCAAGGAATGGTGAGAAGCCCCCTGAAATGAAATAAAAGAGTTCCTCAGGCTTTTCTTTTTTAATTTCCCACTTCCTGCCTCAGAGCTTAACAAAGGACTTGTGTATGGGGTGTGTGTGTGTGTGTCCCATGGCAAGAGAATGCATACAGGACCCTTGTTGTTCATTCACTTTTCTTGGGAGGAAACAGAAGTGGGTGTCTATTCCCAGCAATATTAAGGAGGAGCAGTGGGGCCCCTCACCATCTCTCCTTCCAGCTTGCTCAGAAGGTCCTTTCTGAACAGTCGGATTTGACCTAACTACAAAGCCACATTGCAGCCTTCCGACTACCTCCCACTCCCCATTTGGTGCCCCAAAATAGTGTGTTCAGTTGATGTTTGGGAACATTGTACACATTCTTGGCAGAAAGGAAAGATTGGGGCCATTCTTGACTCAGGATGCTGGTGTTTCATTCTAACAAAAGTCAAGGTTTCTCCTCCCCAACAGTCCTGCTTTTTGATGATCTGGCAACAGCCAAACCTGTTGCTGCTTTGGAGGGCCCGGGCTCCACATTTGAAAGCATCTGCCAGGAGCTGGGCTCCATAAAGCTTGGGTTTTCTTTGAGATCTGGTTGAAAAATGGAGAAGACACTGTGGGTGCATGCTCCCCACAATTCTAGGAAGAAATTCTTGGCTAGGAGTGTAGCAGAGCCCATTTACAGACTGAATGTGCTAATTATAAATGGTTCTTATCTTGTCATTAAAGCAGATCTGGCAGGCCTGGGACTTGGCAGCCCTTGGTTAGCTATTAGTTCCATGCTACTGTACTGGCTGGGCAGTTGTAAAACCGGATCTCTTTGAAAAACAGTCCATCATGTACACCAGCCTCCTCTGCACCCATTAGCCCAAATTGGTATAGCTTGATGGTCCTATCTTGGGCTGCTCAAAGGCTGGATTTCATTTCTGTCTGGAGTTCTGGGAAGACTGGAGGGAGGGCACAGGGCAGCATGCAGTGAGGTGGGGTCTGAGGATGTGCCTGCCCCCAAGCGCCCCACCTCTCTCCCCTTCCTGCTGGAAGTCAACCGTCTGGTTCACCTCCGGGTCCTGTGCCCCACTCTGTCTGTCAAGCCTTGCTAAGGAATTCACTGCAAGTTGGGAGTTCTTGATAAGATCCTGGGCATGACTCGCAAGCATTCTTGCATATTAACAGGAGCATGAAAGAGGCCAAAACCCCCTGCGTGGAAGCCACAGTCCTGGGGTGAGAGTGCGCAGGGTAGATATTTTTGAACTGAGTCTTCTCAGAAGATGCTGGGAACATCAGAAGATAGTGAATGGAGAAACAGGGGCCCTGGGAAATCCTACCACATAGATAACACCGAGTCTTCCATCACTTGCTACCAATCCCTCCGCTCTTCCCTGGCAGTGGGACAGGCTGGTTGTCTTGCTAGAGAGCATTTGTGAAGGTGGCACATACCTTTGCAGCACCCCTAGCATAGCTCATAGTCTAGGCCAGAAGGCTGAGGGCTTTACCCTGCATTTCTACACCTTGAATTGGCTTTTGTTTGAGTCTCAAAAATGGAGAAAGGACCCAATCTTCTATTGACACAAAAACATAAATTTGGGAATCAAATTGAATCACTGCTCATTTATTCACTTCTAAATGTTAAGCTTTTTGGTGGCACAGCTACTCAGGAGGCTGAGGCAGGAGGATGGCGAGTTCAAAGCCAGCCTCAGCAACTTAGTGAGACCCCAAGCAACTCAGTGAGACCCTGTCTCTAAATAAAAAATAAAAGGGGCCGGGGATGTGGCTCAGTGGTTAAACATCCCTGGGTTCAATTCCTGGTACCAAAACAAACAAACAAAAAAATGAGCCAAAGGAACAAAGCTCTAATAGTGAAATTTCAGATATCAACCAGCAAATGGTTGGGTTCATAAAGAGATATTGAGAGAAGTTAACTTTCTGGCACACTGAAATCATACTAGTGACTCTGAGTGCCAATCCCTCATTTGGGAACTAGTATCTATATCTGGGAAAATCCCACCACAGTCAAGTAGAAAAAGTGTGGTCTCTGGAGCCAGACTGTCTGCCACTTACATACTGCCAAACTTACATAACGGCCACTTACGCTGGGGGACTTTGTAGAAGTTACTCAATGCTTAGTGCCTTGGTTTCCTCATTCTATAAAAACAGGAGAGTTATCCTACCTAATTCAGAGGTTCTTCTGTGGGTAAGTTTAGATACCTTGGACATATATAAACATTTAGCAGAGGCCCGGTAAAATGGGAGGCACTTCAATGGTATCTAGCCTTGCCATTTTCTCACTAAAGATGCGTTGCCTTTCAGGTCCCTGAACTACGTAGGTCACTTTGGGGAAACTCAATCTAACTGGAATCATTGAGTCTCTTCTGTGTATGCCCAGCCTGTGCTGGGGACACTGTGAAGAATATAACAGAGATCCACGAAGGAGGAGCTGTTCTCAAGGAGCTTCTTTGGCAGGATGTTTTGTTCTTCCTCTCAAGGGCCCCATGTGGCAGCCACGTGGAGAGGCCCGGAGTTCTTTCTTACACAGTGTAGCAAGGGCTTTAAACTCACGGGCTCTGCAATCAGGCAGGCATATGTTCAATCCTTGTCTCTGCCTTTGGATTGTGCTGTGCCCTGGGCAAGACATACTACCTCATCCTGGCTTGGTTTCCTCATCTGTAAACTGTGCATCAGAATTACCTCTTTATATATTATGTGGCCAAGGACATAGATTTATAATTGTTCCTTTATACAGTTGTCTTTTTAAAATCCCTATAGGAAAAAGGACTTCTAAAAAGAGCATTTAAGTGGGGCATGGTGGCGCACGCCTGTAATCCCAGCACTTGGGAGGCTGAGGCAGGAGGATCATGAGTTCAAAGCCAGCCTCAGCAACTTAGCAACTCAGTGAGACCCTGTCTCTAAATAAAATACAGAATAGGGCTGGGGATGTGACTCAGTGGTCAAGTGCCCCTGCGTTCAATCCCCAGTACCAAAAAAAAAAAAAGGTGCATTTAAATCTTTAACATTTACCTTTAAGTGTTACATTTGCCAGTGTTCTTTATTTCTTCAGGAGGATTCAAATTACTGTCAACTCTCCTTTCATTTCAGCCTCAGAGATTCCTTTTACCATATCTTGGAGTCTCCTAGCAACAAACTCTCCTACATTTGGTTTATCTGGGAAAGTCTTTGCTTCTTCATTTTAAGGGATAGTTTTGCTGGACATAGAATTCTTTTTTCAGTAGAGTGTATTTCAACATATTATACATACATGGAGTACAACTTCCCACTCTTGTGGTTGTATGTGATGTGGAATTTCACTGGTGGTGTATTCATATATGAACACAGGAAAGTTATGTCTGATTCATTCCACTGTCTTTCCTAGTCTCATCCCCACTTCTCTTCATTTGCCTTTGTCTAATCCAATGAACTTCTATTGCCCCCCACACCCTTACAGTGTGTTAGCATCCGAATATCAGAGAGAACATTTGGTCTTTGGTTTTTTGGGATTGGTTTATTTCACTTAGCATTTACATAGAATTCTTAACTGACAGTTTTTTCCTTGCAGTACTTTGCATATGTCATCCCACTATCTCACTGCCCTTTGTCCTCCATGGGTTCCTTTTTTTGTTGTTGCTGAGGATGGAATGGAGGGCCTTACACATACTTTGCAAGAGCTCTGCCACTGTGCCACACATCCTGAGCCCATGGATTGCTTCTGTTTCTGCTAGCAAGTGTCTCCTTGTCTTTGATTTTCAAGAGTGTTTTTTTTTTTTGGTGGTGCTGGGGATTGAAACCAGGGCCTTGTGCTTACAAGGCAGGCACTCGACCAACTGAGTTGTATCCCCAGTCCATTTTCAAGAGTTTGATTATGATGTGTCTAGGTGTAGATCTTGTTGAGTTTGTCTCACTTGGCATTGGTTAAACTTTTTGGATGTGTAGCCTAATGCTTTTATCAAACTTGGGGAAAGTTTGGTTATTATTTCTTCAAATATTCTTTCTACTTATTTCTCTCTCGCTCCTCTCTAAGATACCATTAAGTGTCTGCTGGAATGCTGGATGGTGTCCTACAGATCTCTGAAGCTCTGATCATTTCTTTTTTCTTTCCATTTGTCACACTGGATAATATAAATATCTTCAGGTTTACCAGTTCTTCCTTTTTAAAAAAATTGGTTCTTCTTAGTTATATATAACAGTCAGTTCTTTCTTCTTTTTTTTCTTGATCAAATCTGCCTTTGAACATTCTAGTAAATTTTTCATTTCAGTTATTTTATTTTCAACTCCAGAATTTTATTTTTAATAATTTATTTTTTCTTTTCTTCTTCTTTTTTTGGTACCAGGGATTGAACCCAGGGGCGCTTAACCACTGAGCCACATCCCCCTTTTTTACATATTATTTTGAGGCAGGGTCTTGCTAAGTTGCCTAGAGCCTCACTAAGTTGCTGAAGCTGGCTTTGAACTTTTGATCCTCCTGCCTCAGCCTCCTGAGCTGCTGAGATTACAGGTGTGCACCACTATACCCAGCTATTTTTAATAATTTCTATCTATTTCTGTTTGTTGAGACATCATTGTCCTACTTCACTTCGTAGATGTGGTTTCTTTTAGTTCTTTGAACACATTTAAAATAGCTAATGTATAGTTGTGGGTACAGCTCAGTGGTAGAACTGTTGCCTAGCATGCGTGAGGCCCTGGGTTTAATCACCAGTACTGGAAAAGAAAAGCTAATTTAAATCTATCTAAAAAGTTCAATTTGTGGGCTTCCTCAGGAACAGTTTCTATTAATTTGTTCCTTGTATGATAGACTATTTCTTGAAGGTCTCATCATTTTTGTTGAAAACTGAACATTTCTGGGGGGTATTGGGGATTAAACTCAGGGGTACTCCACCACTGAGCCACATCCCCAGCCCTATTTTGTAGTTTATTTAGAGACAGGGTCTCACTGAGTTGCTTAGGGCCTCGCTCAGTTGCTGAGGCTGGCTTTGAACTCGCAACCCTCCTGCCTCAGCCTCCCAAGCCACTGGATTACAGGCGTGCACCACTGCATCACACCAAAACTGGACATTTTGAATATTACATATATTGCAATCCTGGAAATCAGATTTTTCTTTCTCCCCAGGGTTTGCTATTGTTGCTACTTATAGTAGTAATTATTTGTTCAGTGACATCCTTTTGGGTTTCTATCAGAGATGGATGAACCTGTCTCATAGCTACAGTTTATAACATATAACTCCCCCTACTGTTTGCTTCAGCTGCCCCCATGACTTTTCTGAAGAAACTTGAAGCCAGTCATTTTGAGAACCAAGTTACAAATATCAAGCTTGTCTTGATGCTTCTTAGATCTTAGCTGAGCAACTTCTATTCAAATAACTCATAAATCACAAAGCTAATCAGCATCCATTATCTGCTTTCATGGCAGAAAGAGAAAAAAATGAGATTTATATGGCATGAGAGAAGATCTCATTCCATTCTTCTAAGAGTCTTGAAAAGGTCTCCTAATGAGAATAAACCACAATCCAGAAGGAGAATTGAAATCCAAATCACCCAGAAAAGATGCCTCTTGTCCTTTCCTTCCACTCTCAAGCTTTCCTGCCTTCGAGGGGTGGAAAGCATACCCTGCAGACGAGCTCTCTGGGTCCTCTGGTGTTGCCTGATGTAGGGGTGCCTGTGTGAGGCTCTCCTCAGCAAAGGGGGCAGCACCAATGGCAATCTGGAGGTGAGCAGTGCCTGGGCACAAGGACTACTAGAAAGGTAAGTAACCTGAGAGATATGGACAGGCTCTCTCTGGCACTGGACAGGGTGAGAGGAGGGACAGGAAGTGGGAGAGGGAGACAGGCAACCAGGCAACGAGACAAAGGATGGTCATAAATTCTGTACTACTGAGGCAGGCTGAGACGAGGCCCTTTGGGTTTTCTGAGTCCATATTGTCACCAAGCAGCTTTTAATATTGTTATCTGGGTTCTTGAAATGTTCTTCAACTATCACCCTTATGCCATCGTTCAACAAATAATTAAGACATCAGGCACTGGGAATACTGAGATGTTTAGGTCCTTCATGGTTACAGGGAAAACTAATATATAGAAAATGACATTATAGCAGGCTGGGGTTGTGGCTCAGTGGTAGAGCACTTGCCTAGCATGTGTGAGGCACTGGGTTTGATTCTCAGCACCATGTGTAAATAAATGAATAAAATAAAGGTCTATCAACATAAAAAATATGTATATATATAAACATTGTAGTGACAGCAGGGCTATGACTGAGAGAAGGCTAGGGAACTGGGACAAAATAAAGGCCCCTCACTCTAGCTTGGAGTGGGGGTAGGAAGGAGCATCCTGTATGGCCTCTGGCAGGTGGTAATGCTTGAGCTGAATTTCACACAAATGTGTCAGGTATTGTTGGCAGGAAGAGTGTGTGAATGTGCAAGCATCCTAGAGAAAAGGCACAGCAAATGCAGGCCAAAGCCAGAGAGAGTTTCTGGTATATTCTGATACATTCCAAAGTGGAAAAATAGCTTTCGAAAATGAGCATAGGTGTATGGAGTATTCCAGAAGGAAATGAGATTAGAAAGCTAAGTAAGGTCAGATCACAAAATGCCCTGCATGTTTTAAGGAGGCATCTGTGTTTTATCTTGAAGCTTATGGAGGAGTTCATGAAGGATTTCCCAGGAGAATGACCTGCATAGTGTAAGAAGGTGGTTAAGAGTGCAGCATGAAATCCTGTCATTTGTGACAACATGGATGGGCCTGGAGGACATTATGTTAAGTGAAATAAGCCAGGTGTGAAAAGAAAAACACTGCATGATTTCACTCTTGTGGAATATGACAAAAGTTGTTCTCGTAGAAGCTGAGAGTAGAATGGTGGTCACCAGAGACTGCACGGAGTTAGAGACTGTGCAGACAGTTGGGGAGGGGTTGATCAGCGGGTACTAAGTCACAGTTAGATAGGAGCAAGAGGTGTGCACAATAGGGTCCTGTAGATAATGATAATGTACTTCACGTTTCAAAAAGTTGTGAGAGTGGATTTTTAAAAAATAGTTTTTAGATGTTGATAAACCCTTATTTTATTTATTTATTTTTATGCAGTGCTGAGGATCAAACCCAGCGCCTCACACATGCTAGGCAAGTGCTCTCCCACTGAGCCACGACCCCAGTCCCAAGAAAGAACTTTGAATGTGGTCACCGTAAAGAAATGGTAAAATTTTTAAAAATTATTTTTCTTAGTTGTTTATGGACACAATGCCTTTATTTATTTGCATGTGGTGCTGAGGATTAAACCCAGTGCCTCACACGTGCCAGGCAAGCGCTCTACACTGAGCCACAACCCCAGCCCCAAGAAATGGTACAGCATTAAAGTGATGGATATGCTAATTCACCTAATTAACCACTATATACATGAATCAAAACGTCATGCTGTACCTCATAAATATGTACAGATAATATATGCCAGTCAATAGAATAAATTATTTTTTTAAAAAAGAGTACAGAATTCATGTGCTAGTGATGGACCAGTAGCATCACGGACCAGTGCAGAATCCATGTGCTAATCCCTGGACCAGGAGCATCAGTGTCACTGAAAACTTGTAAAAATGCAAATTCTTCAGCCCCATCCCAAATCTCCTGAGCCAGAAACTAAGAGATGGGACCCAATTATCTGTGTATTAATAAGCTCTCCCTCAAAAGACTACCTAGGTTGGAATCCTAGCTTTCCCACAGGATAACCTAAGGCAAGTTCTGAACATTCCTGAGCCCCAGTTTCCTCCATTGCAAACTGAGAATTACAAAGTCATTATGAGAATTAAGTATGTTAATGAATATAATGTGCTTAGAATAATACCTGGTCCATAGTAAGCCCTCAGTAAATGTGGTATATTATCATGAATGTTACTACCACTCAAATTTCTTCTGGATGGCCATTTTTTGAGGCACAGAGAGAGACTTACTTAGGGAAGCAGAGACACCTTCAAAGGAAAATGTGGGCTATCTTGAGAGTGAGAAGCTTTAGGGTAAAAATAAGGAATACATATTTAAGGGAGAATGCCAGCCATCTTGAGAGTCAGAAGTAGCCTGAAACAATTTTTTTTGGTACCAGGAATTGAACTCAGGGTTGCTTAACCACTGAGCCACACCCCAGCCCTTTTTCGTATTTTATTTAGAGACAGGGTCTTGCTAAGTTGCTTAGGGCCTCACTAAGTTGCTGAGGCTGGCTTTGAACTCGTGATCTTCCTGCCTCAGCCTCCCAAGTGCTGGGATTACAGGAATGCACCACCTCAAACATTTTTATATGGCTCATTTTCCTTCCCCTCCCTTCTCCCTTTCTTTTCACATGTAAAAATATATATTGAACATCTGGCTAAAAGGTTTCTTAAGGGGAACTTGCATGGAGATAGTGACAGCATCCTTACCAGACTCCAGATCCACTCCTCAATACAAGAATTGGAATTCAGGGTGTGACCTTGGACAAGCCCCCTTCCGATGACTAGTCCTCTGTGTGCTCAATGGTGGAGTGAGGAGGTTGGAGCAGATGATTTCTGAGGACTTTGATTTTCGCTAATTCTGCTTACTTCTAAATGAGTCAGATATAATAACCACTTATTGACTACTGTTCTACCATTCTGTAGAATCTCATCACAAGCCCATGAGATAGGTACTATTATGCCCCAATTAAAAAGGAGAATGTGACCCAGGCATGGTGACATGTGCCTATAATCCCAGTGGCTCAGGAGGCTGAGGCAGGAGGATCAAGAATTCAAAGCCAGCCTCAGCAACTTACCGAGGCCCTAAGCAACTCAGTGAGACCCTGTCTCTAAATAAAATACAAAATAGGGCTGGGGATGTGGCTCAGTGGTGGAGTGCCCTGAGTTCAATCCCCAGTACCAAAAATAAAAAAAAAAGAGAGAGAGAGAGAGAGAGAATGTGGAAACTGAGAGGAGATAAGCTTACCCCAAATGATATAGCACCCAAGTGGCAGAGCTGAGATTTAAGTCAGGTCTGGCTGATTTGGGTGCCAGTGTCTCTTCTAGCAGGTCACACTGCCTCCTATAGCACACCGTGGATTCCTTCAGAGAGATAAATTGGCTTGTTCAAGGTCACACAATTAAGCAGGGGGCAGGGGAAGGACTAAAGTCCAGATTTTTTGACTCCAGGGCCAGTGTTTGGTCTACAAATCACAGTGGCCTTGAACAATGAAGGCTAACAGCATGGTAAGTGCTGGGCAGATGAATGGCCCACCTCTTGCCTACAGGCTCCAACACTCTCAAGTTAATAGACAACACACACGCCTTGTAATGAACAGCCACATGGCGCAGAGGTCAATGGGCCCCTGCAGGGTCCTTTTGAAATGCCTGAAGGGTTCCAAGAGGGTTCAGAATGGACTTCCTGGCCTAGGACTCTGTCAGGAGCAATTGGAAGGTGTTAGGAAAAGTGACAGGCTGGCTCTTTTTCCAAGCCAATCTATGGATCGCATTGAAGATTTCCCCATTCAATGATCTTCAAAGTGAGGCCTGCTCATTAGGATGCAGAAAGCAAGTATGAGAACTTCTTTTTCTATTGCTATCAGTTTTATTTATTTTTAAATTTTTTATTATTTTAGTAGAGGGATCGAATCCAGGGCACTTAAGCACTGAGCCACATCCCCAGACCTTTTTATTTTTTTTTTATTTTGAGACCAGGTCTCGCTAAGTTGTTTTACGCCTGACTAAATTGCTGAGGCCGGCTTTGAACTTGTGATTCTCCTGCCTCAGGGTCCTGAGCCACTGGGATTACACACATGTGCCACCACACCCGGCTTACGTATCATTTTAAAACTTCTATTTTCTGGATATACATTATGACATAAAACATACACACTAAGAAGACTCAGGAGTACCTGTTTATATTTTATAAATAATAAATATACACACAATTTAGAAATGACTTTCAGATATACTATACTATTCACAATTATTATTTTAGTATGTAGTGAATTAATAGATCTATAAATGAGAAATATGTATACATAAATATACATCTACACATAAAATGATACATATATGCAAATATAAATATATATACACATATATATTTATATGAGGATAGACTTAAACTTTTTTCTTTCTTTCTTTCTTTTTTTTTTCTTTTTGCTACTGAGCATTGAATCCAAGGGTGCTTTACCTCTGAGCTATGTCCCCAGCCCTTTTCATTTTTTATTTTGAGACAGGGTCATACTAAGTTGCTTAGAGCCTCGCTAAGTAGCTGAGGCTGGCCTTGAATTTGCAATCCTCCTGCCTCAGCCTTCAGAGTCACTGGGATTACAGGTATGCACTACCACACTGGCTAGACTACAAAACTTTTTTTATAAATAGGGATGTGAGATAGAGACCACAGTCCTGCATTATCTACTAGGAATAGCAGTATTCTAATCCTGCCTTTGTGCTGGTAGGGCATAAGCATCATCTTCTTTGGAATTTAATAGGCACAAATGAATGTGGGTCATCTAGTCTGGTCTAAGTGCCTCCGCTGCATGTGGAGAGTCTGGCTGAAACCAAGTCCTGGCAACCTTTGTAAAGTAAAACAAACAAAAAGAATCCCCAAATACTTCTTTATTAGGGTTTACTAGTAAAAAAGAAATAGGGGCTGGGGATGTGGCTTAGCAGTAGAATGCTTGCCTGGCATGAATGTGGCTCTGGGTTCAAACCTCAGTACCACCCACCCACATTATTTTTTGGGCACATAACCCAGTAGTAGGGGGTCAGTAATATCCATTCTGGTCTACTCACACAAAGAAATATATTATCTCTTGATATAAAATGATATTGGAGAAAAATACAAAAAGTTATGGAGAGATGGTCTTATACTGTAAAGAAAAGTAGTTTCTCATTTAAAAGGGTTGATTAGTAATTTCTATAAAGAAAACTCCAGAGCTCCTGTATAAAGGCATAGCCTAGGAGGAAAGAGCAAGGTATACTCAGCACGGCGGTGTGAGTGCAGGCATTTTTCTTGTCTGTTTTATGGTTATCTGTTTCCTAAAATTTAGATAAGAAGTTTATATTGGTTTGTAATCAGGAAAAACAATCGTGTGTCTGTGTGTGTGTTGCTGGGGATGCAAGCGGGACTTCGTGGATGCTACACCCTGAGCTCCGGAAAAAACACTTTTTAAAAAAGACAATAAATTGAGCACATGCCCTTGAGAAAGATGTAAGCATCCTCTCAGGGCAAAATGCAGACATGCAGAAAGAAAAATGTGCCCGACTTGTCGCTGTTCCCTGCAAGAGGCTGCTGAGGGCTTTCTCACATTGCCGTCCACAAGGGACTGCTGGGGGGGTTTCTTTCAGGTCCCAGAACCGGAAAGAATTGTGCTGCTTTGCTTCTTATCTTATGGACACTGTGACTCATGCAATTCAGTGATCTTCAAAGGGTTTGTTTTTTTTTTTGGTCTGATAATCCCCTGAGATTCTTTTTAACTTTTTATTTTGAAGTAATTTTTGATTTATATGGAACTTAGGAAAGAGAAAAATAATAATAAAAAAAACAGTGCAAAGTTCCCCCAATACATTCATTCAGCTCTTCTTAATATTTACTGACTTAACCACACGACTCTCTCCTTTTCATACCAGGGCATTAACTTTGCTATGACAATATTAACTGAGCCATTTAGTTTATTCAGATTTTCCCAGTCTTCTCACTAACATCCTTTTTTTTTTTTTTTTTTTGAACCAGGGATTGAACTCAGGGTCACTTGGCCCCTGAGCCACATCCCCAGCCCTATTTTGTATTTTATTTAGAGACAGGGTCTCACTGAGTTGCTTAGGGCCTCGCTAAGTTGCTGAGGCTGGCTTTGAACTCGTGATCCTCCTGACTCAGCCTCCTGAGTTGCTTGGATTACAGGCGTGCACCACCATGCCCAGCTACTAATCTCCTTTTAAAAAATAGCTTCTTAGCTGGGGATATAGCTCAGCGGGTAGAGTGCCTGCCTTGCAAGTACAAGGCCCTGGGTTCAATCCCCAGCACTGCAAAAAAAAAAAAATTTAAATTTTTACAGAATGCATTTTGATTCATTGTACACAAATGGGCATTTTTTAAGATACTGGTCAGCAGTTAAATTGTAGAATGTCCCCTAGTTTAAGATTAGATTGAGTTTATTGCATTTTGGACAAGAATACAAAAGAAGTGATATCATGCATTCTCAGTGCTCCCTGACCTTTGAATAACTGTGTCTCCTTGCATATTTTTATCACATAATTTTAAAACCACAAGTGTAAATGATTGCAAAGATATTATTTCTAATCTACAATAAATATCAGCATTTAAGGTAATACATTTTTATATCCAAATGGTTTATAATGATCTTCCTATGAGATTCCTCTGCAACAAATCATACTTAGATATTGAAATTAATTTTACTTCCTATATCCATTAAATAGTATTAAAAATTATTGCAATATTATACACAATGATCAAAACAGAAAATATATTAAAAGTTTTCAGAAAATATATTAAAAGTTTTAAAAATAGTTATTAGTTGCAAAAAGTAAATTTTTATTTCAATATATCTGTTAATGAAATTATGGGATTTTTTTTTCATGTATCCATGAGTAAAAATTACTTACTGCTGCTGGGCATGGTGGCGCACGCCTGTAATCCCAGCACTTGGGATGCTGAGGCAGGAGGATCGAGAGTTCAAAGCCAGCCTCAGCAATTTAGCGAGGCCCTAAGCAACTCAGTGAGACCCTGTCTCTAAATAAAAAAATACAAAATAGGGCTGGGGATATGGCTCAGTGGTGGAGTGCCCCTGGGTTCAATCCCCAGTACCAAAAAATAAAAAATAAAAAAAATAAAATTACTTACTGCTAGCCTGTTGTGGTACCTGGTGCATGTCTGTAATCTCAGTGACTCTGGAGGCTGAGACAGGAAGATCCCACATTTGAAGCCAGCCTCAACAATGTAGCAAGGCCCTAAACAACTTAGTGAGACCCTATTTCAACATAAAAAAATCAAAATAGGACTGGGGATGTAACTCAGTTTTAAAGCACTCCTAATTTCAGTCCCCAATACAAAAAAAATACTGCTAGAAGATGTTATTTAGTATCAATTATGTTTTTAATTTTTTATCTACATAAGGCTAAGAAAACTTCCATTTAAGTAATAAGGGGAGAAATGGAAAATTTTATAACACTGTCATATAAATCTTATGAGCACCTTCTGGGTTACATACCAAAATTCAGTGTGATCACCCAACAAAAATAACATTCTTTTTTCATTTTTTGTTAAGATACAGTTCACATACCATAAAGTACACAGTTTTTAACTAGACAATTCAGTGGTTTCATTATACTAAAAAAACTGTGCAACTATTACTATTACCCAAATCTAGGGTGTTTTCATCACACACACACACACACACACACACACACACACACACCACTCCCTGCCAGGCACAGTGGCACAGACCTGAAGTCCCAGCAACTCAGGAGGCTGAGGCAGGAGGATCCCAAGTTCAAGGCCAGCCTCTGCAACTTAGCAAGATCCTGTCTCAAAATAAGAAGTAAAAAGAGCTGGAGATGCAACTCAGTGGGAGAGTATCCCTGGGTTCAATTTCTACTATGAGAGAGAGAGAGAGGGAAAGAGAGAGAGAATCTTGCACATTAGCCATCATTCCTCATTCTCCTGTCCCTGTACCTTACGACTACTAATGTTTGTGTCTCTGAACTTACCTATACTGGTCATTTCATAGAAGTAGAATCATATAATATGTGCCTGTCTAGGTTCATTTTCAGCTGCTGTAACAGTATCACCAGAATATATCAGAACACCAGACTGGGTAAATCATGAAGAAAAGAGGTCTATTTCATGTTCTGGAGACTGGGAAGTCCAAGACCAAGCAACATCTGTGAGGGCTTTTGTGGTGTGTCATGACATAACAGAAGCATCACATGCCAAGAGAGCACAGGGAGAGAGTGCCAGCATGTGCCACAGCTATAGCAAATAATTCTTGTGATAACTGGCCCACTCTGAAGACAATGACATTAGTCCCTTCATGAGGACTGAGCCTTGTGTCTTAATCACCTCGTAAAGATCCCACTTCTTGGCTGAGCATGTTGGTATAGGTCTACAAACCTAGTGACTGAGGAGGCGAGGCAGGAGGATCACAAGTTTGAGGCCAGCCTCAGCAACTCAGTAAGACCCTGTTTCAAAATGAAAGACAAAAGAGGGCTGGGGATGTGGTTCATGTGGTAGAACACCCCTGGGTTCAATCCCCAGGACCAAAACCCAAACTCTCACCTCTCAATACTGTTACAATGCCAATTAAAATTCAGCAGGAGTTCTGGAAGGAACATTCAAATCATAGTAGTGGATTTTTGCATGTGGTCTTTTTCACTTGGCATAATGTTTTCAAGGGTTATCCATGTTGTGGCATGAATTAGCACCTTATTCTTTTTTAGAGCTGAATAATATTCCACTATATGGATAAACCAACTTTATTCAGCAGTTAGACATCTGAGTTTTTTCCACCTTTTGGCTGCAGGGAATAGTGCTGCTTTCAATGTTCATTTACAATTTACAGTTTTTTGGGTAGACTTATGTTTTAGTTTCTCTTGGAGTGAAATTATTGGGTCATATGGTAACTCTATGTTTAACCCTATAAGAAGTGCCAAAATGTTTTCCAAAGTGACTGTACCATTTTCCATTCCCAGTAGCAGTGTTTCACATAGTTTCTCCACATAGTTGCCAAAACATTATTATTATTATTATTATTATTATTATTATTATTATTTGGTACTGGAGATTGAACCCAGGGGCACTTAGTCACTCAGTCCCATCCCCAGCTCTTTCTTGTATTTTATTTTGAGACAGGGTTTCGCTAGATTGCTGAGTCTGGCTCTGAACTTGCAATCCTCCTGCCTCAGCCTCCCCAGCCACTGGACTTACAGGTGTGTGGCACTGGGCATGGCAGCACTTATAATTACCTGTCTTTCTGTTTTGTTTTTGCAGCACTGAGGATTAAACCCGGGAGCACTCCTACCACTGAGTTATATCCCCAATCCTTTTTATTTTCTTCTTGAGACAGGGTTTGCTAAATTGCCACGGCTAACTTGCAACCCTCCTGCCTCAGCCTCCAGATGAGCTGGAATTACAGGCATGTGCCACTGCACCCAGTTCTGAAAAAAAAAACAATTTTTTTGAGGCAAATTTTTCTGTGTTGCCCAGACTGGCCTCAAATTCCTGGGCTCAAGCAATCCTTCTGCCTCATTCTTCTGAATAGTTGGGTGCATGCCACCATGCCTGGGTCCTATTTTGAATTTTGTTCAGGGTTTTGACATCTATGTCCATAAAGGATATTTTAAAAAATATTTTTAAATTGTTGATGGACCTTTATTTTATTTATTCATTTCTATCTGGTGCTGAGGATCGAACCCAGTGCTTTACATGTGCTAGGCAAGCGCTCTACCACTGAGCCACAACCCCAGTCCCATAAAGGATATTTGTCTGTAGCTTTTGCCCAGGTGCAAGGTGAAAAAGACTTGGGTAAAGTCTCCTCTATTTAGAAAATGACTATCACAGATTCTTTGTCAGTAAGCAATCTAAAAAGGGAGCCTAGCCTTTCTGTCAGACACATTTATTCACAAGCCTCTTTGTGTATGTGTGTGTATGTGTGTGTGTGTGTGTGTGTGTGTGTGTGTGTAGTGTCTGAATTTATTTTTTCTTTCCCTTATTATTCATGCCTTAAATTTGTACACAATAGTAGAATTCATTGTTACATATTTGTACATGCACACAATATAACAATATATTTTGGGCTATTTTGTTCTTCAGTACCTTCCCTTTCCTTCCCTCCTCCCTCCCCCAGTCCCCTTCCTCTAGTCTTCTGGTTTCCCTTCTATTTTCATGAGACTCTTCCTCACCATTCCCCCAGCAACTTTTCTAACTTCCACATATGAGAGAAAATGTGTGACCCTTAACCTTCTGAGTTTGACTTTTTTCACTAACCTAATGCTCTCAAGTTCCATTCATTTTCCTGCAAATGGCATAGTTTCATTCTTCTTTATGGCTGAATAAAACTCCATGGAATACATACACCACATTTTCTTTATCCATTCATCCCTTGATGGACACCTAGGCTGATTTCATAACTTGGCACTTGTGAATTGTGCTGCTGTCAACACGGGTATGCATGTGCTGCTATAGTATGACTTTAGTTCTTTAGAATAAATGGTAAGGAGTGCTATAATTGGGTCATGTGGTGGTTCTATTCCTCGTCTTTTGAGGAATCTCCATGCTGATTTTCCATAGTTCTTATACTAATGTACAGTTCCACCAAAAATGTCAAAATACTCCTTTTCCCTTTCATCCTCTCTAGCATTTATTTTATTTTATTTTATTGATACCAGGAAATGAATCCAGGAGCACTTAACTCTTGAGCCACATCAACAGCTCATTTTTTCATATTTTATTTAGAGACAGGGTCTCCCTGAGTTGCTTAGGGCCTTACTAAGTTGCTGAGGCTGGCTCTGAACTTGCAATCCTCCTGCCTCAGCCTCCCGAGCAGCTCAGATTACAGGTGTGTGCTCGCACGCCTGACTTTATTTGTATTCATGGTGGCTGCCATTTTAACTTGAATGCAATGAAATCTCAGGATGGTGTAGATCTGCCTTTCCTTAACTGATAAATGTATTGAACATCTTTCATATATTTTTGGCCATTTGTATTTCTTCTTTGGAGAAGTGTCTATGTAGTTCATTTGCCCATTTATTGATTGGACTATTTGATTTTTTTGGTGTTAAGTTTTTTGAGTTCTTTATATACTCTGAATGTTAACCTCTATCAGAAGAGTAGCTGGCCAAGATTTCCTCCCGCTCTGGAGGATCTCTCTTCATCCTCTTAATTGTGTCCTTTGCTGTGCAGACACTTTTGGATTTGATGCCATCCCATTAATTAATTTTTGGTGCTATTTCCTGAGCGTTAGGAGTTCACAGGTCCTTTTGTATCCCCTCCATTTGTGAAGAGAGGGAGGTGAACAGGTGTGGTGATGCACACCTGTAATCCCAGTGGCTCGGGAGGCTGAGTCAGGAGGATTGTGAGTTCAAGGCCAGCCTCAGCAACTTAGCAAGGACCTAAGCAACTCAGTGAGACCCTGTCTCTAAATAAAATACAAGACAGGGCTGGGGGTGTGGCTCAGTGGTGGAGTGCCCTTGTGTTCAATCCCCAGTTCCAAAAGAGAGACAGAGGGGAGTGGGAGGGAGGAAAGGAGGAGATGGGCAGAGAAAAGGAAGAGGATGGTCCTTTAATTTTGTTTCTCCTCTGCCTTCTGGAGAAGGGGGACTATTGAGAGGAGGGCTCCCAGCAAGGATTCAGGTAAAATGTAAACATTTGTCTACCTTTCTCTCTTATCTCCCTTTCTGCTGTTGTGCCCAGCCCCTGGTGGCCTCAGTTAACCAGGTTCTACGGTATCTCTGAGGTCTCTGCCTTCCCCCTCAGATGGGGCCTCAGGTCCTGAGATTACTCTCAAAATCGGTTCCCTATTGGGTGTCCCTTGCCTGCGAATCTTACTAACTGACCAGATGGCATCCACTTGCTTGAGCCATGTGTTCTTGTTTGCTAAAGCCTCCCTGAGTTGCCCTGTCCAGATTCTCTGACCATGAGGAATGTCGAGCCCTAAAGCTGTGGGGAAAAAAAAGAAAGAAAAAGATAAGATTAAAAAAAATCGACTCACTGGAGGCCAAGATGAAGGTATTTCTTTCTTTCTTTTAATATTGTTTTTAGTTGTAGATGGACACGATACCTTTATTTTATTGATTTGTTCTCATGTGGTGCTGAGGACTGAACCCAGTGCCTCACATGTGCCAGGCAAGTGCTCTACCACTTGGCCACAACCCCAGCCTCAAGATGGAGGTATTTCTGCAGAGCAGGGTGCTTTAATGTACTTTTCAAGTAATGCACATGGGCAAGTTTCTTATTTGGTGACACGGGCTCAGGGAATCGGGAGTGAAAGTTGATACTTCCACCCTCACAATGCCCCTCCCAACCCTGTCTGCCCTATAGGTTTGTTGGCAGTTAAGACTCTGGAGAGACTTTGTGATGGAGATTATTTTTTCTTCTCCAGGGGGGGCTTACTGGCTCATAACTTCTCCAGACCCCAAGGAAACTTCCAGACTGGAGGGGGTGTCCCGGGAATATTTTCAGATAGAGAATTTAAGCCTTGCTCTGACCTCATGTGCTTTGTGTTCCCAGCTGAACTCAAACTTTCCAAGACTTGAGTTCATTTACCTTTAGTCAGAAATTCCCTTTCTTGGCTCCATGTCTAGTAACACATGGGGCTCTAAGTCTTTGTGGCCATCAGGTATCAGTTGGTCAAAAGTGCAGCACATTTAGGTGGAGCCAATGTGGCTGACATGTCCTTTGAAGTTCAAATAGGGTTGGAAAGGAGTGCAGTATTGCTCACATGATGTCAAATTCTACATGTTTGACATATAGTGAGTGACAATGGACAAACTCAAGCACATTCTGCTCACAGAGCCAAAGACCACTTAGGAATAGGAGGTCTGCTTCTCTGTTGACAGGAAACTCAGACCGGGGAGGTCTTTGGTGAAGAATCAGAATGTGATTTGCGACCCTTACACAAGTAATGGCCTATTTGGATGCTTCCAGCATTTTAACAGGCAGGCCTACCGTCTACCCTTGCCTTCATTCTGAGAGGTAGTCCCCACTGAAGGCAAAAGTTCTTTCCCCAACACATGTGCGGCTGAGAGAAGCTAGGCACACATAAGCAAGGTACTTCTGCTCCTTGAAGACTCCTCCAAAAGATTAGGGTCTAGCCATCTTTGGCCAAGCCAGAGAGGGGTAAGTACTTGGCAAATGTCTACCATTTTTGCCCATAGCAGGCCTTAGAACACTCTTTTCTACTGCATCAAAACAAGACTCTAGAATCCTCACTTCAGCCCTCCTGGCAGCCTGGGCCATCGCCTGAAGTTGGTATACAAGATGATAATAATAGCTAACATTTTGCTGAGAATTTATTATGGGTCAGGCATTGGCTAAATTCATTATGTGTGTTATCTCTTTTTAATTTGCAGAATAGTCTTGTTATGATACTATTATTCTTATTTGAAAGACAAGGAAACCAAAAGCAAGGGAAGACAACTAAACTTTCTCAAGGTCAAATTGGCTGGAAATCTGGCATGTCTGACTCAAGAGACTAACTCCTTAACCATCACACTCTGCCAACTCATTCATTCACGCAAATATTAATCTGCATGAGTTATGCATTCGCACCATTCTAGGCCCTCAGGATACAGCAGTCAGAAGATCATCACACTCTGGAACATGACACCATATGGGCCCCTAGAAGCAAACCCTCTGGGGGTCGATGGCATGACAGTGGATGATACATCCATTTGCTATCAGGCTGAGAGATCTCAAAAATGTGAGAGCCCTACATTTAAGCACAGGGAGTGTTTGAAAAACTCCAGCTATGAGGTAAAGGGGCAGGGATAGAGCTTGAGCTCAACTTTGGCAGGGCTGTGTGCTTAGTATAGGCTGTGACCCATGCTCCAGTGCTGGAGGTAGATAACATGCCTCATTGATCTCTATAACTCTGTGAAGGTCAACCACCCAGGGCCCTCCTAACCATAGGCCAGCCATAAGTGTTTCAAGCACCCCATACTTGCCTGCTTGTTCTGCCATTAGCAGCTAGATGTGTGAAGTTCAAGGCTCCCTGCAAGGAACCCTGGAGGCAGGTCACAGGTGGGGCTGAGCTCACCCTTCTTATAGATCAAAGAACACCTGGGCCCACTTGCTAGCGAGACCCAGGGGAGCTGGAAAGGAAGGGGGAGGAGGGGACTAGGGCAGGCTGGAGCTGAACTGTGATCGATTGACTTGTTTTGCTCTTACGCTTGTTTACCCAGCTGGGCCTGCTGCTGCCCAGGTACCGGCATGTTCATGGCCACTCTGGCCAGCCTTTGGGGCAGTGTCAGAGACTTGGCCAGTTTCTGGCAAAACTGAGGCAGGGGAATTTTTCATGTCTGCGACTTTTCTGCCCTACTGGACCTTTTTCCTCCTCCAGCAACGCCCCCCCAATACACACACACACACACACACACACACACACACAGAGTCTCAGCCATAAAAATCTTTCAGGCTTTCTTCCCCATGGTGGAACCTAGAGTCATGCAGGCATCTAAGACTTGAACAGGTAAACATCTGCCAACAGCCTCTAGCCTAATTCTTCTGGCATTTAAAAAACCCTGGACATCTCGGGCAATTATTCCTTTCAAGGTAGACAAGAGCAGAGAGCCTCAGGAAAGAGCCTCAGGAAATGCGACAAATGTCTAATGGAAAAGTTGCAGATCCAAGAAAACAAGTAAGTCCCTTGTTGCTAACTGAGGAACAAAGTTAAAACAAATCCTGGCATCTCAGTAAAATGCTTTGCCTGGTTGAAATAGCAATAGGAGTCTTGGAAGCCCCCAAAGCAGAATGATTGTAAAATTCTTTCTTTCTCTCTCTCTCCCTCCTCTACCTCTGTGTGTGTGTGGTGGGGAGGAGCAGGAGGAGTATGTGTGTCAGGATTAGGGAATTCAAAGGGCCCTTCTGGGTGATGGGGCCAATGGTTTATCAGTGCTTAGAGTCAGTGCTACTTTTCTCAAAAACAACCCAATCCCAAACCAAACAGCAGGTAGCAACTGGTGGCAAAGGGCCTCTTGTGCTTGGAGTAAGTACTAGAGTGGTGGTTTAGAGTGGGGACTTTGGAATCAGACAAGCCTGAGGGGGTATTAAAATCCTAGCTTAGCTACTTATTAACTTTTTGACCTTGGGAAAGTTGCTTTGCTGTTCTGAGCCTCACTGTAACGCTCTGTAAAATGGGGATAATACCGATTCACTGCATTGTTGTGGAGTTTGAATAAAGTATGCTTAGAGCTTAGGGACTGATCTGTGTGAGTAGTGTACATAGAAGCCATGATGATCAAAGATGGGGACTGTGGAGAACAGAGGATGGAGCACCTGAGAGGTTCAGCACTTTGAGGAAAGTTTAAAAGGTGGAAACAACCCAAATGTTCATCCGGGGAGGACTGGATAGTCAAACGTAATGTATAAATACAATGGAATACTATTCAGCCTTTAACAGGAAGGAAATTCTGACACATACTACAACATGGACGAATCTTGAGGGAATTGTGTTAAGTGCAACAAGCTAGTCACGAAAGGACAAATCCCATACAATATGATTCCACTTATATGAGGTACCAAGAGTATTCGAATCCATAGAAAGAGAAAGTAAAATGGTGGTTGCCAGAGCCTGGGGGAAGGGAGAAATCAGGAGTCATCTTTTAGTGGGCATAGAGTTTCAGTTTCTGGAGATGGATGGTGGGGATGGTCACACTATATTGGGAGTGTACTGAATGCCACTGACCTGTACATTTTAAAATGGTTGTAGTGGTAAATGGTAAATTTTATGTGTATTTACGATAATAGAAAATGAAAGTAAGTTTGGGAATTGATGGGAGTAGGGTACAGGTGAGTGGAAGTCTGGCTGGAATTGTGTTTGCTAGCCTCCTATACTGAAGGAGGGGGATGGAGGAATGGACGGATGGCCAGGAGCTGTCAATATAAAACAAAATACAAAAGAATAGAAGTTTCTGAGCTCTGAAAAGGCAGCAATCAAGAAGAGTAGGGTCCACTCCTAGATTATGGTCCCCTGGGATGAGCCCTGAAGCCCATGTGGACCACCACTGAGGCCAGACTGGGAGACCACAGAAGTAAGGAGGAGGCAATTTGGGCTGGTCTGAGGTAAAAATTGCAGAACTTTGCAAATGCAATCAGCTCCTCAACTCCCCACCACTTCCTAGGCAGAGTGGGTGGGACCAACCTCTCCTCTTCCTCCAATCCCACTCCTTCCAGGTTCCGCAGGGCCCCTCAAGGCTGCCCTTCTCCCTCGAACCGGCTGCCTGATTTCCCTGGAGAGGAGGTTGTGGAGGTGGGCCTGCCAGTGTCCACATCCCTAGCCGACCAACTTCTTCACTAGACCATCCCGTTCTCTGCACACGTGGAGCCTGTGTGCATAGAGCCACCCGAGCCAGGAGCGACAGAAGCTGCAGGGATCCTAGCGTAGGTACGGAGGTAATCAGGCACGTCTTCTCTGCTCCTCAAGTAATGTTTATTTATCTTTCAAATTCTGCCAACGAAAATGGCATGGGCTGTGATTTACCATCACACCATTATGTCATACTTCCTTATGGCTTTTATGACCAAGAAAGACTCCAGGCACAGTAGCCATATTATGTCCCAGTGAACCCCTGCCCAAACTGAGTCACTGTTTCTGGTCCCTGTCGCTGGTCAAAAATGACATCCCAGGCTAATTGCTGTTTTGGGGGCACATTTTAAAGCAAATGCAAAAAAAAAAATGAATGTTCCTATTTTCTGACTGAAATTTGCATCTGTCTTTTTACTCTCTCCTGGCAAACATGCTTTATGTTTATTTAAGCAACCTTTAATAAAAACGTACAGCTGCAAAGCATCTTACTACTCTATGCTTTCTGGTCAAGAAAATTGCCCATAATCACAGTTGACTTTCCTATTCGTAACAGAATATTCTTTTTCGTTGGTGCATGGCATGGTTCAATGCATGGATGTTATAAATGTGATGCGTGCTTCTCTGGAGTTGCGAGCAACTTATTGATTCAATCAACAAACTTTCAGGGGACATTTGCTATATGGTGTTTAAGAAGTTTTTGAAATGGGAAATCATATGTAGAGGCATGAAATAGCATGGTGGGTTACTGATATGATAAAGGTAGCCATTGTCAACCACAGGTGTGTCGTGATTGGTCATAAGGTGTGATACAAGTAATTTGGAAATGATAATAGTTAATGTACTGATGTTGCTGAATGATTTATTTTAGCTATGAGTTGGGGTAGATTCAAGGTTATCCTGACAATAATTGTGTTACTCTGTTGCTTGTATTTCAGTATGTTTTAATAAGAGTTAGAGAAAAGGGTCAGATAAATAGCTAGCATGTCAAGAATCATCTATTCCCCAAGTACACTTGTGGGAATGTGTTATGCAGATGAACATCATCTGTCAGTTATATTGCAATTTGCAATTGTTGGAGTGACTCCCAAGGTCTATATTATTTGGGAGAGTGGAAAAGAGATGAACCCATGAAGGTAAAATGGGTGCGTGTAGCTTTTCGGAACCTAAGTAAACACACTTTGGGCTGGATTGACCCCCAAATTTTGCTGAGCTAATGGTCATTGACATCATAGAGCTGCTGCTTGCTTAGCAGGTTTCAGTGTTTCCCCAAGTACAGAGATGTGATCTTGGCGCGAGTAGCCACTGTCAACCTGTCTTTGTGAATTTCATGTGTCTTCAGGTACCTATGGCCATACATCTCATGCTCAACTACTTCTAGGACTAGCTGGGTTGCATGTTGAGCTACTTCAAAATGAGAATGTGATCCAAAGGCAGTTTCCAGATTAGGTTTCAGGCAATGAGTCAAACTAGAAAAGGGACTTAGTAATAATGAACTTGATATGCTATCTCTATGAGGAAGCCAGATGGGATGTGGCGGGGTGTTGGAGGACAGAGAAGGGGGAGCTTCTGCTGTCTTCCTTTTCTGATATAAAGTGGATTTCTGGAGTTGAACAGAAAGTGGTAGGTGGGACACCTTACATACAAATAGATTGGCTTGGCATCCTGATTGGTAGAGTACTAAAAATGTTTCCCTGTCCTTGAAGATCATCCCCCTGCTTGATTTTCTACTCCTGTACTAGTGTGGTGGAATCACTTTCTATTTTTTAAAAAACGAAGCTTTGTTCTGTTGAAACTGGGAAAAAGGAGGATAATTCTTTTAAAAATAAGCAGCACATTCGGGAATGAGCTGGAAGCCTGCTAGAATTATTGGTAAGGAGACCAATTAAATGGAGATTCAACTTCCAGAATTAATCAGTGAACATCGAAGCAGCCACATACCTGCTGGGAGGGAGGAGGCCCCCTCCTTTGAGAGAGGGAAAATGATTACTCCCTTCTGATTGAAAAAGCACCATCCCAGACCTCCTGGCTGCTGACATGCAGATGTACCTCTGGCTGTAATCTCTCACTCCCTGCTAGCCTTTGCCAAACTGTGCGGAACAGAAATTCAGTTTCTCCCCCATGTAAAGAGACAGAGAGAAATTGAAGAGTTGGATAGTTAAAATTCTGAGCACTGGCTAGGAGACAGAACATGCCCAAAGCAATAAAAAGACTCTCACTTGAAAACCGTGGCTGAAGAAAGATTTGAGCAGTTTAAACAACTGGTGGAGTTGATTGGGGTGAGGGAGTAGGGGCCTCGAAGCCACAGACAAGCCTTGATACTCTGCAGACAAGCTCCAGAATATTTAAATTGCCTTAAATCTACTTGGGCCCGATGAGCAAGATAGAATAAAACTTGATATGGTTTGAAGGCATTTATTTGCACTTCGCTGTCCATGTTTCTATAAATCTTCCTCTAAATTTTATGTGCTGGTGTTTTAAACACACTTTAATTTATGAAGAATGAAAGCATAACTGAATGGGGAAATAGGCTCTGTCCCCTCTCTCCGAGCTGTCCCACCTGAGGGAAGCCATCATTCTGTCAGAGTGGTGGCTCCCTACTCAGATTGGCAGGACATCACCGTGCCTTGAGTTTTGGATTCAGTATTGTGGCTGTCTTTAAAAATGAACGTGCCTCAGGGAAGGTCACCATATCAAGTTACTGGTTCCTTGGTATGGGGGTTTCCCAAACTGGGTGCTTAACACACCTTTCATTTCTACTGAGAACTTTTTGAAAAGCACAGGAAAGAATATAGCAAACATTGATCATGCAGGATGCAAAGACAGTATTTTATTTACTTTGCCTTCCTCTTTTTTATTTTTATTTTTTGTACCAGGGATTGAACCTGGGGACACTTAACCACTGAGCCACATCCCCAGTCCTTTTTATATTTTATTTTGAGACACGGTCTTGCTAAGTTGCTTACAGCCTCACTAAGTTGCTGAGGCTAGCCTCAAACTTGTGATCCTCCTGCCTCAGCCTCCTGAGCCGCTGGGATTACAGGTGTGCACCATCGTGCCTGACCTTTGTCGTCTTCTTTTAGGAAAAGAAAATATTACAGGAACGAGTTCTGTCCCCAGGATCACAAACAAAACTATAGGAAAATTTGAAGCTCTGCTTTACTGTTCATCTCAAGCCAATCCATTTTCATTAATTTAATATCTTTCCAGGTCATGAATAATGTGTGATATAGTTTGTATGGTTTTTCAAATTTTATTTTGTTTTTACTTAGCAATATGTTCTTGAGATCAGTCCACATGGGTGCACACTGATCTAGTTTATTATTGTTGCTCAGCTGTAGCCTAGAGTACAACAAAGACACATTTAATTTATTTATCCCCCAGTTGATGGATATTTAGGTTGTTTCTAAACAACCTTCAATAGACACCACTGTGTATGTCTTTGTACACTGGATGGGAATTTCTCCAGAGTGCATACCTTTCAGAAAAGTTTCTGGGTTAATGAGCTTGCATACTTTTACTCTGAATATCAGCAAATTGCTATATAATAGAACTCTACAAAATAACAGTCCTGCCTATGGTGCATGAGTTGCCATGATAGCATAACGTGGACAGTGTTTGAGTTGTAATTTTTGGCAATCTGATGAATAAAAATAGTATTTTTTGCTGCTTCATATTTTGCTGAGTACTATTGAGGTTGAACACCTTTTCATAAATTTATAGATCATTCTAGTTTCTTCTGCCAGCTGTCTGTTGGTATTCTTTGCCCAGTTTGCTTTTGAATTGCTTGTCTTTTAGAAATTGACCTGTAGTACAATGATCCCTCCTCATCCAAGGGGAATACAGTCCAAGACTCCCGTGGATGCCTGAAACCATGGCCTCTCTCTATAATGTTGTCTTAGTGAGCCTTTCATCGCAGTGACCCAAATGCCCCACATGAACAACTTAAAGGAAGATTTATTTTGGCACATTGTTTCAGAGGTTTCTATGCACAGTCAGTTGGTTCCACTGGGCCTGAGATGAGGCAGAGCATCTTGGCTGAAGGGTGTGGCAGAGGAAGTTATTCAACTCATGGCAGTCAGGAAGCAGAGAGAGAGAGAGAGAGAGAGAAGCAGAAGTTGCTGGGGACCCCTCCCTTCTATTAGGCCCTATCTCTTACACTTTCTACCCCCACCCAACAATTCATTCAAATTATTAATTGCTCAATGGCTTAATCCACTGATGATATCAGAGCCCTCATGATCTAGGCAATTCCCAATGGCTCCACCTCTAAACACTGCTGCATTTGAGGACCAACCCTTCAACAGTCTTTGGGGAATATTTCAGATCCAAAAATCTCAGCATATGATGTTTTTCTTTCCTTATTGAGAAATTTTGCCTGTTCACTTAAAGGAGGCATTTTACAGCTTCTCTTTGGCATATCTGAATTGCCAGCATCGTTACTCTTGCACTTTGGGGGCATTATTAAGTAAAATAAGAGTTACTTGAACACAAGCATCATGGTGCCATGACAGTTGATCTGATAACCAAGATGGCTACTAAGTGAGTCTGGGTGGTTAGCTTCTACAGCATGGAGATGCTGGATAAGGGGATTTTTCTCATCCCAGAAGGAATGGAGCAAGAAGACAGGGTGAGAGTTCATCATGCTACTCAGAACAGCAAGCAATTCAAAATTTCTGAACTTTTAATTCTACCATTTTCTTTTTTATACATTTAATTAATTAATTAATTAATTAATTTTTTTGGAACCAGGGATTGAACTCAGGGACACTCGGCCACTGAGCCACATCCCCAGCCCTATTTTGTGTTTTATTTAGAGACAGGGTCTCACTGAGTTGCTTAGGGCCTCGCTAAGTTGCTGAGGCTGGCTTTGAACTTGCGATCCTCCTGACTCAGCCTCCCAAGTGCTGGGATTACAGGCGTGTGCCACCACGTCCGGCTTAGAATTCCATTTTGATATGTCCACAGAACTAAAAATATATATATATATTTTTATTGTTCTTTTAGTTACTTATGACAATAGGGTCAATTTGGACATATTTATGCAGAATTTTGAGTGCCTATCTTTGAGTAGCTTCTTGTGGTTGCTCTTGGGCTCACATTGTATGTTCATAACTTACTACAGTCTACTGATGTTGTTTTACCAGTTAGAATGAAGTGTGAAAACTTTTCCTCCCCTCCCTTGTTTATAATATAATTACTTAAATACTGAGAAACATCAGACGACATTTTACTTTTTGCTTCAATTGTCAAACATAATTTGGAAAACTCCAGAGAAAAGGAAAACCTACTGTATTTATCCATATTTTTGTACTTTCTTTGTTCTTCCTTCCTTCTTAATGCTCCAAGATTCTTCCTATCATTTCTTTCGGTTTGGAGAACTTCCTCTAACTATTCTTTAAAGGTTGGTCTGCTGGCAATAAAGGCTTTTAATTTTCCTTCATCTGAGAAGGGCTTGACTTCCCCTCGGTTCCTGAAGGATATTTTTGCTGGATGCAGAATGCTGTGCTGGCAGTTCTTTTCTTTCAGCACTTGTAGAATGTTGTGCTACTTCCTTGTCACCTCCAAGGTTCCAAAGAGAAATCCAAAATCATTTGGATAATTTTTCCTTTATAGATATGATGCAGTTTCTGTCTGACTGCTTGTCAAATGTTTTTTTTCTTTGTTTTTGTTTTCCGATGTTTGTCTATGATGTGTCTTAACCTGAGTTTCTTTGGGTTTATCCTATCTGGGGTTTACAGTTTCTTTTTTAAAATTATTTTTAGTTGTTGATGGACTTTTAAAATTATTTTATTCATTTTTTTATATGTGGTGCTGAGGATGGAACCCAGTGCCTCACACGTGCTAGGCAAGTGCTCTACCACTGAGCCACAACCCCAGCCCCCAGCTTCTTGAATCTATAGGTTTATGCCCTTAGCCAAATTTGAGAAAATTTCAGCCACCCTTTCTTTCTTTCTTCTTTCTTTCTTTCTTTCTTTCTTTCTTTCTTTCTTTCTTTCTTTCTTTCTTTCTTTTTTCTTTCTTTCTTTCTTCTTTCTTTCTTCTTTCTTTCT
>JAJEJO010005518.1:8523-51995 GCA_020662805.1 Glaucomys volans | reverse complement strand
AATCCCTGGTTCCAAAAAGAAAAAAAAAAAAAAAAAAAAGAAATGACCTAGATTTCTTTAGCATGGAGGGCTGATTTCTTGCTAGCATTTCTTCTTTACTGTATTTTGCTAAGTGAGTGTTCATTTCTTTCTTGGCCTTGAGTTACAAAAGATTCTTCTGTTGCCCAAGTCTTAGAAAGCATAGGCTCTAGGAAAAGGGTGGTGGTAGAGAGAGGGTTGCCAGACAAAATATGGGACAGTCAGTTAAATCTAAATTTCAAATAACTAAGAATTTTTAGTATAAGTATATCCCAAATATTATAGGGGTATTTGCCAAAAAATTAGTAGCTGTTTATCTGAAATCCAAATTTCACCGGACATCTTCTTTCTCTCTCTCTCTAAATCTGGCAACCTTAGGTAGAAAAAAAAGTCCATCTTGTGATACTCAGGTTTTTCTCAGGACTTTTCATCCAATATTTACCAGATGTTTTTTGGACTTTCAGTTTACAAAAGGGGGAAAAATAACTAACTGATTAAATCAAGATTAGACTGCAAATCAGTGCGCTAGGACGGCAAATTTAAGTTTTCAAGTTCTCCAACACATGATCTAATTCAGTGATATTTTATCAATAATTTGCTGGCTGGAAGAAAACAGGATTAGAATGATCACAAAAGCATGAAAAAGTAAATTTTAAAATGAGTGTAAAGGCAGTGACTATTAAGGTTTTACTTTTCTTTAGACCATCCACATGACCATCTCCAGAGACTTGTAGCTTCACTAACAGCTTTTATCTGGAGGGTCTCAAGGGCAGACGGTCTGTTGCTGATTTTCAGGTTTTTCATTACATGTTACACAAGTAATTTATTCAAAGGCAAAACTGAAGAGGGATTTGACACCTCCTCCTAATACACACCCAAGTAAAGGAATCCAAAAGAATTGTTAAATGCAAATGAAAAGATGATTGATCTGGCCTCTCTTAAATCATCACATTTAACTTGATCTTGAAAGTTGAAGAAGTCTCTATCACCTTCATCTTGCACTGGTGCCTTGCCATTCCATAAAATTTACTCTCTACTTTTCCTGGGCTTGACTCCAAGAGTACAAAACATATTTTTATAATTTGATTCAGAGCCACAGTGTAACTGCTCCAGGTCAGTGTTGTACCCTATCAGATTGGAGAACAGAAGTTCTTATCAAAATTTTAAAAGAATGAGGTCAAGAGGAACAACTTGACTTTCAAAGCATCCCTAGGACATATGTGTAACTGGGATGATTTTTCAATTGAGGAATTGTGATCATTCTCTATTAGAGCACAACAAATATGTCCAGGCAGTCTGTTATTTGACATTTATAATTAACAATCTCACATTTGGTCAATTCCTTAACCATGTCCTAAGAAAAATGATATAAATAGTTCAGTGATTCACCCCATACTACTAAAATGCAAGTAACCCAAGATGCCTTGGTTATGTGATTCTCATCTCATTTTATCACCAGGGGCTTGATTCTTTTTAGTTAGTGTGTGTGTTGCCAGTTGATACCTGCCTAAATATTTCCTTCGTACTCAGAACACTATAGTTACTTTTTCATGCTTCAAATATTTCCAACTAATTCTAGAAATACGAGAGGTACGCCAGAAATGCTGACAGCTGTATCTTAGACCCAAAATAGCCATGCCTGCTTGGGCAGACATGTCGGGCAAACAGAACCAGGAGTCTGAAGGGGACAGCTGAACAGGCATCAATAAGAAATTGCCAGGTGCTCAGTTGATCCAGCTTGGGGTAGGAATAGACAGATTCCATTTCTAGAAATAGCACAGGGGATGCCAACAAGTCATGGGACATTCGCTATAACATAAATCTTTCCATTTTCTAGAGCTTGGGGGTATCTCAGGAACCTTAAACTTGCTTCACAAATGAACATGTCTAATAAATAACCTTCAACGTGAACTTGTTGCACCCTTATTGTTTTTAACTCACTTTGCTAGGTGCTATAGGGTGGCACAATTAGGTTTAAGACACAGGCTCTATTCAAAGTTTTCATACCAGTTGGGGCAATAAGATAAGTATAGTAACGTCTTGTCTTGCACGATTAGATTCCTCATGAAAAAAATCATTTATAGACAAAATGCCCCTCAAAATTCCTTTGAAAGGTGCTATACTGGAGCAGAACACCATTTTTTTGATAAGTTAAACACACATATTTTTTTCCTTCAACATCATACCGGATCATTCTTTCTTTGGTTGAGAACCAAGCCTATTGGCTTGCATTTAGGAGCTAGGTTGAATTTTAAAAAGGACATATATTTAATCATGAGAATCATCTGATGAGAGGCCCATGGGAACTGATATCATCTGAATGAACAGCAGTTTCACAATGTGGAGTTCAAAATTCAGGGCAGCGGGTGTGGTGGTGCATGCCGATAATCCCAGTGGCTCAGGAGGCTGAGACAGGAGGATTGCGAGTTCAAAGCCAGCCTCAGTAAAAGTGAGGTGCTAAGCAACTCAGTGAGACCCTGTCTCTAAATAAAATACAAAATAGGGCTGGGGATGTGGCTCAGTGGTCGAGTGCCCCTGAGTTCAATCCCTGGTGCCCCACCTGCCCCCCAAAAAAAATTCAGGGCAAAGCTTGGGGAGTGGAACAGCAGATAGAATTGCTGACATGATTTTTTTTAATGTGGAAAATATCTTTTTAAAAAATTTGTTCTAATTAGTTACACATGACCACATGATTGTCAATTCCCTCCCCTCCCTTTCCCTCCTCTTCCCTCCCTTTCTACCATTCTTCCTCCTCCTCTTCTCCATCTTCATTTTCTTCTCCCACACCCTTCTGTCCCTTTCCCTCTTTCCATATATACATCTAGATATCTCTATATAGGCCCATTTCTATATCCATCCAGCATCTCCATAACCACATAAAAAGATGTGAGAGGCCATGCAAAGGGGAGCATCAGCACTTACTGATTGTCTCATCTTGGCCAAGTGAACCCCTCCAAACCTCCCTTCCATCACCTGTGAAATGAGGATGATAGTTCCTTACAGGATTGTCCTGTGGATCAAATGTAAAGATGCTTGCAAAACACTTAGCCTAGTGCCTGGTAACATAAAAGTCTCAATAATTGTTAACTCTTGGACTTTTTGTGTATCTGGTTCTCGGGATCATACCCAGGGCCTCATGCATACTTAGGCAAGTCCAGCGATTAACTGTTCTAGTGAGCGGTTTCTATGTGGTGTACCAAATGAGTGAGGACACCTTATGTACTATAGAAATTCAACGGAAGGAAATGCACCTAACTGGATGGGAGTTGGCAGGGAGTTCACTTTTGAACTTGGAGAGAAGTGGGTAACCCTGGAGAGCTGCAGGGAGCATGGAAATGAATGGGGAAGTGCAGAGAAATCCAAGGCAGGTACAGATGAGTAGGGAATGTCGAGACCGGAAGTACATGGGGCGAGCAGGGAATCCTGTGTAGGGGGGCATTAGAGATGCTGTTGGAAGGGGAACATGGAGCTGTGCAATCAAAGGCCTTATGAGGCAGGACTGCCATGTTGAGGCAGTAAGGAATTGTTTGAGATTGTACATTCGGAAGTGATAGGATCATAAAACTTGCCTAAATACTTTCCAAATTCAGTGCACCTGTCAAGGTCCAGCTCAGAGTCACTTCCTACTGGAAACCATTTTTTTTTTTTGAACCGGGGATTGAACCCAGGAACATTTGGCCACTGAGCCACATCCCCAGCCCTATTTTGTATTTTATTTAGAGACAGGGTCTCACTGAGTTGCTTAGGGCCTCACTAAGTTGCTGAGGCTGGCTTTGAACTCGTGATCCTCCTGCCTCAGCCTCCGGAGTTGCTGGAATTACAGGCGTGCGCCACCACGCCTGGCTCCTACTGGAAACCTTACTGGACCACTTCCCCTTCTTGAATCTCATTTTTCCTTTTCCACACTGTTGACACTGATTTCTGCCCCCTCATAATTCTGCCTTTAACCTTCTACTTCTTTGTCCTGAGAACTACATGTTTTCTCCACATATATTTGGGAGAGACAAAAAGATCTTTTTCTTGTAAGACAGGGCCCTGCCTTTTGCTGCCTTGGTCCTCCATACACAGCTTAGCATATCACAGACTCTGAAGGAATAATTTGTGAGTTAACTCAGTAATTAATTATGGATGTGCCCAGCTGGAGTACCAAAAATGAAGTAACAGCCCCACATGGCAAGTTCTGGCTCTGTGAGGAAAGTGAAACAAAAGTAGATGGGCTTCCATGTCACAGGCTCATTCCGAAGCTCCAGAAGTCAAGCCTTTCGAACATTTTCCTGAATGTCTTTGCCTAAGTTAGCTGAGGCCCTGCCAAGCCAAACAAAGCCTGGCTGGCGGGGCTCACTGGTGTAAAGGCTGGAAGGAATGGAGGGCTGGCCAGGAAGAGATGCCCTGAATGTGTTCCTGGGAGGGGAGACTAGCTTCCTCACAGCCTAGAGAAGGAAGATAAATGGCCTCTATCTTCAATCTCAGCTATTCAAGAGACACGCTGGGCTGAAAGCAGCAGTCTCTGGGGGAAAAGACAATCTTTGCAGAGGTAACTTTTTTATTGGTCCATTATAAAGAGACATTAATAGAATTAATTCTGCCATATTTGTACATGCACATAACATAATTTGATCAATCTCATTCTCTGTTTCCTCCCCTCCTCCCTCCCCTGATCTGTTTTCTGTAATCTGAGGTTCAGCCTAGAAGTCAAACTTTGAAGGGAATGGGAGGGAGAAGTTAGGTATGAAATGAAAAGTAAGAGCTTGTATGTTCAAAATGATGGCACTGTTGACAGTTGAGAATCCTGCTATCTGCCACCCTCTCCTGGCTTCCAGGATGCTATCTGGATTCCCAGTGAAAGTCTTGTGTATTTCTGGAGCTCTAAAATGACCCCTTCATGGGCCTCTATCAGAATCCTATCCCGGAGCCCACCCATCTCCCCTAGCTGTTAGGGAGAAAGTATTCTCATTTAACTAATGCACACTAAGGTGTAAGTGAGGTCATACATGAAGGAGTGCAGGTGTGTTTGCATTTCCAGAAGGGCCATCGTAAGGAACAGAATTCTAAACAGTCAAATTTCCAGAGTTATTTCAGGGCGTTGTGTGATGAGACAAGTCTCATTGGGCCAACTCAAATATACCACATAGGTAACTGCCTCAGCCATGACTGATTCCATTCCTTTCTCTTGGAATGTTCTGGTCTTTCCTGTTTCTCTCTCCAAATCCTACTTTTCCTTCAGGGCTCAGCTCAATTCTTACCCATGAAGCCTGTCCAGAGTGCACCTGGCTTGAATGCCTACCCGACTCGGAAGTCATCGTGCTTTCCTTGTTCCATCTGGATTACTTTGGTTTCCTTGGACTGATCTTGAGCACTGTGAGAGCAGAAATCATGATTTAAACTTCTTGTCAGTCTCCCACAGCTCCTGGCATGGATTCATAGGCAGTATATAAGAAATTTTCATGGGAACAGCTATTGGTTTCCCACACGTATCTGATTTGAGTCACAGAGACCCTAGAAAGTAGAGCCTCATCACCCCTATTTCACAGAGGAACTTCTTAGCACCCCTAAGGAAAAATGATTTTAAGTCTTGTCTCCACTCTATTTCTAGAATTTTTCAATTTATCAACTTAGTATAATATTTTTGAGTTTGACATCTGCGCTGTGTCACTGTGGTGTGGGAAATGTAAAAAAGACATAGACCTGAAGTCCTGCCTTCAAGTCAACTATGGGACAGTGACCCCCAAATCTGGCTGATCCTCAGGAATCTCAGGAGCTTGCTGGCACACAAACTTCCAGGCCATCCACAGAGATTCAGTCTCATTAGGTCTGGAAGACTGTCCAGGTATTTTCCCAAAGCCACCTGAGGAATTCTGATAATAATCCATGTTTGAAAGAAGTCTGTAGATTTTCACACAAAGGATCTAGTCAGGTGTTTCCAGAAAAGTGAGAGGCATAGCACTAGTGGAGCTGAGGGCATTTATATATTGTTATATATTTATTATGTGCATATTAAAAAACCTAAAAATATTCTATAAAACTATGATTGTACAGATGTGATGCTTTCCTTTCTTTAAAATGTATTCAATTGTGGTACATGCTGGAACATGGATGAACCTTGAGGACATTATGCTAAATGAAATAAGCTGGACACAAGAGGACAAATACTGAATGATTCTACACCATGAGGTACCTACAGTGGTCAAGTTCACACAGACTGACAGTAGAATGGTGGTTGCCAGGGGCTAGATAGAAGGGGAAATGGGAAGCTATGTTTAATGGGGACAGAGTCTCAGTTTGGGAAGATGAGAAGGGTTCTGGAGATGGATGATGGTGACAATTGCAATTGCACAATGTGAATATACTTAATACAGCTGAGCTTAAAGTGGGAAAATTTGTTTTTTTATACATATATATACATATATGCATGTGTATATATATGTACACACAAATACACATGCACAAATGCATATATAGCTTCATAATAAAATATATATTTAAACAAGAAAGCAGAAAAAAGGTTGTTTTTTTGTGTTTTGTTTTGTTTTTGTATCAGGAACTGAATCCAAGGGTGCTTAACCACTGAGCCACATCCCCAGCCCTTTTTGTATTTTAATGAGAGACAGGGTCTCACTAAGTTACTAAGGACCTCGCTAAGTTGCTGAGGCTGGCTTTGAACTCGTGATCCTCCTGCCTCAGCCTCCCAAGTTGCTGGGATTACAGGTGTGCACTGCTGTGACTGCCCAAAGATAGAAAAAAATTAAGTAAGTAAATATACAGCCAGGCTTCAGATGTGGTAAGCAGAAAGGCGCTATGCAAATGACTGGAGTTTGAGAAAGAGTGTTCTAATTTAACTCTCCCATTTTATTTAGGAAGACACCAAAGCCCAGAGAAGTGGGGGACTTGCTTAATTTCATGAGTCACTTCAGGGCCAGGAATAGCACCCAGGTCTCTTGATTCTTTTGGTATTTTTAAATTTATGTCATCTGGGGTTGGGGATGTAGCTCAGTGGTAGTGTGCTTGTCTAGCAAGTACAAGGGCCCTGAGTTTCATCCCCAAGACTGCAATCAATCAATCAAAATAAGCATATTTATACCATCTGATTAGTTGCTAAGCTATGTGATAGGCGACAGACAGGACTTCTCAATCGGAGCAGCTAAAAGGGGGCATGAACACAAAGGCCTGCACTAAAGAGTGAGTGTGGTTTCTGATTGGTACTAACACAACCAAGATGGAACTCTGGCTAGAGCAGTGGCTTATGTTTTAAAATAATAATCATGGGGCTGGGGATATAGCTCAGTTGGTAGAGTGCTTGTCTGTCAAGCACAAAGCCCTGGGTTCAATCCCTAGCACTGCCAAAAAACAAAAAAATAATAATGATGGGTTAATTTAGATTTGATACTATAAGCAACAAGCAACCTTTTTTCTTTTTCTTTTTTTTTGGTACTGGGGATTGCACTCAGGGGCACTCCACCACTGAGCCACATCCCCAGCCCTATTTTATATTTTATTTAGAGACAGGGTCTCACTGAGTTGCTTAGGGCCTTGCTAAGTTGCTGAGGCTGGCTTTGAACTTGTGATCCTCCTGCCTCAGCCTCCCAAGCCACTGGGATTACAGGCGTGCCACCATCCCCTGCTAACAAGCAGCTCTTGTAGAATTTTGAGCAGAGGAGTGAGATACTTAAAGCAGATGTATTGGAAGATTAATCTGGTGGTGACAGAAAGGATGGATAAAATGAATGTAGACTAGTGAGCGGGCTTTTCTAGGAGTACAGCCATGGTGTGATAAGGAGCAGAACTGGGATGGTGGCGAAGAGAATAATGAGACAGAGGCAAATCAAAGGCTAATTCAAAGTCAAGTGAAGGGCAGTACAGCCAAAACTCAGTCATCCATAAAAGGGAAGATGAAGGAAAGAGGAGAATCTAGGATGACTCTAGGGCTTCTAGACCTGGGTGATGGGTCATGGTAGTGACCTCTACTGACATGAAAATCATGGGCAGAGAAGATGGTTTGGGGCAAATGTGAAACATTTGGTTTAGGGCACAGGGAACTGGAGGTTATAGTGGAACATTCAAATAGAGATCATTTCCAAGCAGCTGGAAATATGAGATTGGAGCTTGGGTTAGAGGTCAGAGGTCATTAAAGTCTCATTTTAAATCTGGATCCTTTACACAGAATGGTCTTCCAGCGACATTTTCATTTTTATTCAGTGTTAATTTAAAAGACATATTGTTTTCATAAAGAAATTATGGTGTAAGACTTTGAACGCAAGAGAGCAAGCATTTAAGTAAGTGCCTTCAAAGCCAGAACACATCAAGGAAAGGGTGGCAACAGCCCAAGTGAGTAATTATAAATTTTCTCCTCTGGAAAGAAAAGAGAGTAAAACCATGGTGTAATTTCCAGTTGTTTTTTTTTCTTGGAACTCGAATGCATAGAAGGATTTAGTGTCCTTGTCACCCAATGCAACCTTTCAAAGAACTGCTGGATGAGTATTTAGTAATGAACCTTTGGCAACACCTTGTATGGAATCCAGCTTCTCTGCAATTAATGCAGTGTGGCAGCTGCCTGAATGACTCATATCAGGATATCACGTAACACCACATAATTTCACAGAGTCAGAAAGGGAGGGTAGATACTATTCACTGCCTCGTCTGTTCCATACTCACTCGGTGAATGAAAGGCTATACCCCCTTAAGCTTCGCTGACAAAACTTTTGGACTTGCTAACGCCAACAATTTCATCTCAGATTTCTGTGAGTCAAATGGTTAGAAACTGTCCGAGTTGGGGAGAACAGGAGGTTCAGCAGAGCAAGAGGGAGAATGGTCTGCTTGGGACACATTCACAGAGGGAAGGATTGTGGGGCGCTCTGCTTCTAAACCTGCTTCCTTGGATCAGGACTGGGAAACAGTGAAGTTTCTCCTTAGCTCTGCCACCTCTTTTCCTGTCTTCTTCCTCCTCACAACAATACTCCACATACTTACCTCCAAGTGTCCGAGCTGTCACACAGCGCTAGGATCCTACTGTGTGGCCTCACTAAAATGAATAAAAACTACTGGGAACTGAAATCAACAATGTGCCCTATGTTGTTAGTTGTTTTATATATATGCTATTTCCTTTAGTCCCAAAACAAATTTATGAGGTAAATACTATTTTTCCCCTCGTTTTCTAAGTTAGAAAACTTAGGCTTTAGAAGGTTAAGTCAATTCTACTGAGGCACAAACCCCAATCCAGTGCCCTTTCCACCATATCACCCTTTGCCACAGAGTGATAGGAAATGGCTGTTATCTGGCCAGCCAGAACAGCTAGATCCACCCTAGCAACCAACACTCTCACATCATTTTTAAGAAGCAATGAGCTTCTTAAAAACTTATAAATCTGCCCCCTCAGGAAGACTCCACTGATGACCTAAAAGGAACCTTGAAGACATTTTCTCCCCTTGACATGGGTAAAGGGACAGTTTTGAGAAGTTCATAATCGTTCTTTTTTATTTATTTTTTATTTTTTTGAACCAGGAATTGAACTCAGGGACACTTGGCCACTGAACCACATCCCCAGCCCTATTTTGTATTTTATTTAGACACAGGGTCTCACTGAGTTGCTTAGGGCCTCGCTAAGTTGCTGAGGCTGGCTTTGAACTCACGATCCTCCTGACTCAGCCTCCCAAGTCGCTTGGATTACAGGCGTGTGCCACCACGCTCGGCTTCGTTCTTTTTTAAAAAAATTAAAAAATGTAGTTGCAGATGGACACAAAACCTTAATTTTATCTATTATCTATCTATCTAGATATCTATCTATCTATCTATCTATCTATCTATCTATCTATCTATCATCTTTATGTGGTGCTGAGGATTGAACCCAGCACCTCACATGTGCCAGGCAAGTGCTTTACCCCTAGACCATACAGTCACTCTCTAGATGCTTTCAAGTTAGAGAACTGTCACACACATTTTCCTTGGGCATTTAATGACTTTTTTGTATTTGAACTCTGATGCTGTCTAGCCTCTGCCACAGAGCCCTGATGCCAACATCTCTTTCATGATCCCTTTCTACTAATAATTACATCATTGGACATAAGAGTGGTACAAGTTATAAGGGGCAATGATTTGTACTTACCTCCTGTCAAATTTCAAGTCCCCTGAAAGGGTATACTATGATTTTCTTTCTTTCTTTTTTTTTTTTGGCGGTACTGGGGATTGAACCCAGGGCCTTGTGCTTGCGAGGCAGGTACTCTACCAACTAAGCTGTATCCCCAGCCCTATAATTTTCTTGAATTATCACTTATGCCTAATTGCCAATTAATTCATCCCAGTGATTTTCTTTTTGGGGAGGGGGGACTGGGATTTGAACCCAGGGTTGCTTAACCACTGAGCCACATCCCCAGTCCTTTTTTATTTTTCATTTAGACATAGGGTCTCACTGAGTTGCTTAGGGTCTTGCTAAGTTGCTGAGGCTGGTTTTGAACTTGTGATTCTTCTGCCTCAGCCTCCCAAGCTGCTGGGATTACAGGTATGTACCACTGCCCCTGACTCCCAGTGATTTCAAAATGAAGGCTGAAAACCATGATTCTTGGTTCCATTGGAAGAAGAAAAGGGATAAGAGTCAAGCTACAACTTGAGCTCTGGAAGGAGGCACCCAAGAGAAGCCTGGGCTCTTTTCCAAATTCATCAAGGATCACTACTGGCCTTCAGCACATGGCTGTCTATATGGTTGACTAATGTAATGCCTAAACTAAGACTCATTGTCTTCTGCCTGTGATTCACAAGTGGTTGAAGGAGGATCTTTTAAAAATGACAATAATACAAGTACTGTCCTACCCTGAGGAAGTTTACCATGGCCAACCCGCCCTGAGTGAGGAGTTTCAAGGGACTTATCCAGCAGTAAACAGAGATCAGACTGAGTACTTCATACTCTCTCACATAGTCCTCATGATGCCAAGCAAGATGGCTGGTTGACATGAACGGGGTGTCTAGCCAGGAAAAAGAGTATTTTCTTTTCTATTTACTTTTTGATAAAACTAATCAACCCATATAAGAGTAAAAGCAGTAATTCTGTTCTCCTTGGTATACCCTGGTTTTGTTATTTTACCCTGGAAAAGATTCTATTGGCTGTCTTCAAACCATAGAACACCAGAGCTGGAAAGGAACTCTAACCTCATCTGGTCCCACCCTTAGTTTCATAGATGGGGGACAGAGAAGCCCAGAGAAGGAATGCATTTGCTCAAGGTTACGCAGTGCCTTAGTTGTGGGCTAGATCCTGGATGTCCTAATTCCCGGATGAGCCCTCTTCCACACCACCATATTGTAATCTCATCAACAGCAGACCTCTGATTAAGGGCCTCTTGGGATATATACATTTCAGATTCCAAAGTATTGTTCTCACTGGCTTTAAGGACTCATTTGGTAATCCAAGGCTCTTTGGATAGTGCCTAAATGTCATCCTGGATCATTCTCCCCAGATCAGCTGCAATCCAGGCCAGGATGGGACATTGCCACAAAATCAGTCTTCTCTGGCCTCTGCAGTATGAGTAAAGGAAAATGAATGTCTCTGTCTTCTGTCTGGGGCTTGCAGATTGCTAAACAGATGTCTGTCTCAAAATGTCTCCTTAGATTCTGGGCAGGGAAACGTATCAGTTACAAGGCATGATAAGTGCACATAAGCATTCAGAATGCTCCCTCTCCCTCATAGAACCAACTGTACAAAACACTGAATTTTCTTTTTCAAAGTAGATGCATGTAGAGTCCCTGACTTGAAATAGTCTTGTGTTTGTTTTGTTTTGTTTTGTACCAGGGATTAAACCCAGGGACACTCAAACACGGAACCACATCCCCAGCCCTTTTTATCTTTTATTTAGAGACAGGGTTTTACTGAGTTGTTTAGTGCCTCACTTTTGCTGAGGCTGGCTTTGAACTTGCTATCCTCCTGCCTCAGCCTCCTGAGCTGCTGGGATTATAGGCATGTGCCACTGCACCCGGCTTGTGTGTGTGTGTGTGTGCGTGCGCATGTGTGTGTGCGATTTTCTTTTTGAGTGGCTTTATAACCTAAGTCGCAGTATTCACAGAAGACCATACCTATTCTTTCACAGGCATTAGATTCCAGACACAGATTTTTCCATTCATATGAAATAACCAGTATTTCCCCAGTATTCACCAAGGAGGAACACCATTTTATCCAGCCTGTTGTATTCCATATATTTGCATGCTTCACCACCTCTTGCCCATCACTTGTGGCCCAGGGTAGGTGCTATTTTGGGAGCTGACCTAAGCAGATGGACAGTAGCACTGGGCTGAGGAATTTGAGAAGGGGTTCCTATGTATCTGTGCTGGGCTCAGCTCCCATTTCACTTTAAGCTTCTGCCCAGTAAAAGTCGCAGTCTGGTGTTGCCACCTAATGCTGCAGATGTCTCATTCCTGCTGGATCCACTTTCAACAACTCAAATATAGCAGGGGACACAAGTCAGAGCATGTTCCTCAGGAAGCGCACATGACACACAGCCACTCACTCAGCAGGGACAAGGTACTGCCCTGTAGAGGCTGACAGCTGCTCTGTTGAGGCCCTCTGGAGGGGCTAGGCAGTCTTCCAAGATAGGGAAAAGTTATTTATTCTCCACCATCACCTTTTGCCATCAATAGAGAAACTTGGGGCAAGTCTGTCCTTCTGGAGTGTAGTCCAAGTCGCACAAGGCCCTGTGTACACTCCGCAGGATTTGAAAGCTATGCTACCAGCACCAGCTTTGGACAAGGCTGAGCTTGGTGACCATCTATACATTTTTATGTAAGGGTTGTCCAATAGGGCTCTAATGATCTCTCCTCCCAGCCATTATGCTGTCAAAAATTCCAGACCAGACACATCACTCATAGAGATGGCCGTTTCTATCATTTCCTTCTGAGGGAAATGACATGGCCCACAGTCCCAAGCTGAATAAAATGGCCTCAAACTAGTCTGTGACTTCTTAGGTCGTAGATGAGCCCCTGATCCAAGTACAGCCAATCCATCAGCTGATGGATGACCTTTGTATGAAGTGACCTAAGTGAGAAAGACCATACTTTAGAAGGCATTGGGAAGTAGTTAGAACATAAGACCTGTCTTCTTAGGATGTATGTGCAAAATGCAGAGGTTTTTCAGTTTGTTGGTAGCAGAAATATAAATGAAAAGACACTAAATCAAAGCAGAGACTAATGAGGGTGTTTTATTTATTTATTCATTTTATTATTTTCAGATATCCATGACAGTAGAGTGTTTTTTGACATATCATGCATACATGGAGTATAACTTCCCATTCTTGTGGTTGGACATGATGTGGAGTTTCACTGGTCATGTATTCATATATGAACATAGGAAACTGATGTCTGATTCATTCCACTGTCTTTCCCATTCTCATTACTCTCCCTTCCCTTCATTCCCCTTTGTCTAATCCAGTGAACTTCTATTCTTCCAAGGGTGTTTTTAAATGGCAGAGCACTTGATAACATTCTGGCTATTGAAAAGTCAACATTCAATCCCTGGAGCTCTCTTACTTAGTTCCTGTCCTGAGTTTCTCCTAGAAGTTTTGGAGGGACATTCACTTTTCTTCCTGCAGTTGGGGTCAGATCCAAAGGGAGTCCTTCTGTTGAGACTGATGGGGAGAACTTTTAGCACCAGATGGGCTCCTTTCCCTTGGAACTTGATTTCAAGCCTACCAATCTCTTACACATCGTAGGGAAGTCCCATTCTCATTCCTGGTCTCCCACTCCACCCCTCTGCCAAAGTATAGTCCAAGATTGATCATCACTTGATCATCACTTGTGACATTAGGGTCACGAGGAGATTCCCCTTTCTCTTTCTGACCGGGCATTCCAACATGGGTCAGTCCAGCCAGCACTGTGTTCTTGTCTGAAGTGGGCATGCCAGCTTAGCTTTTTTTCTTTCAGGTCTAGGTCAACATGATTGCAGATGCCCAGCAATGCCCAGATGGCCTTCTGCATAGTACCAGACAGACTCACATGGGTACTAAGTAAGGTTGGGCACGAAGCCAGTGTGGAGTTTATGGCAGCTCCAGAAGCAAAAGGCATTTCATGGAAGAGTGTGCTCCTTCCAAGCCTTTAGCCACAACAGCTAGCGTGCGTGGCTTTACAAGTGTTTTTCAAGCCACATAAGCACTCCATTTGGGCTCACTGTTATGGATAGGACTCTGGAAAAATCTTATCCCCAACTTTACCAAAGGCCAGCTTCATCTGTTTTCAATCTGAGCTGAATTAGCCAGAGAAAGACAACTGATACAAGGCCACTGTTTGCAAACCTCTGGCAATCTGTGGCAGAAAAGATTTGTGATCTTTGTGTCATCACGTGGTAAGAGCTGACCAGAATCTTTTCCCAGCTTTTAGTCTTCTTTAGTGAGCCCCTCTAAAATAGTTTGTGAAATTTATCCATTTTTGCTGTTCACAGTGGAGGGTGGGGGTAGGCCCACAAGGGTGGAGATAGGTGCTATAGCTAACATCTCTAGAACTCTGAAGACGAAGGCAATGGAAGGTCTGGGATAATTCTAGAGCACACGGGTCTGAGCTGAATTCCACTTTACTGTTCAACCATTACCCCCAAAATCAACTGTCAGCTTCAATCATAGTAAAGAAATGAAAAGTTCTGTCCTCTATGGTTTTTCTTTGTGTACTGAGACTTCATAGAAAAATTAAGGAGATGGAGTGAGGGATGAAGAAATCATTGAAATTCAGCAAATAAATCACACAAAGTAATAGTGCACATAGCCCAGTATCATTACCACTTGCAAGTGGAAAAGGGTGAAGTGATATCTTAGTTTAATAATCGAAGAGTTCATCTGCTCTTTTTAACTGCACTTACTGTCTGAGATTGGCTTTAAAGGTACATTTCACCTAGGCCATCTGATTAACTTACACCTTCTAGTCTAGAACTGGTAAGGAGGCACTTGAGTCACCTCTACAGAGACCAGGATCCAGTAACCCTGAACAAGAAGGGTGATGCCTTTAGGTCAAAGGGCTCTTCCCTGCCCTCCATGTTTGGTCCTCTAGAACTCACTCAAGCTTGCTTGTCTACAGCTTGGGCTCCACACCGCTTCCCACTCCCCTACAAAGAGCATCATTGGCCAAAGGCCCTCCTTTCCACAGTGCCTATCACCAGATGAATTAAATCAGATTGACTTGCATTTGCACAGAACCTCTGAGTCAGAAAGGCCTTAAAAATCACCTTGCCCAGAATTCAAACCAATAAATACACGTGGAATCAGAATTAGAAGATCATCATTTTGCAACCAACATCTTAATAATGAATTTAGACAATGATTGTTAATATGTGCTGAAGCCATAGGGTACAAAGCTAGGCTAATTTGATTTCTTGGAAATGGTGGTATCTGCCCAATTTTCCACTGTAAAAGCATCTTTTTCCCCTTGAAATGACAGACCTACCAATAATAATAAATAAGTCAATAATGGAGCAAACTTATGTAATATGCCTCCTGATATGGTGCAATGATGAGGACACAGAATTATTTCTGTGCTATTTTGAAATAAAATGCTGGTGAAAAACAGCATCTTATCACCCACATTGGGAAACAGATCAAACAAGATGAAGCAACTAGGTTTTTTTTCTCACTTATTTGTTCTTTTTAGATGACAGCAAGAGTTTATTTTGACATTTTAAACATACATGGAGTATAACTTCCTGTTCTTGTGGTTGTACATGATATGCAGTTTCACTGGTCATGTATTCATATATGAACATAGGAAAGTTATGTCCAATTCATTCTACTGTCTTTCCTATTTCCATCTCCCTCCCTTCCCTTTACTCCCCTCTATCTAGTCCAAAATACCTCTATTCTTACCCCCCTTTATTGTGAATTAGCATCCACATATCTGAGAAACCATTCAGCCTTTGGTTCTTTGGGATTGACTTATTTTGTTTAGCAAAATATTCTCCAGTTCCATCCACTTACCAGTAAATACCATAACTTCATTCTTCTTTAAGGCTGAGTAATATTCCATTGTGTATATCTACCACATTTTCTTTGTCTGTTCATCTGTTAAAGGGCACCTAGATTGGTTCCATAGTTTAGCTATTGTGAATTGAGCTGCTATAAACATTGATGTGGCTGCTTCACTGTAGTATGCTAAGTCCTTTGGTTGTAAACTGAGGAGTGAGATAACTGGGTCAAATTGTGGGTCTATGCCAAGTTTTCTGAGGAATCTCCACACTTCTTTTCAGAGTGGTTGCACCAATTTGCAGTCCCACCAGCAATGTATGAGTGAGTGTACCTTTCCCGCTCCACATCCTTACCAACATTTATCATTACTTGTATTATTGATTGTTGCCATTCTGACTATAGTGAGATGAAATCTCAGTATAGTTTTAATTTTCATTTCTCTGTTAGAGATGCAACTGCGTTTCAATACTGGGATTTGTATCTTTTCCCCATGACTTCTTGGTACACCATCTAGTTCCAATGGTGACAATGTTGTTGATGATGATGGTGCCTTCATTTTTATTCAATCAGTATTTTCTGAGTTCCTACTATGGGCTAGGCATGTTGGTTGGCACTCAGTAATCATCAGTGAATAGAATAAAAGATCTTTGCTTTCATGGGGCTTATATTCTTCATTTATTTTTATATCTTTGCATTTTTCATCCCTATACTCATCCTTGGCATTTCATTCTATTTCCTTTCTTTTAAATTTGCAGCCCTTTGCAGAAAGACTCCTAAATAGATATATTTAGGATCTAGCACAGCAGAGGTGCTTGGTAAATATTTGCTGAATTAATGAATGTGTGTCTGTGTGTGTATGAGAGAGAGAGAGAGGCAGAGACAGAGACAGATAGAAAGAATGAAAGAAGAAAGAAAGAAAGGAAGAAAGAAAGAAAGAAAGAAAGAAAGAAAGAAAGAAAGAAAGAAAGAAAGAAAGAGATGACTGTGTACATCAGCAGTCCGCATCCACAGCTTAGCTCGATCTATTCCCCTGCTTGGAAGAGCATCTCACTTTTCTGTGATTATCCTTTCAGGCAGCCTCATTTTCTCAGTGACGGTTTCCCAAGAGGATCTCCTCCTTTCAACAACCAAATGCTTACCACTCATTTGATTTTCATCACACACAATATTGTGACAGCTTGGGAACTACATTTTGATTATTGAACTCTGTTAATGGCCACTGAAGAATTTGGGTAGGTTCTTCCAAGGTAAAATAATTTCCAGTTTCCTAGGGTAATGATGGCACCTTAACAAAGAGTAGCCAAGGAAATTTTAGGCCCTGAGAGAGGAAATGCCCCTCCATCCCTTCTCTGATTGGGAACATTGACATGTGCGAATCTTCCAGGCCTTGTGGCACAAGTGTGATCAGAACCTGCCTGTATGATTCCAGGCAAGTCTCAGGACTTCAACTTGGAGTGGGTTCACCTCTGGAGAGGTTGACCTCTGGATACTGAGATCCTTTGCAGTTTTCTATCTGTTCAGCTTGATTTCTCCTGGCTTCAGGAAGGGAGGAAATAGCCAGGACATTTGAGAAAGTACAGTGCCTTCTCAAATGGCGGTCAGCACCACCATGTCTGCCCTGCTCTAATTAAAAGTGCAGTACACAGACGCTTGGATTTTGGCTTTAATTAAGGAACCCAAAGGAAAAATCTAGGATTACAGCAAATGTCCCACATATAGAACTGATTTTCCAAACTCTGAGTTGCGTACTTTTCTCAAGAGGCAAGTGCCGCAGGGATGGGGAAAGGAAGGTGTTTTCTGTTTTTAGAATATGTGCTTGGACAGAAATCATTCCAGAGATGAAGAAATGGCCAGCAGGACCCAGGCAGGACCCTCTACTCCTCCTGCCCCCACCCCTCCTCTGTTCAACAGCTCCAGGACACACTGACATGTGATATGAAAGCCAGTGAGATGGAGTAGCTAAAACAGTGTGCTCTGGCATCAGGCACACCTGGGACTTAATCCCAGCTCTGTCATTCGGTGGTTGCATGACTTTAGCAAGGTACCTTAACCTGTGATCCTTAGTTCCTTATCTGGAAGAGGGAATACAGTCATATGCCACACAATGATAGACCACATGTCTGATGGTGGTCCCATATGATTGTAATTGAGCTGAAAAATTCCTATTGCTTAATAACATCATAGCCATCAATAGTTGTAGCACAATGTACGCATTACTCATGTGTTCATGGTGATATTGGTGTAAACAAACCTACTGCACTCCCAGGCACATAAAAATTTAACCCGCATAATTATGTATAGTACCTAATACCTGAGAATGATAATAAATGACCATGTTAGGGGCTGGGGTTGTGGCTCAGTGGTAGAGTGCTTGCTAACGTGTGAGGCACTGGGTTCGAGTCTCAGCACCACATATAAATAAATGGATAAAATAAAGTTCCATCAACATCTCAAAAACATTTAAAAAAAATAAACAAATGACCATGTTACTGGTTTGTGCTCATACAGTAGGATACTTTAAAAAGTTTTGGTTGTTCTTGTTGACTAATATATAATTGCATATATTTAGGGTACAGTGTACTATTTCAGTACAAGTACGTGATGTGTATTGACCAAATCAGGGTAATTGGCATCCTAATATCTTTAGACATTTGTTAATGTTTGGCATCTTCAAGTTGCTGTCTTCTAATTCTCTTAAAATATAATAGGCTATTGTGAACTGTAGTCACTGCATTGTGCTGAGGAACACTAGAACATATTCTCCCTAGCTGAGTTTTGGTGCCTATTATCTAACCTCCTTCTATTCCCACTCCCCGACCTGTCCTAGCCTCTAGTAATCACCATTCTCTTCTCTTCTACTTTGAGATCAACTGTTTTAGCTCTTACATATGAGAGAGAAGATGCAATCAATACTTGTCTTTCTGTGCCTGGCTTATTTCACTTAACATAATGTCCTCCAGTTCCATTCATTTTGCTGCAAAATTCATTCTTTTTATGGATGAACAGTAATATATATTACTATTTATATATATAAATATTATATATATTATATATGTGAATGGATAAAGGAAAGTGATATAATATGTACATTATATCACTATTATATCACCATTATATCCATTCAATCGTCAATGGACACCTAGGTTGAATCCATGTCTTGGTTATTATAGATCACACCTTTCTACCTTTTATTGTTATTGCTATTTTATTATTTATTTATTTATTTTTGGTACCAGGAAATGAACTGAGGGGCACTCCACCACTGAGCCACATCCCCAGCCCTTTTTAATATTTTATTTAGAGACAGGGTCTCACTGAGTTGCTTAGGGCCTCAGTAAGTTGTTGAGGTTGGCTTTCAACTTGCATATTCATACATCTTGTGATTGCCACATCTCTTGATTGCATCAAGAGGTCACATGCAGTGATTGACCTAGTACATTCTATAATGTTTGCACAATGACAAAATCACCTAATTATACATTTTACAGAATGTACGTGTATCATTAAATTACATGTGACTATAATAATGGTCATAGGGTCACTGTGAGGATTAAATGAACAGGGCCTGGCACATACTAGGCCCTCTCTCAAAGTTAGAAGGAAGATATCTAAATCACAATGTTGGGATAAGGGACCCATGTCCTTCTGGGGATTCAGAGTGATAGCATGTTTGCACTTTTCTAGAAAATTCAGTCTCTGCATATGGAGGTAACTTGTCCTCTACTCTTTGTCCATGAATCCTGAAAACTGCCCACTTGCCTGACCAAATGGGAACTGACCTCTCCTTGGGAGAAAGAACAGAGATAATACAGACTCTAAGGCCCAGTAAGAGTCTCCCCAACTTCACCTTCAGCTATGTAAAGGACCCTGAAGCTCAGAAAAAAGTAGTTAATCACTCAAGGTCACACAATAAACAGGAGGTAGACAGCTGGTTCCACCTCTCGATCTTTTCCCTGCATATTCTATAAATAAGAGTTGGGAAAGATGTTTGCAGCACAAAACAGGTAAACAAAACAAAAACATAAGGCAGGGAAGCTTAAGGTAGTCCCCAAATACCAGGGTTTCTCAACCTCAGCATGATTGACATTTAGGGTCAGCTAATGCTTTGTTGTGGGGGCTGTCCATTGCACTGTGAGATGTTCAGCAATGTCCCTGCCCTCTACCCATTAGAAGCCAGTAGCATCCTCTCCCAATTGCAATGACCAAAAACTGTCTTCAGATATTGCCAAGTGTTCTCTATAGAGATAAGGTGGGTTGGCAAAACCTCAGGCTGAGAACTACTGCTGATAAGAAAAGAACCATAAATGCTGCTTGCTTCTTGTCCATCTTCTCACTTCTTAACTCTACTGTCTCCAGTGGTGATACCATCCAGTCCTCGTGCTTAATAGAGATACTCTCAGATGGGTGTCTCTAGCTTTGACCTCTCCTACAAACTTCTGTCTCATAAATCCCCTGCCTCATCAACATCTCTCTTGCACATATGATGCGTATGTCAGACAGTATGTCCACACTGAAATCCTGATTCTTGATCGTGCCCTTTCTCCAATGCATTCTTATCCCCATTCATTCATTCCTACATTAGACCATAGTGCACATGTACTGTCTTCATTTCCAGTGGTGCTGAACCAAGTTGTCACAGAGTTGATGAGGCTGAACCCATTTTGTCCCATCATCCCAGGTATGGAACACTGCTAAAAATGTAAATTGAGCAACTAATGTACCACTATGGTAACTTCAAAATAATATTTGGATATGCATTATGCTTACAGAATAGAAAACTTGGAATTTAATGGTTTAAACCACAGAAATTAATTTTCTCACAGTTCTGGAGCCTAGATGTCCCAAATCAAGGTATGAGCAGAGCCATGCTTTCTCCAAAGGCTCTAGAAGAGCATCCTTCCTTGGGTCTAAGTCCTGGTGATACCAGCTGTTTCTTGCCTTCCGCTGGCATGACTCCAATTTCTTCTTACTCCTGTGTCATCCCTGTTTGTGTCTTTTATAAGGACACTTGTCACTGCATTTTTACACTATTCCTACTATGCTTTAGGGATGTTATAGATGCAGAGGATACAGTAGAGAACAAAGTGAAGTACCAGATCTCATAGAAATGACATTATTCTGTAAGGAGATAGTTAATAAGTGAGCAACTACATAATACATAATGTCAGACAGTAATAAGTGCTGGGAAGAAAAACAAAGCAAAGTAAAAAGATAGAAAACAGCAGGGACATTCAAGTAGAGACCTGAATCCTACACAAGGCCTTGGAAGGTCAGGGAAAAGTGTTAGGAGCAGAGGGAACAGCAAGTGCAAAGACCTTAAGAAAACATCAATTCTTAGCATGGTTGAGAAAAAGCAAGGAGACCAATGACTGTTGCACAGGGAGTGACCAGAAGAGGGGCAGGAAATGACTTTGGAAGAGTTGTCAGTAGCAGGAACGAGAGCACATGGGGTAATTATGCACCACTGAAAGGACTTAGGTTTTATTCTATGTGTGATGGAAACCGTTCCATTTGTTTATTCTCACAGTTCTGGTGAGAGGGGCTGTGATGAGATGAGAGAGGCTAGAGATGAGGGCAGTAACTTGGCCTGATCTTCATTCTGAAGAGTCGAGCTTGGCTGCTATGTGGAGAACGGAGGTTCCATAGCAGGCCAAGTGTCCAGGCAGTGAGACCAGCCAGGGGAAGGGGAGAGGGGATGACTGTCTATCCAGTCGCTCACAGCCAAAACCTGGGAGTCCTTCTGGACTTCTCTCTTTCCCTTATCCCCCACATCAAATCTATTGGAAAATCCTGTTGGCTTCATTTTCAAAATACACCCAGAATCTGATCACTTCTCACCACCTCCACCACTGCTGTCCTCGTCTAAGCCACCATCATCTCTGGCCTGGTGTAGCATCACAACCTCCTGAATAGTTTCCCTGCCTCAACCCTTGCCTCCCCAGTGTATTCCCAACACAGTAGCCAAGTTAGTTATGTTCCTAAAATGGAACATAACACCCCCTGACAGCAAACCCTTGATGGTTTCCCAGTGCATTTAAAATAAAATTCAAGTCCCCTACCATGGTCCCCACCTCCGATTCCCACCTACCCTCTGAGCCCCATTTCTTCCCATTCTCATCCTTACGCACTACATTCTAGCCACTGTGGCCTTCATTCTGTCCCTTGACCCCTTCAATTTGTGTCTAACTTAGGACCTTTGCTCTAGCTGTTCCCATAGGTGGTAAGATTTTTTTTCCTAGTTGTGTTGCCTCCTGGTCTAAAAGGCCTCCCTGATTACCCTCAGGAAGGTAAACCCCAACAGTCATCCTATTTTATTTTCTTCAGAGCATTTATTACTTTCTGGGATTATAGCAGATATTTGTTTGATTTGTTTTGTGTTTATATGACTGCTTGTTTAATATCTTTTTCCACTTAAGTCAAGAGTTTTGAGGCAGGGCTCATATCTGATGCGTTCACTGCTGTGTGCTCAGCATCTAGCATGGTACTTGGCACATATTTGTGAAGTGATCGAACCTCTGTCCCAGTGAGTGAGTTGAGAGGACCTTAAGGACCATCTGGTGGCTGGGCATCTGAATCACTTGGAGTTTTTTGCAAAAATCTGTATTGCCCAGATTACCTACCATATTCTGCCCACTCATTCTTTGGTCATCTTTCCATATATGTGTATATATGTTTTTATATACATAGAAAAATCTCTGAAAGCATATTCAGCAAACTTAACAGTTAATATATCTCATTACTTGCATAGGGATGGAGGAAGGAGAAGAGCCAATTTTAAAATCTATATTGCCAGGGTTGGGAGTACAGCTTAGTGGTAGTGCACTTGCCCAGCATGTGTGAGACCCTGGGTTTGATCCCCAACACTGCAAATACAATAATAATAATAACAATAATAATGATAATAATAATAATAATAATAATCCACATTGTCAAGAGTTCTTCCAGATCTATAAAAAAATAGATCTAGAAAAAAACTCTTAGGGTAAGGTCCAGAAATCTGCTTTTTGAACAAGTTCAGCTTGTAACATACATTTACATAGCACTGGTCACTACTTTTCTAATGTTTTTGTAAATGTTAAGTCATTTACTCTTCACTTTATTCCTTTTACTATTCCTATTTTACTGATGAGGAAACCGAGGCACAGGGCAGTTTGCTTCATTTGGCCCAAGGTCCACCCAGTAGGAAGTGGCGGAGTCAAAATTCAGACCCAGGCAGTCCATTCTCTTAACCACTATCCGGTGCTGCCTCTGCCCAGTGGATTCTGTGACCAGTTGTGTTTGGGACCCACAGCTCCATTGTCTCTGCTGAGGACACCAAAGCCCAGACAAGACAATGGACTTCTTTGAGTTTTTTTGTTTTGTTTTGTTTTGTTTTTTTGCAGTACTGGGGATTGAACCCAGGGCCTTGTGCTTGACAGGCAAGCACTCTACCAACTGAGCTATATCCCCAGCCCAAATGGACTTCTTTGAAGGGTTAAGACAGGTTTTGTGTCTTCCCATCTGATGAACATTTCATTCTGTGCAGTCACTTTGGGCTCTGTGAGCAGGTCCAGGGAGCATGTTGTGCACCAAGAAACCCAGGCACAAGAGGTGGTCTAGAAATGTTTTTGCTGTTGGCACTGGGTGTCAGGGGATGCAGGAACACGTCCCAGCATTGGATTGTCTAACCATCTTTTGGGGCATACAAGCTTAGAGTCAGAACACCCTTCCCCAGAACTCAGTTAGCAAAGGCACTGGTTTGAAAGCCAGACCAGTTGAGGATGGCATAAGAGCAGCCCCCCTGAAATCAGCCCAGGGAGTAGCACATGCAGTAGAGCTTATCTGCTCCTGCCACAGAAAGTGCTCCAGGGCCTCAGCAGCACTCCCACTTCAACCCCCACCAGCGTCCTCTGAGAGAGCCATGGGATGGCCCAGTCAGATGACATGCCATGGGCCAAACAGGCTTTTCAATTTCCAGATGCTTTTTAATTAATATAAAGGCACTCTGTAACCTGACTTTCAATGGACAAAGTTTCCTTAGTAGAATGGTTGTACAAGTTCACCCTTTTTCCATTACTTTCCATTGAGCAACTGAACGTTTGTAACCAATAAATTATGACTTCAGTCACATGGCAGCAAGGGGCATTGGAGGGGTTAAGTGACTTATGGAAGGTCACTCTGCCAAAGAAAGACTCCTTTGTTCCCTCCTCCCCTTTGCTTCTGCCTTTGGGGGAGACATGGCAAGAGGACCAGGCTTGCCTGGCTCAGAACCAGAGGGGCAAGCAATATTTTGTTGACCTTGTCCATGGGGGAATTCACACTCTCCATGTCTGCTCCAAAAGGAATCTTGTGAACTCAGATTGTCTGTCTTGGTGGCCCACACTGTGCCTTCCAACTGTGCTTCCATCTTCTGGGAACATAGACAGTTGAAGGGGGGGATGGGGGAGGAGGGAGACCATTTTTATTTGTATCCAGGCCACAGTTAGAGGAGATGTCTGGGTAGGCCTATGGAGATACAGGAAAACCTTACCAAATTCTGTCTTGGACTTCCCTTGTCTAGAATTCCAGCATAGGAAAGGAGGAAGAGGCCAGATGGCAGTGTAGCAGTCTGCCCAGATATGATTTCCTTACCTCTCCTTCTTGATTATAAGCCAACTAAGCCATGAACAGAGATCACAGACAATGGGACTATCTATGGGCTCAAAATAAGCCTGCTGGTCCTAGATCTCAGAGTTGGATTATGTTCTTGGCCGATGAGTGATTGATCTCCCTTGTCTCAGACAGATTAATGTCACAAGAAGTCGTCTAGCAATGTTTTGCTGTCAGCATTGGGGGTCAGGTAGTCTTGATGGCTATATGATTTGTCTGAAGACTCTCAACTAGGAATTAAGAATAAACAGTGTTTCCTTGATTGTTTTTTTCTCTTTCCAAGTGCTCCCAAACTCCCATCGTGTGGAGCAGAGCCATTGCCAAGTTCTTTTTCCCCATTCTGTGGAAGATTGAGTCTGATCTGTATTGCCAGCTATAAAGATGGGAAGAGGAAGGAGTGAGAAACCAATGAGGGAACTCATTTTCTGGTTTTCTTTGAATGCTCCAAAATAGTTTCTTCTACAACCTGGAAGGACCGAAGCATTTAGTGTGGTCTATCTTGAGCCACATCTACATGAAACCAATAGACCCAGTAGGAAAGTGGAGAACCCAGTCAACCACTGTTGGAGAGACTGTTGATGTTTATTTTTTACAACTCAAAATTACCACAGAAGCTTGTGGGTCACCATGCATGCAATGGAGGTTATGGGATGAATGGTGTAGGAATCAAGTTTATTTTGTCTTCAGTTCTTTTTCACTTTGGCCTTCTTTTATTGGCTAGGTGGGGTGGGTTTTCTTGTTTGGATCTTCTGAAGACACAAAAACACCTCCAACCCTTCCATTTATTTACTTATTTATTTGCAGTGCTAGGGATTGAACTTGGGACTTCACACACGAGCTACCATTTCATTCTTAAACAACCTCATTGAGGGGGTTCCTCTTGGCATTGCAAAGATTAAAAATGTCTCCTCCAGGTTGTTTCAACTTTCCCAAGAGACTCTGAAGAGTGAGTCTTAGAAAATGAGTTTTAGGATTTGGAATAGTTTTCTATACCATGTCATCCTGAAGCTAGAATTCCTGGGGAAGATACACGATATCCAGTCCCTTTGGAAACTTGGTGTTAAACGTGTGAAACATCAATCACAAGGGGGCCATATTTGAAATGTCTCCTCAGTAGGCTGTCAGGCCAACATTTTGGCGACCATGGCAAGTGTCTTGTGTTTCACCCCTGCAGGGAATTTTAATCATCACCAACAGATGTGTAGCTTCAGAGAGGCAAGGGTGGTAGCCTTTGGAAGTAGTCATCTGTTGAACATTCTCCCTTTCATCTCCAGGAGAGATAGAGTGTACGTGAACAATGCTGGCTGGCTCTGAATTGGATTATAGTCACGTTGTTCCTCATTAATGGAAGAGTAAAGACAAATGAGGAACATTTGAGGACTGGCCCACAGTACCTAGGTCAGCTTGTTTGAAGCTCTTTGGGCTCATTCTGGGATTAAGTTATGTCAGAGAACAAGGAGATCCCATTCCTCCCTCTACAGATGGGGACCACAAGGCACTTTCAGCCCAACCATCCAGAGACCTGCCCCAGCACTGGACACTTACTATCAATAAATGCCATCTCTCTGCTAGGGAGGTCACAGTGTGAAACAGCCTTCTTGGGTCAGGGGATTTAGGGACTAGTGTGGGCTCTGCATCCTTTGCTACTTCTCATTTGGGACCATTTGGTTCACTAAACCTCTCCATCTATAAATTTTCATTTTTAGGGCTAACTTTATTTATTTGTTTGTTATTATGTGGTGCCTCATATTTGCTAGGCAAGCACTCCACCACTGAGCTACAGCCCCAGACCATGATAGAGTTTTAGCCTGAAAGATATAGCCACAGAGCAATGGGCCATTTCCCTTCTCAATTCTGTCACACAAGTCCACTCAACATTTGGTCTTTTCCTCCTTCCTGCCTTCCTCTCTCCCTCTCTGCTCTTCCTCCCTCTCTTCCTTCTTTTTCTTTTGTAAAAAAGAAGTACCCCCACAGAAGCTCACCTAGTATCTTTCCAGCAAGTTCACAAGCCTGGGATGCTGCTCTCTCCCTCCACCTTTTTCCTTCTTAGCACCAACTAAATTCTCTAAAAATGCCATTTTAGCATAAACAGACAGAGCACAGGGGAAAAGTCCATCTGCTCATGACTTATGTAAGGACTTTGAGCCTCACCAGAGCACCCAGGAAGTCTCAAGTTAATCTAATAGTGTAGCTGAAGGAGCCTCTGAAACGATAAGATTTCTGGGGGTGACCAGTAGGACATTCAATAAAGAGCAGCAACTCACCAGCTCCAGTCTCTGAAGTCTGGAGCCCAGTCTCTCCTCAGCCACCAGCCAAGATGCACTTGTGGCTGATGAAAGTGTTCCTTTCCCTGTTCTAGCAGAATCGTGAGTTTTTATTGCAGTTCAGATTTGTTGAGGCAATGTGGTTCAGAAAGCAGGACATGCTTTCCCAGCAGCTGGTTGGACAAGCAGCACCAACCCTCCACCACTGAGCAAGAGAACTGAGTTCTGTGTGCTTTCGCATAGCTGCCACAGGCTGCTGCTGATTTTACAGGAAAATAGAAGGGAAGTAAGAGCAAGAGGGTAAACGAGGAAGCAGAACTTAGGTCTCAGGTGCCTCTGAGGACACAGCTACCTTCAGTCCTGGGACTACCCAGAGATATCCTGTTAGCCTCTGCACTCCCCGCAGTGGATGATACTATCATCCCTTGCAACTTGCATGCATGGGAGAGCTCTTGAGATCATCTAATGATGACTGAACCTTCTTTAGGGTCCCCATACCAAATGAGTGTCTATCCTGTCCGTATATTTCTCCAATGGTAGGGATGACACCATTGGAGAAGGTTTTTGTACTCTTGAGTGGCTCTGATGGGAAAAGATTTCCTTTCATCTTCTCGTCTCTCAGTTCTCTCTCTCTCTGTCTCTCTCTCTCTCTTTTTTTTTTTGGAACTCGGGATTGAACTCAGGGTCATTCAACCACTGAGCCACCTCCCCAGACCTATTTTGTGTTTTATTTAGAGACAGGGTCTCACTGAGTTGCTTAGCACCTTACCCTTGCTGAGGCTGGCTTTGAACTTGCAATCCTCCTGCCTCAGCCTCCTGAGTCGCTGGGATTACAGGCACGCATCGCTGCACCCAGCTCTCAGTTCTCTTTATTGAGCACCTACTATCTGACAGGCACTGCACTACATCCTGAGGATAGAGCAGTAGATGAAACAAATGAAATCCTGTCCTCATACAGTTGATAGTCCAGTAAGGAAGGTAGATCATAATGGAACAGACCCCCCCCCACCCACCCCTTTATCCTCTTCTACCCCCAAACCCACCAGCTTATGGTGCCCCAAATGTAACCTAATGACTCAGGAGAGTTTTGCATGCTGTCTGGGGTCAGGGTAGAGCTTCTTCATTCTGAAGACTAGACTTTTATGAATGCAACCTGTGGCCTTTTGGTTCATGGGCCACAACATACATTGACTTACAGTGGGATGGCTGTCAACAGAAAACCCGAAGCCACACACACATGCACACACATGCCTTTTTTTTGCATGTTCTGCCATTAAACCAGTTCTCTCCTATTCTATATTGCTGCAATCAAGGTTTTGGACCAAACTGCAGGACCTCACATTATCTCTGTTAAATTTTCTTTTGCTAAAATACCCTGCCATTCCAGTCTATTGAGCTTGTTTGCAGTCCAGCAGGACAAAAACCCCTGTGCAAAATTTGCTCTGGGGCCTGCCTATATATCTAACTGACAACGCTGGGTTATCACAGCCAGAAGTTGGAGGCCTGACAAAACCAACGTGTCACACGAGTTTCGCTCCATGGGGTTTAAAAAAAAAAAAAAAGGGAAGCACAGTAATCATATCACGCTTTGGTTCAGTAAAGTAGTGTGGAGAACTCCAAAGCACAGCATAGATCACAGTCTTCCCAGAAAGATCCCCAACTGCTCACCATGTGCTTGAGTTAAGTCTGTGAACTTGAAATCCAGCTGTGTCTTTGTTAGGTGAGAATGGGGGAGGGGGATTTTCAGCTGCCAAATCCTCAAGGCACTTGGACATTATTGGAAAAGGTGCGGGACCACTAGCTCCGGGGCTGAAGTCATGAGCTATGGCATCTCCTTGTCTTGTTTGCCTGGTGGGGCTGGGGGCTATACTGTGGCTTGGTGTTCCGTGGCAAAACAGACCAGGCCAGGACTCTCTGTTTCATGGAGGCCAGTCAGAGCAGCTTCCTTGGTTGATGTGCTTGGAACCTGGGATTCAGTAGCACTGAACTCAGCCAGCAAGCGGGCTGGCCAGCCTCACTTAGGCTGCCACCCTAACCTCCTCAACCCCTCCCCCCAGCCATCTCCCCTTCCTGAGGTTTTCCTTCAGCAGACCTGAGTGAAAGACCGGCTGCCTGGCTGCTAATTATTCCTGGAAATGGCATGCTATGAAGTCTGCAAACAGTTTCTGCAAACATTGGCCCACAAGAGGCGAGCTGTTGAGTTCTGGAAGCCAGGAGGCTGGAGGTGGGAGGGGGCTCGGGAAGCATTCCTTCAGCATGAGGCAGTTGGGTCCCTCTGCCTGCCGGATCTCTGCTGTAAGGTCAGTGGGGAAACAGAGGCATCAAGGACAGTTCCCGAGGTGGAATGGGACCACCCAGGGAACTTGGGCTTCTCAGGAATGTTCTTCAGGTGAACACATGAGGCTGGGCTGGGGGCTCCCAGGTAGCAAGAGCTGGACTGTGGATGCCTATCTGTTGTCCAAAAAACGTTTCATCTGCCAGCCAGCCAAACTTTGCTTCCACACATGTTTTCCAGAGACAGAGGCAAAAATGTGTTTCTCGGGGTGGGGGTGGGGTGGGGATACTGGAGTGACAGTTACATTAGCCGTATGCAGGGCCATCCTCATCACCTCGGCATTTCCTGGAGATGGTTGAAGCCTCCTGTGAACCCTGGCCAAAGTTCTAGCGAGTTCCAGGGCAAGCCCCATAGCCAAGAGCAGGCTGGCCTGACTCAGAGGGAGGAAAAGTAGACTTTAGGGAAACTAGCCAGGCTGCTAAAGCCCCTCCAAAGTCAGTGCCACCAACCTCCTCCACCTTGTCCTTCCATGGTCCTCTTCCGGTCCCACAAGGCTGCCCCAGCACGCAGCTCACATGGAGCGGTTTTAGCCTCCGTGCTGTTGCTCAGGTTTCCACAAAGCTCCTTCCCCAGTGCTTCTCCATCCTCACTCATAGTTCAAGGCTACCCTCTGGTGTCACCTCCCTCAGAAAGTCTTCCTTGATTTTCTCTATCTTAGTGGCTCTTCTCTGTGGGCCCACAAAGCATTGCATTTTCTCTGGTCATACCATGTCTCACTCTAGAGAACAATAGCTTCCACTTACGTCTAGCTTACGACGCACTAGTCACTGTCCCACATCCTTTACAAGTGTCAACCTTTAGTCCTCACAATGTCACAATGCTATTGGTATCCTGATTTTACTGATTACGGAATTAAGAAACTGAGAGGTTAAGTAACTTGTCCAGTACCACACAGCTAGGAAGTAATGAGGCCTGGATTTGAACCTGAGCTGTCTGGCTCTGGAATCTGTTTTCTTGAAAAATGAACTCACTGAGAGCAGATGAGTCAAATCATCTCTGAATTCTCAGACTAGGCCCTCCAGAGATGTTGACTGGACTTAGTGGAACCACAGGAGACCTCTAAGCTCAGGGGGAAGATCTTAGAAAGATGGGCAGGGCTGGAAAAAGAGGTAGCCCCTACTGACACACTTTTCCCACCTATCCCTGTGGACAGGTATTTGGGCCTAACAGACCCCTCTGGGGGTGAACTTCCTCCCAACCCGGGAGCATGAAAGCCAAAATGATAGCCTAGGCCTCACCTTGGGAGGCAGTCTCTGGGAGGCCATTTCCCAAGGCCAGACCCATTTCCACTGAGCCTGACTGCCTCTTGCCACCCAGGGTAGCCACAATTGCTCATTTGATTTTGGTTAAAGACAATGTACTTGCACACTGAGGGAAGTGGGTGGAGTGGGAGAGGGCTTGGCCTCTTTGTTTGGAGGGCTCACACTAAGCCCATCCTACCCCAATCCCAGAGAAATTTGGAAGAGCCAGGAGGAACTCTTTCCTGATTCTAGAACTTGAAGTCTTGACCCCTTCATATGAAGGCTTTACCTGTGTGCAATTCCTATAGGAAAGTGTGAGCTGGCCATGGGGGCTGGATTTTGACCTGCCACCACTCCTTCTCAGGACACTCAAAGGTCCTTTTGTGGATATAAGCAAACATCCCTGGAAAAATATCAAAATAGAACCTGATACCCCGGATTCAGAGCCCGAAACTGAGTCTGAGTATCCGACTCTAGACAGATTGGCCATGGGTTTGGGCATTGACTGGAATAGGACTTTGTTTTGGTACCAGGGATTGAACCCAGGGGCACTCAACCACTGAACCACATCCCCAGCCCTTTGTTACATTTTACTTAGAGACAGGGTCTCCCTAAGTTGCTTAGCACCTGGCTAAGTTGCTGCGGCTGGCTTTGAACTTGCAATTCTCCTGTCTCAGCCTCCCGAGCTGCTGGGATTACAGGCGTGCACCACCAAGCCTGGCTGGAGTAGGACTTTCTAGACTAGCCCCTGGGCCCCATCCCTCAGGTTTCTCAACTCTGAAATGGGGAGAAAAACAACACTCACCTCATAGGGTTAATGTGAATATTAAATCATACTGAAAACAGCTCCTGGCACATAAAAAATATTAAAAGATAGCAAACTGTTATCATGAGTCTTGGTTCTTACACCAGTTGGATCATGGCCTTGTACAATTCTTTTGTCTTTTCATTTTTCTCATCTGTGAAAGAAGGGTTGGACCTGGTCCCCAGGATCCCTTCCAGTTCTCACTTTCTAAAACATTTTTTCCACCTTAGATTATATTTTATTTTCCTTTGAGATACGATTGACATTCAGTGCAGTGTTCAAACATGATGCAGCTCTGTGGATTGCTACAAATGTGTGTACCTGTGCATATATCTGCATACATCACTCAGTCAAGATCTAGAATGATTCCAGCAAATCATAGGCTTCCTCGCGCACCCTTCCAGGAAACGCTCCTACCCTTCACTCAGAAGTAACCACTATTCTGATCTCCATCACCATAGATGAGTTCTGTGTCTTTGTGTTCTTTTATAAATGGAGCCACAAAATCATGTTGTATTCGAAGATTTTTTAATACAACATGAACAATAAGTGGGGAGGGTAAGAATAGAAGTTCATTGGATTAGACAAAGGGTAGTGAAGGGAAGGGAGGGATATGGGAATAGGAAAGACAGTGGAATGGATGGAGCATAACTTTCCTGTGTTCATATATGAATACATGACCAGTGAAACTCCATATCATGTACAACCAGAAGAATGGGAAGTCATACTCCATGTATGTATGATACATCAAAATACACTCTACTGTCACGTATATCTGAACAGAATGAATTTTAAAAATAAGTGTGTCCCTTGCAAAAAACAAAAACAAAAACATGTTGCATGCTTTGATTGGCTTTTGCTTACCAGGGTATATCTGCATTGTTGTGTGTACCTGTAGCTTTCTTCTAAATTGCTAAGTAGTAATCTGTTGTAGCAGTATCACAATTTATTCTTTACCTAGGTGATGGAATTTGAGTTGTTCCTAGTTTGAGGCTATTATGAACAGCGATACTACATGCATCCCAACTCATCTTTTGGGGAAAATACTTGTGCATTTCTCTTGAGTACGTACCCAGGAATGGAATTGCTGGCTCAGAGCGTATGCAACTGTTTAGTGTTAGCAGGTATTGCCAAATCATTACAAAAGTGCTTTCATTCCACCAGTGATCTATGAGTTCCATTTACTAAATGTCCTTTCTAGCACTGAGTATTGCCAGTCTGTCTTGTTTTACACCTTTTGGGGTGTGTGTACTTGACTCTAGCTTTGTCTTTGTTGCTGTAGGCATGGTAGCATGTATCACCGCAGTTTATCTTTGTGTGTGTGTGTGTGTGTGCCAGGGATTGAACCCAAGGGCACTCAACCACTGAGCCACATCCCCAGCCCTTTTTTTTCAATTTCGAGACAGAGTCTCACTAAGTTACTTACACCCTGCTAAGTTGCTGAGGTTGCCTTTGATCCTGTGCTCCTCCTGCCTCAGCCTCCTGAGCTGCTGGGATTACAGGCTTGTGCCACCATGGCTGGCTGCAGTTTATCTTTGACTAGCCAACTGTGGCTCTTCAGGAAGGAAGCTCTCCCTAGGACAGCCTTACAGTAGGCACTACCATTTAGGATAAAAAATTTCTAAGGGACACATTTCCAAGTTGGCCTTGTAACAGTGGCTGTTTCAGGAGAAAAGCTGTACTGTGCTAAGATCTTTGAGAAAAATGTTACTTGGGAGGAAAAGAAAAAAGCAGCTCCAACATTAATTCCTAACTTCTGGCTGTTTTTGCAGTCCCAGGAATTTCGAATTGAATAAAACTGACCACCCATCCAGGGCAGCTCCACTGGAAGCCAAGGGTGTGAGTGCCACGTGGTTAGGGATCCACAGGACTTTTTAATAGCAGCTTTATGGAGGTATGAGTCACCTACCATAGTACATTCAGGCTTGTGCAACCATCATCACTAATTCCGGAATATTCTCATCACTCCAGAAAGAAACTCCGTACTCATTCAAGAGCCACTCTCAATCTCCTCTCCCTCCAGCCCCCAGCAACCACTAATTTTCTTTCTGTGTGGATGGATATGACTAATCTGCACATTTCTTATAAATGGAATCACGCAGTCACTGATCTTTGTGACTGACTGCTTTCACTTAGCACCACGTTTTCAAGGTTCATCCCTGTTGTAGTATGTATTAGTACTCCATTCTTGTTTGTGGCCGAATAATATTCCATTGTGTGAATGCGCCATTGCTACTTGTCTGTTAATGGTTAATTGGGCTGTTTCCAGTTCTGTGCTATTGTGAATAATGCTGCTATGATTGTCCATGTCCAAGCTTTGGTGTGGTCATGGTTTTGAATCTCCTGGGAATTTCCTGGTCATAGGGTATCTTGTTGTGTAACTTTTTGAGGAAGTGTCAAACTTTTTAAAAGTACCTACATGATGTCACAATCCCGCCAGCAATACATGAGAGTCCATTTTGACGCATGCTCACCAACATGTGTTATTTACTTATTATAGCTATGCTAATGGGTGTACCTTTGTGGTTTTGAATTGCATTACCCTAATGAATACTGATGTTGAGAATCTTTTTATATACTATTAAGCATTTAGAAGACTATGTATTCAGACCTTTGGATCATTTAAAAAATATTTTTGTTAGTTATTAATTAATCTTTATTTACTTATTTACATATGGTGCTGAGGATCAAACCCAGTGTCTCACACATGCGAGGCAAGTGCTCTACCACTGAGCCACAACCCCAGCCCCCCTTGGATCATTTATAATCATGTTATTTGTATTTTATAATGTTGTAATATATTTTATAATGTTGTATTTTGTGTATATTCCAGATAAAAGTCTCTTATCAGACATGTAAATTTCAAAAGTTTTTCTCCCATTCTGTGGGTGGTCTCTTCACTTTCTTGCCTGGATATTCTGATGTACACAAGATCTTAATTTTCATGAAGCCCCATTTACCTGTTTTTTAATTTGATTGTTAGTGCTTTTGGTGTCAAATTTAAGAAACCATTGCTTCAGACTATTGATCAGAAATAGCATCTATGTTTATGCTAAGAGTTGTATAGTTTTAACTCTTGCGTTTAGACCTTTAATTTATTTTTGTACCAGGGATCGAACCCGAGGCTGCTTAACACCTGAGCCATATCCCCAGCACCCCCTTTTTAAATTTAGGGGTAAGGTATCATTAAGTTGCTGAGGACCTTGCTAAATTGCTGAGGCTGGCCTCAAACTTATGATCCTCCTGCCTCAGCCTCCCAGGTATGTGGGATTACAGGCATGTGCCATTGCACCTGGCTAGACCTTTGATGTATTTTGAGTTAACTTTCGTGTGTGGTGGAAGGGCAGGGTCCAATGTCATTTTTTTGCCTGTGGCAATCCAGTTCTCACAGCACCATTCGTTTCTAAGACTATCATTTCCCCTACAGAAGGGTCTTGACACCCTTGTTGAAAGTAAATTGACCATGAATGTGAAAGTATATTTCTGGTCCATAGCATTGTTACCTGACAGAAAAGAATCGTCAGTTATGGAGTGCCATCAGTCATTCCAATATGTCAGGCTAGCACACTGGAAGCCTCATATCCCCCCACCCCCTCTGCAGGGGAGGGACCACTGCCTGGAGAAATGGTAGTTACCAAAATCGGATCTGATGACTCAACCTGGGAAGAAATCATGTGGGAAAGATACATGTGTTTCTAGAACCAACCTCCTTTCTCTGGAACATTGTGCTTCAGTGTCAATCCTATTCCTTTTTCTGAGCACACTTTTCTGTGTTGAAGAAAAGTCTTCCCTCCTTTTCCCTTAGTTGGGCACTATACCCCATCTTCACTTTCTTAAGACCGTCCCCTCTGTGTTTAAGCTAGCACTAGACTTCATGGCTTCAGAAATCAGAGGAGCTTGGGATCATTTTTTTTTCCTCAAAGAAAAATGGTCTTGCCTACACATTTTTGTCACTCACACAATGCTACTGTTTGGATTATGTTTGTAGTTTTGAAAGTTTCTATGTTGAGAGCTGGGTCCTCAGTGTGACATTGTTTGGAAGTGGGACCCTTAAGAGATGGGGCCTATTGGGAGTTCCTTAGATCAACTGGGGAGTGCCCTCAGAAGGGATTATGGGGGCTGGGGATGTGGCTCAGTGGTAGAGTGCTTGCATAGCATGCACCAGGCCCTGAGTTTGATCTCTAGAACCACCAAAAAAAAAAAAAAAAAGAAAAAGGATTGTGCGACCCCAGTCTCTATTTAGCAATGTGATTTCTTCTTCCCATAGGAGTTCTTACCATTCCTATTTGCCATGAAGTTTATAAAGCAAAGTCTATACTATGCTGTTTGAAGGTTCAGTCTTCAAAGCCATGAACTAAATAAACCAATTTTCTTTTAAAGTTGGCCTGCTTCACATATTTCGTTACAGTAATGAATAATGAACTATTACATACAGCCTCGCACTTTGGGCAGCACCCTAACAAGTGGCAATGGATTTATTCTAGACATATCCTTTCCACTTTTGCTGATAGGACTCTAGTTAACAGTGAGCACAAGTTGAAGATGAATGCTGAGGATATGAAAGGAACATGGCCTCATCCCAAATTTGGCCCTATCTAGTACCTGATGACCTTGGACAATGCTGTCAAAAGATTCTTTACCTCTTTATTGACTCTGAGGAGGCAGGAAAGGGAAGTGTAAAGGGGATAGGCTTTGGCACCAGATGTCCTGAGGCCAAATCCCTGATTCTGCATTTATTGATATGGCAGACACAGAGATGCACTGCTCAGATCCCCTATCAAGAAAGAACCCACTGACCAGCTGTGAGGGGTGTGGTTAGTTGACAGTCTCCAGCAGTTAGCTCCTTCAGGGTCTGTCTCAGCTTTTAAACCAAGGTCATGCTGTTCTTGGGGTGGCTTCCAGCCAATGACTAACCAAAGAGGTGATATAAGACCCATTTCCACCACACAGAAGACTCCTCTGAAAGGGAGCCTTTGCTCTGAATCTTCCTATGGGGCAGAGACTTTGGCAGGCCTGTGTCATGATCTGGGATCCTCTCACCTATTCCTGCTTCCTTCCCCTTTCTTTCACAAGCGTCATTTCCCAACTGTGATAATGCCTGTTGCCGGGAGAACTCAAGCTGTCTCAGTCTGTGTTTTCTCCCCTGTGAAAAGGGACTAATGGCATAGGGTTGTTAGGATTAGCGCAGAGTCAAATATCTGCCACAAAATAGGCACTCAATTAAAGGAAGCTGGGACTCTTGTTTCAATTGCTATCTCCTCACTTTTTTTTTTTTTTTTTTTCATTGGAGCGACGGGGTGATCACAGGGACACTCGGCCACTGAGCCACATCCCCAGCCCTATTTTGTATTTTATTTAGAGACAGGGTCTTACTGAGTTGCTTAGGGCCTCGCTAAGTTGCTGAGGCTGGCTTTGAACTAGCGATCCTCCTGACTCAGCCTCCCAAGTAGCTTGGATTACAGACGTGCGCCACCACGCCCGGCTGTCCTCACTTTTAATGGCAATACAGGTACCCATAATAGCCCAATCCTGGAAATAGTCTCAAAGTCTCGCAGCAGAATAGCTGAATAATTTGTGGTAGATCCATACAATAAAATTCTAACCAGTAATAAGATGGAATAAACAACTGAAAACAATTTTGGCGAATTTTACCAGCATTAAGTTGGGTAAAGTAATCAAACTCATGAAAAGCATATTATATGGTTCCATTTCTCTGAAGTTTAAGAATTGGAGAAGTAATGGGATACGATAGAGATGAGTGACTTAGGGGTTACCCTTAGAGGGTGTGTTAGTTAGGTCTCTGTCACTGTAATGAGCACCTGAGAGAATCAAGGTAGAAAGGTCTATTTTTCCTCACAGTTTTGGAGTTTCATTCCATGGTGTGTTGGTCTTGCTGCTTTTGGCCCGTGGTGAGTCAGCACAGCATTGCAGACAGTGTGTTGTGGAGTAAAGCTGCTCACCTCAGGGCCCAGACACAAAAGAGATGTGGGAAGAAGAAGGGGCTGGGTTCCCATTATCCCCATCAACAACACGCACCAGTGACAGGAAGACCTCCTACTGGGTCTCACCTCTTAAAGGTTCTGTCACCTTCTAGCAGGGCTAAGCTGAAGACTAAACCTTAAAACATGAGACTTAGGGGAACATTCCAGGTCCAAACTATAGCAGGAGGCACTGACTGGGGACATGAAGGGGTCTGATGAGGAGCTAGAAATGTTCTCTATCTTGTTCTCAATTGTGGTTACCTGGGAACACACACACACACACACACACACACACAATTATGAAGTTTCCACTTAAGGTTAATAGCCTTTATGTATTTAGCTATGTTTGTTGTGCCCCCATATTTTATGCCTTTATTTTTTTCATTGTATGTAAGTTTGATAATCTAATAATAATAATGTATACACCATAATTCATATAACAATTCTCTGCTATTGGAAACTTAAAGATATTTTCTCAACTTGTCATCATAAATTAAGATAGTGTATTTATTATCAGAAATGTCTTTGTGAACATCTGATTACTTCCTTATAATAAATATCAAAAATATGATTCCTAAGTCATGAAGTGTACAAAGTTTAGTTTTGATTCATTTTCTAATTGCCGCCAGTCATGTATAAAATTGAATTTCCACATTTCAATGAAATTTTGATATATTTGCATGAGTATATTCTTTTATTTATATTTATGCAATTATCAGTGAGGTAAGAATAGTTTAAATATAATTATTGGATATTTGCATTTCTCTCTAATGAATGAATTCTTATATCTTCTGCCCAGTCTTCTTCTTCATTACTGCTTTAGGGTACTTTTAAAATTTTTTCTTTTTAGTTATATATGACAGTAGAGTGTATTTTGGCATATCATACATACATGGAGTATGACTTCCCATTCTTGTGGTTGTACATGATGTGGAGTTACACTGGTGGTGTATTCATATATGAACATAGGAAGGTGATTTCCATTTCATTCCACTTTCTTATTCTTATACCCCTTCCCTTCCCTTCATTCCCCTTTGTCTAATCCAATGAACTTCCATTCTTAGCCTCCTCCCTCCCACCCATTGTGGGTTAGCATCCGCATATCAGAGAGAACATTCAACCTTTGTGTTTGGGGACTGGTTTATTTCACTTAGCATGAGAGTCTCCAGTTCCATCCCATCTAGAGCTAATGCCATCATTTCATTCTCCCTTATGTGTGCCTCCATTTTTAAAAAAGGGGAAATCGTGGGGAATTGTTACTACTAATTAGCATATTTACATTTGAAGGTGTCTTTATTCAAATTTAGAACACACAGTGAAATTTAAAAAAAATCCCTGGGCCTCACCCTCCAAAGATAACTACCAGAGACATTTTAGATACTGCGTTACACTCTCCAGTCCTCTTCCTGCTCTAACACTCTATGGTCCCACTTTAGCTCATGGGAAAAGGAAGTTCCATCATCATTTCCACCCTCCTGGAAGTAGTGCTTCTAGCCCATCTTTCATTTCTTGCTTCCGATAGAACCCGAAGTTAAATTTCAGCATCTTCATCTGTACATCACCTCACACTGCAGCTGGGCACTTCTGGGCCTCAGGATCCCTCTCTGAACAGGGTCACTCAGTCTCCAAAGAACTTTCTGATGAGGATGTACCTAACTCTCCCCTAAAATAGACCAGGTTAAGAGTGGCCAAGATTTTTGCCTGGTTTTATGTGCATTGTGGGAGAAAGCTATTTTCCAATTTGCTTAGATGACCACAAACTATTGAAGTGACCCTGTAGGGAATATCATCTTTGATTATAATCAAAACCAGACAGCTGAAACACTGGGGCTTTCATCCTAGACATCTGGTTCTCAAAGTGAAGCCTCCAGACCAGCAGCATGAGCATCAGTATCTCCCAGGAACTGGTCAGTAATGCATACTCTGAGACCCCATCCTAGACCTAGTGCTTTAACAGACCCTCCAGGTAACTTTGATATGCCTTCAGGTTTGAGAATCCCTTTTCTAGAGATTTCTAAATTCCACTGCCAGAGGAAGCATATAAGTGGTACTCTGTGTCCTTAATATGACTTAGGAGCATGTGCCAGGTCCATATAACTTCAAAGTTTCTTGTTCTTTCTATCCTCAACCCAAGGAAATGCATTCCATTTTTTTCCTTGCAAGCTGAACAAAGATAAAATATAGCCCAATGTTCCCCCAACAAAAAGATTTATTAATTTGTACTAATGAATGTTCAGAGAAAAACATAAAAAACAATGTCCTTGTTGAATGCTCCTTCTTGAAGACAAAATGTGGATGTTATCTGTAAAATCAACAAATTTGTCACCAAAGTGAAATGTTATCTTTTCTAGAGGACTTTCCCAGGCAACTTGAGGCCTCAAGGACTAGACGTCCTCCCACTCCCCATGATCAGATGAAGAGGGTTAGAGCTTATAGCCATAACTCACATGATTTAGGGTAGTTCAGATGTTGCCTGTGTTTTCAGGTTAAGAGCTTTGCTCAGACCCAGCTGAAGAAGGGAGACTATGAACCTGTTCAAAGCCACAAAGTATCCCCACAGATCTTCATCTTTCCTTAAAATATGTCCAGCGCATGCTGGTAAATGCTTAGCAACCTGTTCTCTGAAAAAAAAAATATATATATACATGTCTTTATTAAAAATATGTAGTGTGAGATTTACAAATAATAATATATACATTATAAATTTCATATGGTCAATTAATTCTCATAAAACATGCTACTTGATTTTTTTTTTTTTGGTACTGGGGATTGAACCCAGGGGCACTCCACCACTGAGCCACATCCCCAGCCCTCTTTTGTATTTTATTCAGAGACAGGGTCTCACTGAGTTGCTTAGGGCCTCGCTAAGTTGCTGAGGCTGACTTTGAACTTGCGATCCTCTTGACTCAGCCTCCCAAGTCGCTTGGATTACAGGTGTGCGCCACCAAACCCTGTGTGTTACTTGATTTTTGCTTAAGTCTTGTATCCCTAGACGACACATGTGGGTCAGACATCAGCATTGGTTGATGATGGTGACATAAGTTTACACTTCTTTGCTGAATCAGAAAATAGTTTTTAAATACTGGAAGAATGTTTCCTTGATTGTTTGGTGCTATTTACTATGTAACGGTTATAGAGACAGCACAATTTCAAGTTTCATCTGTGTTATTAATGTCTTCATCGCTTTCTTAAGCCTAGAGCAGGATCTGAGAAACATTTTCTGTTAAAGGCAGATAGTAAATATTTTAGGCTTTGTGGCCGTATACGCTCTCATTTTTTTATAACCCCTAAAATTCTTTTTAAAAAACTGTTCTTAGCTCGTGGGCTCTCAAAAATGGGCTGTGGGCGGAAGTTTCACAACCCCCTGGTCAAAACAATCAACAGAACAATAGATTAAGGTCTGTCATGTAAATATTCCTCCCACGACTGGTTTCAACCTACCCACTTCACAACCCTGAAGATGTGGTTGGGAAGAGTTGTACAGCGGCAAAGCAGAGAAAATAGGACTAACTAACCCCAAGAGCATGAATGGTAGGAAAGGGTAGCAAAATAATTAGGATAGGATGAGTTTTGAGTACTGATTTACTTTGTTAATATGATTTATTTTTAAAATATTTTTAATTGACACAGTACCTTTATTTATTTCTTTATTTATGTATTTTTATTTTTATTTTTTATGTGGTGCTGAGAATCAAATGCAGTGCCTCGCACATGCTAGGCAAGTGCTCTACCACTGAGATACATTCCCAGCCCTTTTTACTTTTTGAGAAAGGTTCTCACTAAGTTGTGGAGGCTGGCCTTAAACTTGCCATCCTCCTGCCTTAGCCTCCCAAATCACTGTGATTAGAGGCATGCAGCACCACAGCTGCATACCTTTAAAAAAATTTTTTAGTTGTAGATGGACACAATACCTTTATTTTATTCATTCATTTTTATGTGGTGCTGAGGATGGAACCCAGTGCCTCACACACGCTGGGCAAGTGCTCTACTGCTGAACTACAGCCCCAGCCCCTAATATGATTTATTTAATTGTAAATTTATATGTTAATTTTTAATCATATTTAACAACCAGTTCTCAACATTAACAACTGGCTTTTGTGGGTTGCTGTGAACGCACCGCTGTGACCGCAGCAAATTTCAATCTGGTTTTTTTGGGTGAGGGGAGGGGATGAAAAGAGAATCTTCCCTCAATTTGCTGCATTCTTCCCTTGTAACAAAAGGATTTACAACAGGGCTGCTTTGAAGCTGGGAGTTTCCCTGGCTCTTGTAAAATAGGAAATGATTTTAGATGTTATTTTTACATATTTTCAAAAAGAGGTCTGTCTCTATTCTCAACAGCTTCCTGACCACCTTTTGCTTCCAAATAATGAGAACTATTTAAAGAAAAAAAGGAACTACTGTAGTATGGTTGGAAGAAAAGCACCTAGTTTGCTCTTTCAGAAGTAGTTACACAATAGTTCTGCTCATAACCTGGGGAAGAGTTAAAATAGCTTCCCAAGGTCCCTCCAAGGCTGGGATTTTCCTCTCATCTGCTCAGGTAAGGCCACTAACTCATTGACCTCATTCATTTATTCAGCTAGTTGACTATCTACCATCTGCCAGCCAGTGTACTGAGCCCTGGGGACACATCAGAATGCAAGAGAGACGTGGTCCCTGCTGAATAAACAATTACACAGATCATTATTTCCTTATATTTTTCGTAAGTTCCTTGAAGGAGACATAGGAGGTTGACCTGTTCTGGCAGTTCAGGACATGGAACTCACCCTGAAACCTAAAGAATGAATAGAAAGCCAAGTGATGAAGGAGGCACAAGGAAGTCGAACAGCCTTCCTCCCAGGTGGTAGGAACAACTTATTTGATACTTCTATAAAGCAAGGGTACACATATAGTACATATGTACATAAGCACTGTATCTTTAGTATTAAAATTTCATGGGAGCTGGGCATAGTGGCACACACCTGTAATCCCAGCAGCTTAGGGAGGCTGAGGCAGGAGGATTTCAAGTTGGAGGCCAGCCTCGCCAACTTAGTGAGACCCTAAGCAAATTAGTGAGACCCCATCTCTAAAGAAATTACAAAATAGGGCTGAGGATGTGACTCAGTGGTTAAGTGCCCCTGGGTTCAATCACCATTACAAAAAAAAAAAAAGTATGGGAGCAGAAGTTAGGAGAAAATGTCCAAAAATGCTCCTAGGAAGATGACAGATGATAATAATAATGAAAAAAGTTGAAGAACATTGGTCTATGTAAAGAAATGGCACAGCTAAGATGCTGACCACCTCTCGGGAGGACAGATTACAGACCTACACACTCCAGAGCCTGCTATTAAGATCAAATGCTAGAAGACTCCTGGTTTTCAACAACTCTGAGAATTTTCTTCCGTTGTCTTTCAGATGCTGACTCTTCCTTACTCCCTCTCTTCTGAAACTCCTACTGGCACTTGGAACTTCTTATTCTACCTTCTATGTAGCTTAACTTCTCTTTTGTATTTTCCATCTCTAGTCCTGTGTTCTGCATTCTGGCTAATTTCTTCACATCTATTCTAATTCATTTTTTTTTTGGTACTGGAGATTGAACCTAGGGCACTCCACCACTGAGCCACATCCCCAGCCCTATTTTGTATATTATTTAGAGACAGGGTCTCACTGAGTTGCTTAGGGCCTCGCTAAGTTGCTGAGGCTGGCTTTGAACTCAAGATCCTCCTGACTCAGCCTCCCAAGCCGCTGGGATTACAGGCATGCTCCACCGCGCCTGGCTTCATTTATTTTTTTAATTCATTGATCTTGTCACCAATTGTGACTGGTCCGTTCATTCATCCCTTTATTGAGGATCCTTTCTGCCATTTGAATGCCTATACTTTGGGTCTTTTAAAAAATATTTTTAGCTGTAGATGGACACAATATCTTTATTTTATTTATTTTTTATGTGGTGCTGAGAATCAAACCCAGTGTCTCACACGTTCTAGGCAAGTGCTCTTCCACTGAGCTACAACCCCAGCCCTATTTTGTGTCTTTTTAAAGTTCATATATATTTTTCAAACCATTCTTGCATTACATTTCCTATTCCTTTTATCAAATCTCTTTGAACATTTTAAGCATGCTTATTTTATCTTAGGTGCTAGGGATGGAACTCAGGGCCTCACACATGCTAAGCACACATTATACCACTGACCTATATCCCCAGCCCCAAGCATACTTGTTATAAAGTCACTTGCAGATTTCTCTATTAGCTACAGTTTCTTTCTTTCTTTCTTTCTTTCTTTCTTTCTTTCTTTCTTTCTTTCTTTCTTTC